>JAFFSR010000302.1:4475000-4907500 GCA_017163975.1 Anastatus disparis
TATACTATTGACGTTAATATCAGTGATATTACAATATTCGACATTTTTAGTATATTTTAAAAAAAAAATATTTAATTAATGATAAAAATTGTACACACAACAAATGTAACTATAGTTTTAAATTTTACAACTGTACTTAATATGATATATGCGTTGATGTAATAATATTATACACTATATTATAAAAAATGTTTTGTAGATTTCCTGAAGAGGCTCTTAAGATGAGAGCGAAACGTTGAATTTAGAATTAGTAAATAAAGATTATAATTTTATTGAACAGTGATGCCATTGGATTCTTTAACCTAATATTAATAATTCCTGTTGGTTAACTCAATATGCAGAATATGCATCAACATTGAGCTTTTATTATGTACAATATCAGGAAAATATTTTGGTTAAATATTTCTAGGTGTTTCTCAAAACTTCAAGGATTTGAAAATCAGGATTTTTGCGAAAATCGCTCAATTGATAGTTACGCATTATTTTCAATTTTTTTACTAATTCCAAGAAATTTAAATAAATTTTTTGCTATGTTTAGGCAAATAATACTAAATTTGTTATGTTTCAAAATATAAAGCATCGGAATTTCTACAATGCTTCAAGTACAAGCAGTTATCGATGAAGAATCCTTTTATGTATAATTTGTTGTTTAACGTTATGCCGCTTGCATATTAATTTCTAATACTTGTATTTTAACAATTAAATTTAAATAGAATGTGACAGAAAAATAATAATTAGATTCAATATAAAACATTTTTCACAAAAATATAATTAAAACAGTTATGCTAAAAACAGAATATTTATTATTTACAATAGTGGACTCATTCAAAATATTTTCGATGAAAACCCTAACAACACAAAAACGTTTCAAAAACGTTTTCGAAACGTTTTCTGGTAAACTTATATACGTTTGTAAATTTCGATAAAAATACGTATTTAAAACGTCTTTAAAACGTAAAATATGTCCACATATTTTAGATTCTCAAGAGTAATGTAACGTTTATGAAACGTTTAAAAAACGTTTAGAAAACGTTTTCTCGATGAAAATTTACGCAAGCTCAAATATTCAAACGTTTCCTTAACGTTTAAAAAACGTTTTATTTGGTATAATTTTTTTCTCTATATAATAATTTTTTGAAATGATATAATAAAACGTTTAAAAAACGTTTTAGAAATGTTTAGACATATCAGCCAACGTAAGTTTTCACCGAGAAAATGTTTTCCAAACGTTTTTTAAACGTTCCATAAACGTTATATTACTCTTGAAAATCTAGAATATGCGGACATATTTTACGTTTTAAAAACTTTTTAAATACGTATTTTTGTCGAAATTTACAAACGTATATAAGTTTACCAGATAACGTTTTTAAAACGTTTTTGAAACGTTTCGTGCTGTTAGGGAAATCTATTATAAAGAATTTATATGAAATATTTTCTTATTCTGAAGTACTTCTGTTTTTTCATTGATTAAACTTTTTATACATTCTTTTTCTTTTCTTTTTTTATTTTAATTTCTTTTTTTTACTATTTAAAATGTTTTTAACAGGATTATAGTTAAATTAGTTGTTGCACCTGAATAAGCACTTTGATTTACTTGATAACATACCATTTCTTGCTGTTAAAGAAATGGCATACTTTCCGAATTCTTTTATAAGACACACTAACATTACCACTTATGTAATATTGTAACTACACTGTTAAAAATAATATTAAATTCAATGTTAAATATAAAACGAGCTTCCAAACTTTTCATTTAAATTAATAATTTTACTGTAATTTTAATATAGAATTGCATAAAAGTTAATTATATCATAATCATAATATACAATTTCATGAAATTTAAAGTAAAAATGGAAATTTCAGTAATGTATCGGAAGCGAAATTCAATTTTTTTAAGAGTGTAACGTTCTAATACCATTAACATCTGGTACTTCCTTTGCGTATCTTATCTAATACTACTCAGACTAAAAGCAGAAACTGTTTGTAAGAAACTGTATGTAACCCTATTAAAAAAATCCACCTGGATTTTCACGTGGATTACCCATGTGAAAATCCACGTGGATTTCACATGAATTCCATGTGGATTCACATTGGAATCTACGTGGATTACCCACGTAAAAAATCCATGCGGATTTTATGAAAGCTATGTTGATTTTGGCTGATTCCATTTCAAATCGAACAGTCAGTATACACTCAAGTCACCAATTACTGCGCTAATGGAGTATGTTATTCTACCCTAAAAATAAGGGTATACGTATTTTTTTATTTTGCTGAAATATCAAAATTGCATCAGATATGCACTTTTGAAAATTGCATACAAAAACTAAATGTTAAAACTGAAAATGTTGAGAATAACTTTAGAGAGCTATCGTTTTACCAATTTCCAATGAATTTTGATAAACCTTTTTTTATTTTATTTCGTTTTGAGCCCTCTTCAACTCGGTGCAAGAAATTTGAAAAAAAACTTAAAAATGACTGAGATATATGCATTTTACCAAAAAATGCACTTTTTATGCACATGCATTTTTCTCGAAAAGGCCATTTTTTTTTTTGCTGAAATTTTTTTTGCTGATAGAGGACCAAAATACCTATCTAATAGTACTTGTTTGATCCCGGCTTTTTAGGTTTGGAGCGAGAAAAAAATTCACAAATTTTGTTGGTGAAAAATGCTTGTATATACGTTCGGAAGTCTTAAGCAGTCGACATTTAAATATTATCCTTCGTTTAGCATTATCCAGGAACAACGACGTGGACGTAGAAGGATTCTGTTCCCTTCAGGGTGCTTTTTTAGAGTGAGTTCCCTTGCCTCTCACTGTTGGGATGCGTCAAAAAAATAATTATAGATAATTATTTTTTTTTATTTTTGCGCTTATTATTTTTAGTTTTAAATGTAGTCTCACGACGCTTGGCTTTTTTTTTCTTGTTTTTCATTTCATTTAGTGCATGTATAGATGTCCTGCCAATAAATATATGTGATTTTAATTCCCCAAGTTTTTTTAACCACATATGACTTTTTTGAATTCCATTATATTTAGAAACCCCACTCCATTCAATATTTTTCTTTTTTCTAAATCTTTCAATCTCATTTATTGGTAGTAAAATGATTTTTATTGCATTGATGTAACTTTGAACCCAATTTATAAAATCGTCAGCATTTTGTATCGATTCTTCATGAAAATATTCCATAACGATATTTTTTGTGCTTTCATCAATAGGATGACCAGTATATAAATCTGGCTCCGAATAAACTCCTTTATTTTTCACGAGATTTCTTGATTTATTTATCATATACTCGCTTATATTTGGGAATAGTGAGCAAACTTTTATTTTGCTTAATTTTGAAGGTAGTAGAGTTAGAAGTTTTATTTGCTCCGGAATAAAAGAGCATTTTTCTAAAGCCAATTTAAAATTTTCTAAAAATTCATTCCAATAGTTTTCAGTGGAATTTTCGTCCGATTCTATTGATTCAACTGAAATGCCATACGCATCTTCTAATTTACTTCCAACAGTAGCAGAAAAAGCTGAAATTAAGGATTTTTTCTTTTTAGATACGTAACTTCCTCTAAAATTTTCAGGTATTGCAGTTTTTCTTTTTAGGGGTGAGATGCATTCAGGTAAAACTGAATTAATACTCTCGTTTAATTCCTCTATTCGTTCGGGTGTCTTCGGAATAAAATCATCATCTCTTCCGCTAAAAGGTTCAGTGATTTCATTTTCAGATATAGACTCAAGATCACTTAAAATCATTTTTGATATGCGTTTATGGCAATTTTTACATACATTAGTAGATGGCAATATATTTAAATCTGGATGAAGCTGTGCCAAATTAATGGCTAAATCTTCCAACGGTCTAAAACGTGAATTACTGCTCATATAAACTACCTTTTTATGCATTTGAAAAAAATCGGGACATGAAATTCTTTTAGAAGAGTAAATTTCGGACATTGTTATTTCACAATTTTGTTGAATTTTTCACAAACCCGAGAAGCACCTTTCAAAGCAGCCGTAAAAATAACTAGCTTCTATATAACAGTTCTAATATGCTGTTTTGGTTACGCGATGTATTTGTCCATGAGTTAGCCTCCTATTGTTTGTACATCGAAACATACATAATATAGATATACACGAATAGAATTCTTTTTTTTCATGTTTAAATATTTATTTTTATATTACGAATTTTACACACATATATATATATATATATATATATATATATATATATATATATATATATATATCACTATTGATGCTATATACATGCATACAAATGTAAACAAATGATGAGCCAAGCATACGACAGTGTTTGAATGCAGACTGCTTAAGACTTCCGAACGTATATACAAGCATTTTTCACCAACAAAATTTGTGAATTTTTTTTCTCGCTCCAAACCAAAAAAGCCGGGATCAAACAAGTACTATTAGATAGGTATTTTGGTCCTCTATCAGCAAAAAAAATTTCAGCAAAAAAAAAAAATGGCCTTTTCGAGAAAAATGCATGTGCATAAAAAGTGCATTTTTTGGTAAAATGCATATATCTCAGTCATTTTTTAGTTTTTTTTTAAATTTCTTGCACGGAGTTGAAGAGGGCTCAAAACGAAATAAAATAAAAAAAGGTTTATCAAAATTCATTGGAAATTGGTAAAACGATAGCTCTCTAAAGTTATTCTCAACATTTTCAGTTTTAACATTTAGTTTTTGTATGCAATTTTCAAAAGTGCATATCTGATGCAATTTTGATATTTCAGCAAAATAAAAAAATACGTATACCCTTATTTTTAGGGTAGAATAACATACTCCATTAGCGCAGTAATTGGTGACTTGAGTGTATACTGACTGTTCGATTTGAAATGGAATCAGCCTTTTATAAAACCTTCGTGAATTGTTAAAAAATCCATATGGATTTTATGAAATCCATGTGGATTTTCAAGGAACCCGCATGGATTTCATAAAATCTGTGTTAATTGTATGTACTTCTCGTGGATTTTTGTGAAATCCATGTGGATTTTTAGGTAATCAACGTAGATTTCTTACTTGGATATCCACGTGAATTTAAATAAAAATCTACTTCGAAATCCACATGGATATTTTGGATAGGAAATAACTCGATATTTATTTCGCATTCAAAGTAAAAACCAAAAACGAGGTAAACCTCGTAATTTTAGCTTGTTAAAGATCAGAGAGCTTCTACAATCCAACTGGATCTCAAAACTTAGAAACGCCTCCTTGTGATTTACTGTCTAATTGATGATTGATTACATCGATTCTATTTTGAATCTATAGGTGGCATTTTTCTAAGTTTTATGATCCCTTATACAAGTGTCAAAGACGCAGATATATAAAGCCAGAATACTCTTAGTTGAATCGTAGAAGCTCTTTGATCTTCAAAGAGCTGAAACTACGAGATTTACCTCGCTTTTTATTTTTAATTTGGATGCGAAATAAATATTGAATTATTTCCTATTCAAAATATCCATGTAGATTTCCACGCAGATATTTATTTAAATCCACGTGGATATCCAAGTAAAAAATCTACGTGGATTACCTAAAAATCCACATGGGTTTCTAAATATCCACATGGATTTCTAAATATCCATAAGGATTTCACAAAATCTATATGGGATTTTTTTAAATCCTCGAGAAGTACATAAAATTAACACAGATTTTATAAAATTCATGCAGGTTCCTTGAAAGCCCACATAGATTTCATAAAATCCATGTGAATTCTTTAACAGTCCACGAGGGTTTTACAAAATCAACATGGCTTTCATAAAATTCACATAGATTTTTTACGTGGAAATCCATGTGGGTAATCCGCGTGGATTCCTATGCGAATCCACATGAAATCCATGTAAAACCCACGTAGATTTCCACATGGATAATCCACGTGGAAATCCAGGTGGATTTTTTCAGTAGGGATACTATAATATGATATTCTCTGATTTGTTTTTAGTTTATTAATATTATACTGTTGAAAATTCTCTTTGAAATTAAAAATCTAAAATACTTTTAGTATTGAAATTGCTAACTTTCCTTAATTAAGTTGAGATTTGATTAAGGTTATATGGGCTATACAGTCTGTAGCAAAAGTTAATTTAAAAAAAAATCTTTTATATTTTTCGTTTGAAGGTAATCATCCAATTTTTTGGCTTACTAACATTTAGATGATATTAAAACAAACTTTTCATTTCAAACTTATCTTTTAATTTTAAATTAATATTTCTTAATTCCTTTTCAGATTCACTAAAAATTAAAATATCATCTACATAAATCAAAATATAAATTCCATTTTTAAAATATAAGCAAGGGTCTACATTTGATCTTTCAAAATTTAAATTTAACAGAAAATCATTAATTTTGACATTCCAGCATTTCGATGCTTCTTTTAACCCGTATAGCTTTGCATCTATTACTTTAAATAATGAACTTCGCATGAAAATTTATCACGATGTCTGCAGAGCATCAGCAAAAATTTTTGCAGGAACTCTGCACAAATAATGAAGAAAATTCGCATAGTTACAAAAAATTCTGCAAAATCTCAATATGAATCTTACAATATTTCGACATATTTCACCACTATGATTTTAACAATATTTTCTGCAAAAGTTATGTAGATTATCTGCATAAACTGTATTTAACTTTTGCAGAAATTATCTACTTAATTTATGCAGAAGATATTTTAATTTTCTTAAGTATTGATCTGTAAAATTACTATAGATATTTTGCAAGAGTCCTACATTAAAAGAGAAACTTTTGGTAGAAATTCTTTACAATGTCTGCAGAGCATTAGAAAAATATTTGCAGGAATCTTGCACAGTTAATGCAGAACATTTGCATATTTATGAAAAAATTCTATAAAATCTCTGTAGAGAGCTTACAGTACTTTTGCAGAATCTATGCAGAAACTAATTTATAAAATTCTACATAGTCTGTCACTATAACAATATTTTCTGCAGAAGTTGTGTAGCTTTTCAGCATAAATCGTAAATAACTATTGCAGAAATAAGCTACTCAAATCCTGGAGAACATGATCCAATTAGGTTGAGTATAATTCAGTAAAATTTATATAGATATTCTGCAGAAACTATGCACATCTACTGCATAAATCGAGAAAATTCATGTGAAAATTCACTATAATGTCTGCTATGTATTTGCAGAGCATTAAGAGAAATCCATGCGGGAATTCTGCACAGTTGATCATAATATTTGCAGTGTTTATACAGAATTTCTACTAATTTTCTGCAAAACGGTTACAGAATTTATACATAAAATCTGCAGAAACTTAGCAGGAAAATCTGTAGAAATTCTGCAATTATTATGCAGGTTATTTTCGTAAGGAAAGAATGAACGATAACTTATTATAGTATTGATTATGCAACGTATAGAGCTGTAGATCAAACAGATGATAATATTTATTTAAATTATCCAATAGAAATTTAAATAATATAAGAGAAGGGTTATCTCCACATAAACTAAATTATTTCACATAAAATAAATAATTCGAAATTAAAGTATGAAAGATGGGTTATGTAAGAGAACATACGATTAGAAATAACTACAAGAGAAAGTAAATTGAATATTGATATATATATATATATATATATATATATATATATATATATATATATATATCAATCTCTATTATATGTTAATTGTAATTATTTGTTTAAATTAATTTTAAGTTTTTATACATAATTACATATAATTATTGCTGTCACATCATTAGATTCAATAACGAATTTTAAGGAAATTTAAATTACGATAACCAATTCCCATAGAATCATAATGTTTATTACTAATATAAAAATAATCAAATACGTTCAAAACATATAACAAGAATCAGAATCAATCATTTTCTAAAACTGAACTTAATAATAACATCAGTAGATACATTAATCTTAACGAAACTGATTAAATGAAATTCAAGTCAGTGTGTGTTATATATTCAATCTATATGAGAATAATAACATTTACCTGTTATTCGCATCCATATTATAATATCCTTCACCTACACTAATATAAAAAGTATGCTCGCTCGAAAGGTTTTGAATATACTTAAAAAATATGTATGTTGTAATTAAAATATAGATTATTAAATTCTTTATATACCGTATATTTAAAAATTTAACACTAATATATAAACTGTAAAAACATATGAAAATTAATGAATTATGACTTTGATGGAGTCTACAGAATAAGAAAATAATTTGCATTTCACATTACCATCTTAGATTGAGTTTCATTTAATCAGTTTTGTTAAGATTAAAGTATCTACTGATGTTATTATTAAGTTCAGTTTTAGAAAATGATTGATTCTGATTCTCGTTATATTTTTTAAATGAATTTGATTATTTTTATATTAGTAATGAACATTATAATTCTATGCAAATTGGTTATCATAATTTAATTTTTCTCAAAATTTGTCATTGATTCTAATGATGTGACAGCAATAATTATATGTAATTATGTATAAAAACTTAGAATTAATCTAAACAAATAATTACAATCAACATATAATAGAGATTGATATATATCAATATTCAATTTACTTTCTCTTGTAGTCACCCTGGTGGAAAAAATCAGATGATTTATCACCTGATTATTTTTAACAGGTCAGTGATATATAACTGAACTCATGTCTCTTTGTATCTCAGTACGTCGAAGATCAGTATAAGGCAATTTGTGAATTAATATCCTAGTGGATGAAATCAGTTGGACTTAAATTGAATAATAATTAACAATATTCTCATGAATTTACACAAAAAGTTCTAACATATAAGTAGAAGTGCATTTTTAGTTTCACATCTTGTAACTGATACATCTAAGAAAAAGGTATAGGCATGTAAATTTTGTATTCAGTGTATAAAAAATCGAATTTAAATATTGGTTAGTTATAAATTTGAATTACTCTTACTGTAAAAATGCAATGACAAATATGATGAATTATCAGTACAAAGTAGATCGTGTCTCATTATCTCTTGAACTGTTTGCTTTATTCAATATGTAAAATTATTTCTTGACTAAAAATTAAATTAATTATTCTTTAAAGTGTTATTGTATTTTGAGATGGATTATGTTTAAATTATGAAAGAAACCCTGAAAAAAAACATCTATAAATATAGCTAAAAAATATAGGTAAAAATGTAGCTACATTGTGTATTACAACTATATTTACGTGTTTTTTTAGCTGTATATCTATGAGAAATATAGCTAGATCTTTAGCAATATTTTTACCTATCTTTATAGGTATAATCCCTATTTTAGCCCATTATAGCTAGAAATATAGCTGAAAATCTAGCTATATTTCTCATAGATATACAGCTAAAAAAAACACATGAATATAGCTATAATACACATCAATATAGCTGTATTTTCTTTATCTATATTTTTAGCTATATTTATAGATGTTTTTTTTGACCGGGAATAAAGATAAAATAATTTTCCAAATCTTTTCAGTCAAATGAACAAAGGATATTTTAGTTACCAATCATAATTTTCAAGAAAATGAATTTTTTTCTAATAAAAAAATCCATTCTGAATCTTATAAGAAGAAAATTTTACATGTAGTTACCTATCAACATGTGTTATTGGAAACCCAGACAGCATGAAAGGACTTTGAAAGGATTCTGAAAGGATTCATGAAAGGACTACAATCTCTCAGAAATATTTCACTGAAAGGATTCTGAAATAATTCTATGTCCGAGGTATTATTCTTTTAAAAATAATACATAAAAATATTTCATAAAGAATTCACAAGACATTTCAAAATCCTTTCAATGGAAGAATTCTGTAAGGATCCATGAATTCTTTTGGTAATAATTCGTAAATCTTTTCATACATCTTACATTGAAAGGATTCTGTAAGAATAATATGAAATATTTTTAAAATATTTCATTGTATTATTTCTAAAAGGAATATACCTCGGACATAGAATTATTACAGAATCCTTTCAATGAAAGAATTCTGTAAGGATCCATTAATTCTTTTGGTAATAATTCGTAAATCTTTTCATACATCTTTCATTGAAAGTATTCTGTAAGAATGATATAAAATATTATAAAATATTTCATTGTATTATTTCTGAAAGAAATATACCTCGGACATAGAATTATTACAGAATCCTTTCAATGAAAGAATTCTGTAAGGATCCATGAATTCTTTTAGTAATAATGCATTAATCTTTTCATCTATCTTTAGTTGAGAGACGTGTAAAGTTCTAGAAATTTTATTTTTTCCTGTATTATTTAAGAATCAGTTTAGAATCAATACACACACACACACACACACACACACACACACACACACACACACACACACACACACATATATATATATATATATATATATATATATATATATATATAACAGATCTGATGATAAAATTATTCATAGAATTACGCATAGTTTTACAGCGGTTAAAATCGAAGTTATCATAACACAGACATCGCACGCATAACAATTTATAGTTTTCATTAAGATTCTTATTTTCCTTATATATGAAACGGGAAGCACTCTTACTGCTTGCGAGAGTAAGAGATACCGCCATCAAGCGGATAAATTATAAACTAATCCCGAAAATATTTCTAAATGATTCTGTTATATTTCACGTTTTCTTTCATGAAGTCCTTACAAAGTCCATTCAGTAAGGATTCATGTAATAATTTTTATTCTCGTCATAAGTTATTTCATGAAATATTTAAAAAAGATTTCAAAATTATTTCATGTATGTTTTCTTGAGAGTTTACCAAAATATTACATGAATTATTTCATAAAAGCTTTTTGGAAGAATCTTGAAATTATTCGGTGAAAGAATAACTTAGATTATTCCAAAAATCTTTCTGAATTATTTTACGACTGAAACCTTCGAAAGATTTCTGAGTTATTTCTTGTTTCCTTTCAAGAAGTCTTTTCAAAGTCCTTTCAGTAAGGATTTATGTAATAACTTTTATTCTCATCATAAGTTATTTCATGAAATATTTCAAAAAGATTTCAAATTTATTTCATGTATGATTTCTTGAGACTTTACCAAAATATTACATGAATTATTTCATAAAAGCTTTTTGGAAGAATCTTGAAATTATTCGGTGAAAGAATAACTTAGATTATTCCAAAAATCTTTCTGAATTATTTTCTGATTTTAATCGTTGGAAGATTTCTGAGTTCCTTCTTGTTTCCTTTCAAGAAGTCTTTTCAAAGTCCTTTTAGTAAGGATTTATGTAATAACTTTTATTCTCATCATAAGTTATTTTATGAAATATTTCAAAAAGATTTCAAAATTATTTCATGTATGATTTCTTGAGACTTTACCAAAATATTACATGAATTATTTCATAAAAGCTTTTTGGAAGAATCTTGAAATTATTCGGTGAAAGAATAACTTAGATCATTTCAAAAATCTTTCTAAATTATTTTCTGATTTTAATCGTTGGAAGATTTCTGAGTTCTTTCTTGTTTCCTTTCAAGAAGTCTTTCCAAAGTCCTTTCAGTAAGGATTCGTGTAATATTTCATGCCTTAACTTTCGTTTCCTTTTTGGTAATATTTTTGTAAAGACTTTGTAATCTTCCTGTGTATTATTTCATAAATTCTTTTCAAAAGAATATAGTTATCTTTTTAAGTTCTTTTTAAATGTTTTCAACGTATTATTACTTGTAATATTTCATGAAATTATTTCAAAATTCTTTCATGCTGTGTGGGAATATTAAAAGTATTTTATTGTGTGCGCCCAGTCATATATAGACTTTTGATCGCTGAATTTAATAAGTTATTGCATGCATTAAATAATTTAATTAAATAAAAGATAATATAGCTTACTAGTTAATGAGAAAAATTGATAAAATCTAAAAGAATCATAAGAGAATCATAAAAGAATAAAATATAAGCGCCAAATGTATGTACGCTCCTGAAAACACACACACTCAAGTTACGTACATAGATATCATATACAGAAAGCACGCTTAGGTCTCATATTGGCTCAGCGCGTATACGAAAAGCAGAACCACGCACGCGAAGGCTACCGGAGCCAAGCTACTAGACAAGAGGGGACTCGAATCCAGCGCCTATAAAAGAGGGCAAGCAGAGAGAAAGGCTCTCCCTCGTCTCAGCTCTACCATAAATTCGATCTTGATTTTTCAAGCACGATAGACATCGAAGAATCATCAACGTCATTGATGATTCTTCCATGCTCGCATGTCTTAAAGATATTTTCACTTGAACCTCGTGTATGATTTTATTTAATAAAGAGTTGCAGCTAGCAACACCTCCCTGCTATGAAAAAGCAGCTGATAAGCCTGCTGATAAACAAGCTGATAAACAAGCTGATTTATCAGCAGATTTTTCATAAAATATTTTTTTACTAAATATTAAATCATGAATTATATTATACATGCAAAAGAGTATATCTTTTTATTTTTATAAGTTATAAATTTTTATTTTTTTTATTTTTGAAAATATAATAATGAGAAATTTAAATAAAAAGTGAATGCATGTTAAATACACTGAGAGAAATTTCGTTAAATTTATTATGCTATATGACCGATTCCATCTCAAATCATGCAGACCGACTGCACCTATCTCTCCGAACTGCTTAAAAATTTTTTATATTATTCTACTTTGAAAATAAGCGTATACGTATTTTTTTATTTTTCAATATCATCAAAAATGCAGTTTTTATGCACTTTTTAAAAATGACTTATAAATTTTCAATTCTCAAAAATCGAAAATTTTTTTTTTTTTTTTAATCGTTTTTATCCCTGTAGTGATCTTTATAAATAAATTTAGGCTCGTTCAATGCTACAGAGGATGCTCTTTTAATTCCACCGTCTTTTATTTTTTTTAACAAAAAAACGGAAGTGCAATTGCACTTTTTGTAAAAAATGAAAACTGCATTTTTCTCAAAAAAGCCATTTTTTTTTGTCTCAAATTTTTTTTATGGATAGGTGGCCTTAAGACCTATATTTTCATCGGTGTGGAATATGGAATATTTTGGTTTAGTAAGAAATATAAAAAAAATTGAGAAAAAATTTTCATATTTACATAAATGTAAATACGTCATAGATACAACAAATATTCCAGGAGTAAGCGCATTTCAGATATATATATATTTGTACGTACATAGCTTTTATGCAACTCATAGGTGTTGCGCTGTACATACATTTTTTACAAAAAGTGCAATTGCACTTCCGTTTTTTTGTTAAAAAAAATAAAAGACGGTGGAATTAAAAGAGCATCCTCTGTAGCATTGAACGAGCCTAAATTTATTTATAAAGATCACTACAGAGATAAAAACGATTAAAATAAAAAAAAAAAAATTTCAATTTTTGAGAATTGAAAATTTATAAGTCATTTTTAAAAAGTGCATAAAAACTGCATTTTTGATGATATTGAAAAATAAAAAAATACGTATACGCTTATTTTCAAAGTAGAATAATATAAAAAATTTTTAAGCAGTTTGGAGAGATAGGTGCAGTCGGTCTGTATGATTTGAGATGGAATCGGTCATATAGAAAATTTTATTCCTCTACTTAATAAATTTTATATGAAAAAACTTTACAAATTTTTTTGGCTGGTTACTATTTTATGTACTGATTTCCATTTTATGTACAGCAATTTATTTATATCTGGATACAAATATTATTAGAGTCGATTTTTAGATACAAGGAATTATTTCATATTGACGTTACTACCTTTGCTGTAAATTAATATAACCAATATACATATAACTAAACGTGAACGTAAAGTCGTAGAGCCCATATGGAAAAAATTTTTGGATATAATTGTAAATAACTGTTAATAACTGTAAATAAATGTAAATAAATGTAAATAACTGTAAATAACTGTAGAAAAGTGTTAAAAAATGTGGGAATTGAGACATAAATAATAGTTATTTACAATTATTTAGAATTGTGTACTGTTATTTACACTTATTTACAGTTATTAACTTTTATTTACTCTTATTAACTGTTATTTACACTTATTTGCAGTTATTTATATTTATTTACAGTTATTTACATTTATTCACTTTTTTCACAATTATTTACAGTTATTTACGATTATTTATAGTTATTTACAATTATTTGCAGTTATTTACATTTTCGAAAATTATCACGAATTTATTCAATAATTTTATATACAGGCGAAAATTTTTAAAAATGTGAATAACTGTAAATAATTGTAAAAAACTATGGAAAATTGTAAATAGTTGTAAATAATTATAAATAACTGTAAATAACTGTAAAAAACTGTAAATAACTGTAAATAACTATAAATAATTGTAAATAATTATTAATAACATTAAATTATTCACTAATTCAAAAATTTTTGAAAATGTAAATAACTGTAAATAATTATGAATAACTGTAAATAATTATGAATAATTGTAAATAATTATAAAAAACTGTAAATAACTGTAAATAATTGTAAATAACTGTAAATAACAGTTAATAACAGTTAATAACTGTAAATAACTGTAAATAATAGTAATTAATAATAAATAATAGTAAATAACTGTAAATAACTATTATTTATGTCTCAATTCCTACATTTTTTAACAGTTATTTACAATTATTTACTATTATTTACAGTTTTTCACATAAATTATTTCCATATGGGAGGTCGCTAGAAAACACGCGCGCATGTTACTAACGGTTAGATGAATCGGCCTTATATACAAAGTATGCTAAACTCTCACCACTTCCGGGAGTTGGGCACAAATTTTAACACATCAATCGCCACGATTATATGCTGGTATTGTTCTCTCTTATTTGAGAATCAACCTGTGCATGCGCAAGGGATATTGGTACAGGAAATTATAGAGTTGTTACAATGTATATAACAAAGATTAATATCTGAACCAGTAAAAATTTACAGGTATTATTAAAAAAATTAAAACATTCGAAATTTTATTATCTTGACATTGTAATTATTTCAAGATTGTTTTGTAATATTTTGAAAATGGTCTAATATTTTTTGCTGTTTATTTTGTAAATATTTTGTAAATTTTTATTAGGTTCATAAAATTATTTAGAAACTAAAAAAAATATTAAAAAACAATCTCGAAATAATTACAATGTCAAGATAATAAAATTTCGAATGTTTTACTTTTTCAATCATACCTGTAAATTTTTATTAGTTTAGATATTAATTTTTGTCTTATACATTGTACAAACTCTATAATTTCTTGTAACAATATCCCTTGCGCATGCACAGGTCGATTCTCAAATAAGAGAGAACGATACCAGCATATAATCCTGGCGACTGATGCGTTAAAATTTGTGCCCAACTTCCACAAGTGGTGAGAGTTTAGCACACTTTGTATATAAGGCCGATTCATCTGACCGTTATTAACATGCGCGCGTGTTTTCTAGTGACCTCTGCGACTTTACGTTTATATTTAGTTATATGTATATAGCATTCACGACAATTCAGTTATATTAATTCGCAGCGAAGGTGTAACGTCAATATGAAATAATTCCTTGTATCTAAAAATCGACTCTTATAATATTTGTATCTTGATGTAAATAAATTGCATAAAATGGAAATCAGTAACCAGCAGGGTTGCTCCGCATTGATAAGTTGTATATCAATAATTGCGTATATCGTCGATGATATACGTATATCGGTGGTATATGCTATATCATGTAAGGTATATCGGAAGCGCTGTTGCTACCATAACCAAAGAAAAATCCCTAGATAAAATGTTAATATTTTTATAATGGGTAGTAGAAATTATTTGAATTTAGAAAATAAATAATTATATGTGAATAATGAAATTATTAAAAATTTTTATTATAGATATTCTCTAACTCAAAAGAACTATTTAATTAACAATTGTTTGCACGTTGTCATATTAATTGTAGTAATATGCGAATATAATATGTACGCAATATTAACTTAAAGAGGAAAAACACATTTATTCTCAAATAATTTAAACCATTATTGCTCTTTTGCAATTTATTAAAAACACGTATTTTCTCTAAAAATTTTGTTGTTTTTGGTTTAATCTTAATAAAAAAAAGCTTATTTTCTTTAGTAACAAATAATAATTTTCTTATTATTTAATAATTATAATTTTAAATCTATTAATTTATATTATATTAATTAATAGATTTATATCACTATGTAAAATTTTGAAATCCTACATAGTGATATATGCTAATCATCTTAATGATAATAATAATAATAATAATAATAGTAATAATAAGTAAATGAAGAATGCAAAATTACAATAAAGCAACGAATTTTGAAAAATAACTTAAATTAAATATAAATAATAGTGTTATAAGATATGCTATGAAGCTTAAAAGAATTTAGTTGAATAATTTAGTTGAAAATAAATATAATGATTAATATTTATTGTTATTTATAATAATTAATTATTTTTAATAAAAATTCATTTATTATTTATTTTTAATAATATTAAATAATTATTATTTTAAATAATAATTAGTTACTTAATTGTTTTTAATAATAATTTATTTATTATTTATTTTTATAATATTAATTTATTATTAAAAATAAAAATATTTATTAATTATTATATTTATTTTCAACTTTATTATTTTATCAAATTCTTTAAGCTTCATAGCGTATCTTATAGCACTATTATTTATATTTAAATTAAGTTACTTTTAAAACTTCGTTGTTTTATCGTTATTTTGTTTTATTAGTGTTTTATTATGAGGATTAGCATATATCCCTGTTGAAAATAAGTACGTACTTGAAGTACGTACTTTGAGTACGTACTTCAAGTATGTACTACAAGTATATATTTTACTTAAGTACGTACTATTTTGGAACATTTTAGTAGATACTTTTTTTGAAAAGTATATACTTTTATTGAAAGTATGTACTTTTTAAGTATATTTTGATAAATAATATTTTTTTAAATATGAACTTTATTAAACAATACCTACTATTTTGAAAGTATGTACTTTTTAAAAATATTTTTATGCGTACTTTTATTTTAAAAATGAGTACTTTCTTCAAAATTATGTACCCTATTTTAATAAAAGTACTTACTTATATAGAAGTATATACCTTTTAGAAAATTTTCATACATACTTTTTATACGATGTATGTACCTTCATATAAAAGTATATACTGTAGCTACGTGACAAATTTTTTTTACTTTATTATGTACTTTTTGAAAAGTGCATACTTTTCTAAAAAAGTAGCTTCTAAAATGTTCCAAAAAAGTACGTACTTGATCTAAAGTGTATATACTTGAAGTACATACTCAAAGTATGTTATTAAAGTATGTACTGATTTTCAACTGTAAAAAAATACGGAATATTATAGCCTTATATACCTGCATCTCTGAAATTCGGATAAAGGATCGCAAAGTTAAGAAAAACGCCACCTAATAGCTAAAAACGTAAGTACTGAAAAAATTATTCGAATCGATTATTAATTCTGTCTTTGCTGTTAGGTGGCGTTTTTGTTAATTTTGCGATCCTCTACCTGAATTTCAGTGACGTGGGAATATAAAGTTATAACATTTCGAGTTTGTTCGCTCAAGCTTTTTGATCTGCGGAGAGTCGATGCTTACCTTATTTTTATATCTTCCTTTAGGAAGAAAACACTTACCAAGTTACTAACTTGAGGAATTATTGAAAATAAAAATAATCTCAAACTTTTACCGACTTTTTTGTAAAATTTGATTTGTTATCTTTAAAGGTATATACTCTATTTTAATAAAAGTACGTACTTGTATAGAAGTATATACTTTTTAGAACATTTTCATACATATTTTTTTATACGAAGTATGAACCTTCATACTCAAGTATGTACTGTAGCTAAAGTAATTTTTTTTTTGGTCATTTTAGTATGTACTTTTTTAAAAATATATACTTTTAAAAAAAGTACCTACCAAAATGTTTTTAATAAGTACATACTTTAAAAAAATACGTATTTTCTAATAAAGTACGTACTTTGAGAAATATTATTTATCAAAATATACTTTAAAAGTACATATTTTCAATAAAAGTATATACTTTTCAAAACAGTACCTACTAAAATGTTCCAAAATAGTACGTACTTAAGTAAAGTATATACTTGAAGTACATACTTGAAGTACATACTCAAAGTACATACTTGAAGTACGTACTTATTTTCAACAGGGATCACTATGTAGAATTTAAAAATTTTAATGGCGATATAAATCTATTTGTACGTTTTTCACATTGATCGCCGTGTATCAATTTTTCGTACTTTTATACCGCTGATCTAATTGAAAATATACTACCAATTTTAAAAACATTCCTAGGGATTTTTTGTATGCTATCATAAATGCGGTGCTACACGGTACTAAAGTCGTATACCAATCTGTGCTATACTATATCACTAATATACTATCTGATTTATAACTGTTGAGCAACCCTGCTGAAAAATTTTTAACGTTTTTTTACATGAAGTTTATTAAGTAGAGGAATAAAAGTTTCTATATAGCATAGTAAATTTAACGCAATTGAAAAGTTTACAAGGCTACATCGTAAAAATGTACTATGATTCTTGTAATATTTCATATAAAATTTCTCTCAGTGTATTTAACATAAATTAACTTTTTATTTAAATTTCTCATTAGTATATTTTCAAAAATAAAAAAAAATTATATAACTTATAAAAATAAAAAGATATACTCTTTTGCATGTATAATATGATTCATGATTTAATATTTAGTAAAAAAATATTTTATGAAAAATCTGCTGATAAATCAGCTAATATATCAACTGATATATCAGCTGCTATTAGCGGACAAATCAGCAGCTGATTTATCAGCTTGTTCATCAGCAGGTTTATCAGCTGCTTTTTTGTGACAGGGCTTCCTTTATTGCTATCTCAAACGGTAAAGCCCCGCATACTGAGGTACTTGGTCTTCAGTATTAACGGGCATTACCCATAATAAAGCTAATCCTTTGTTAACACCCCTGTTAAAAATATATACGTATCTGAGATACGTAACAAAATTACGTAATACATACGTCACAAAGCGTTCGAATTTGTTACGTATTATGGAATACGTATTTGATATTGATGATATGTAGTTTCAATATGTATTCCAAGGGAGTGAGAAATTACGTATTTCATACCAGAAATACGTAATTATTCGCACAATATACGTAACAAAAATACGTATTTTTTTCACATGATACATATCCTGAACACATCCTCCCATTAGAATACGTAATTTTTGTAAACACTTATGCCAGATATACGTATTTTTCATACATATCTCATGCGCATCATACGTAATTTTCGATTTGCATTTCGGGCTTGAATACGTATTGCCTTTAGAATACGTAATTTCGAGCACGAGATACGTATCTCTGAGGCAGGATTCGTATTCAGAATACGTAATTTTAGCACAAAATACGTATTTGAAAACATTTTCTGATTGAAAATACGTAATTTCCATTTATATGTTCCTAATCTATGTATCTTTGTGAGAGCGCGGTGGCGTAATGGATAGAGCTCTTGTCTTCAACGCGGAGGGCATGGTTTCGAATCCTGGCCAGGTACCTAACTTTTTTTCGAAAGAAAATTAGTGTATATGTGCCATTTATATCGCGACTCTTTAAAAATCCGGCCTCATTGGATATCGGTTGATTGTTGGTCACAAAAGTGGCTGACCATCCATCGGTAGTCAAAGTTTTCGGTATGGTGGGTCTGACAGTCTAGCCTGATGTAATGTGATAAAAGGATACCGGGCGGGGACTCCCTCGACTTCACCATATAAAAAAAACGGTTAATCATATAGAGGACAATATCATTTATATATTAATCTTTTTTTTTTTTTTAATGTATCTTTAATACGTATTTCATGCGAAAATTACGTAATTTTGAATCGCAGTTTTTGGCTTCAATACGTATTGTCAGGACAACTACGTAATTTGGAGTTAAAGATACGTATCAATGAGGCAGCTTTTCTAGTCAGAATACGTAATTTTGCCACAAAATACGTATTTGAAAACATCTTGTAATTAAAATACGTAATTTTCATTTAAATATGTGTCATATATATACTTTTTTGATACGTAGTTTATGCGAAAATTACGTAATTTTAATCGCAGATTCGTGCTTGGATATGTATTGCTAGTACAATTACAGAATTTTCAGTACAATATACGTATCTGTAAGGCAGGATTCATGATACGTATTTTACCACAAAATAAATGTTTAATTTGTGGTGAAATTACGTATTCTGAACAAATCCTGCCTCAGACATACGTATCTCGTGCTCGAAATGGCGTATTCTAAAGGCGATCCGTATTCAAACCCGAAATTTAAATCGAAAATTACGTATGATGTGCATGAGATACGTATCAAAAATACGTATATCTGAAATAAGTGTTTAAAAATTACGTATCCCAATGGGAGAATGTGTTCATATCTTTGAAAAATATGAACACATATTTATCATAAATACGTATCTTTGTTACGTATATTGTGCGAATAATTACGTATTTCTGGTATGAAATACGTAATTTCTCACTCCCTTGGAATACGTATTGAAACTACGTAACATCAATATCAAATACGTATTCCATGCCCACATAGCACGAAAGATTCGGGAAGTTTCCATCGAAAGATTTGAGAAAGATTCCAATGTAAGCTTCTAGCAAGCTTCCCGGAAGCTTAATGAAAGTTTCGAGAAGCTTTCATTGGAATCTTTCATGTAAGCTTTACGGAAGGTTCAGGAAAGCTGACATGTAATATTCCATGAGGACTAAATAGAACATTACAAAATAGCTTCCAGTAAGCTTCCGAAAAGATTACATGCAATATTACAGAAACGTTATTTGGAAGATTCCAATATATCTTGCAGGAAGCTTCCAGTAATATTTTGTGGAAGATTCCATTCAAACTTGATGCAGCCTTCCACGGCATGTTACAAAAAAAATATTTCAATGTTTACGGAAGGTTACCAGTAACTTGTCAGGAAGATTCCCTGTAAGTTTCCCGAAAGCTAAATGAAAGTTTCGGGAAGCTTCCATTGGAATCTTTTATGTAAGCTTTACGGAAGGTTCAGAGAAGCTAACATGTAATATTCCATGAGGGCTAAATGAAACATTACAAAATAGCTTCCAGTAAGCTTTCGGAAAGATTACATGCAATATTACAGAAACGTCATTCGGAAGATTACATTATACCTCGCAGGAAGCTTCCAGTAATATTTTGTGAAGGATTCCATTCAAACTTCCTGCAGCCTTCAGTGGAATGTTATAGGAAAAATATTTTATTGTTTACGGAAGGTTACTAACTTATCAGAAAGATTTCCTGTAAGCTTTCCGGAAGCTAAATGAAAGTTTCGGGAAGCTTCCATTGGAATCTTTTATGTAAGCTTTACGGAAGGTTCAGAGAAGCTAACATGTAATATTCCATGAGGGCTAAATGAAACATTACAAAATAGCTTCCAGTAAGCTTTCGGAAAGATTACATGCAATATTACAGAAACGTTATTCGGAAGATTACATTATATCTCGCAGGAAGCTTCCAGTAATATTTTGTGATGGATTCCATTCAAACTTCCTGCAGCCTTCAGTGGAATGTTATAGGAAAAATATTTTATTGTTTACGGAAGGTTACTAACTTATCAGAAAGATTTCCTGTAAGCTTTCCGGAAGCTAAATAAAAGTTTCAGGAAGATTCCATTGGAATCTTTTATGTAAGTCTTACGGAAGGTTCAGGGAAGCTTACATGTAATATTCCATGAGAGCCAAATGGAATATTACAAAATAACTTCCAGTAAGCTTCCGAAAAGTTATATCCAAATGTTATTTGGAAGATTACTTTACATCTTGCAGGAAGCTTGCAGTAACATTTTGCAGAAGATTCTACTCAAACTTCCTGCAGCCTTTCACAGAATATTACAAAAATGATATATTAATGTTCACAGACAGTTATTGCAAAGTTTCAGAAAAAAAAAACATTAGTTTGAAGTAAGTATCATGAAAATTATTTAGTTAAATTTTTAAATAAACCTATTTCTTTGTTTATAAGAATTCTGTATTCCTGGTACAAAATCGAATAAATTTAATATACATCATTGGACTCTAACATTTTAAATAACTGATAAATGAATTTATTTAAAAATTTCATAGAATAATCTTCATGGTACATACTATAAGCTAATGCATTTTTTTTTCTAAAATTTTACAATAAAATGAAAATTTAGACAATATTTATGAGTACAGGTGTAGTGTCTGCCTTACATTAGTTTAATTTTATAGATTAAAAATATTTTTTTTTTTCTATTAAATTAATGTCTTATACTCTTTAATTTACAAAATTTATGGCAGATTATTTAAATATAAAGTAAAACATATTACATTTTAAATGATTAAAAATTTTTTATAATTGTGTATAACTTTCGATAAAGAATTTTTTTTATTATTGATTTTAATTAATAAAAAAGAACACAAAATAATGTTTTTTTTAAAGAGAAAGTCGTTTATATAAGGCTGATTCCATTTCAAATCGAACAGTCAGTATACACTCAAGTCACCAATTACTGCGCTAATGGAGTATGTTATTCTACCCTAAAAATAAGGGTATATGTATTTTTTTATTTTGCTGAAATATCAAAATTGCATCAGATATGCACTTTTGAAAATTGCATACAAAAACTAAATGTTAAAACTGAAAATGTTGAGAATAACTTTAGAGAGCTATCGTTTTACCAATTTCCAATGAATTTTGATAAACCTTTTTTTATTTTATTTCGTTTTGAGCCCTCTTCAACTCGGTGCAAGAAATTTAAAAAAAAACTAAAAAATGACTGAGATATATGCATTTTACCAAAAAATGCACTTTTTATGCACATGCATTTTTCTCGAAAAGGCCATTTTTTTTTTGCTGAAATTTTTTTGCTGATAGAGGACCAAAATACCTATCTAATAGTACTTGTTTGATCCCGGCTTTTTTGATTTGGAGCGAGAAAAAAATTCACAAATTTTGTTGGTGAAAAATGCTTGTATATACGTTCGGAAGTCTTAAGCAGTCGACATTTAAATATTATCCTTCGTTTAGCATTATCCAGGAACAACGACGTGGACGTAGAAGGATTCTGTTCCCTTCGGGTGCTTTTTTAGAGTGAGTTCCCTTGCCTCTCACTGTTGGGATGCGTCAAAAAAATAATTATAGATAATTATTTTTTTTTATTTTTGCGCTTATTATTTTTAGTTTTAAATGTAGTCTCATGACGCTTGGCTTTTTTTTTCTTGTTTTTCACGGTTCAATCTTGAAGGTAGTAGAGTTAGAAGTTTTATTTTCTCCGAAATAGAAGAGCATTTTTCTAAAGCCAATTTAAAATTTTCTAAAAATTCATTCCAATAGTTTTCAGTGGAATTTTCGTTCGATTCTATTGATTCAACTGAAATGCCATACGCATCTTCTAATTTACTTCCGAAAGTAGCAGAAAAAGCTGAAATTAAGGATTTTTTCTTTTTAGATACGTAATTTCCTCTAAAATTTTCAGGTATTGCAGTTTTTCTTTTAGGGGTGAGATGCATTCAGGTAAAACTGAATTAATACTCTCGTTTAATTCCTCTATTCGTTCGGGTGTCTTCGGAATAAAATCATCATCTCTTCCGCTAAAAAGTTCAGTGATTTCATTTTCAGATATAGACTCAAGATCACTTAAAATCATTTTTGATATGCGTTTATGGCAATTTTTACATACATTAGTAGATGGCAATATATTTAAATCTGGATGAAGCTGTGCCAAATTAATGGCTAAATCTTCCAACGGTCTAAAACGTGAATTACTGCTCATATAAACTACCTTTTTATGCATTTGAAAAAAATCGGGACATGAAATTCTTTTAGAAGAGTAAATTTCGGACATTGTTATTTCACAATTTTGTTGAATTTTTCACAAGCCCGAGAAGCACCTTTCAAAGCAGCCGTAAAAATAACTAGCTTCTATATAACAGTTCTAATATGCTGTTTTGGTTACGCGATGTATTTGTCCGTGAGTTAGCCTCCTATTGTTTGTACATCGAAACATACATAATATAGATATACACGAATAGAATTCTTTTTTTTCATGTTTAAATATTTATTTTTATATTACGAATTTACACACATATATATTTTAATTTATTATTATATATATATATATATATATATATCACTATTGATGCTATATACATGCATACAAATGTAAACAAATGATGAGCCAAGCATACGACAGTGTTTGAATGCAGACTGCTTAAGACTTCCGAACGTATATACAAGCATTTTTCACCAACAAAATTTGTGAATTTTTTCTCGCTCCAAACCAAAAAAGCCGGGATCAAACAAGTACTATTAGATAGGTATTTTGGTCCTCTATCAGCAAAAAAATTTCAGCAAAAAAAAAAATGGCCTTTTCGAGAAAAATGCATGTGCATAAAAAGTGCATTTTTTGGTAAAATGCATATATCTCAGTCATTTTTAGTTTTTTTTAAATTTCTTGCACCGAGTTGAAGAGGGCTCAAAACGAAATGAAATAAAAAAAGGTTTATCAAAATTCATTGGAAATTGGTAAAACGATAGCTCTCTAAAGTTATTCTCAACATTTTTAGTTTTAACATTTAGTTTTTGTATGCAATTTTCAAAAGTGCATATCTGATGCAATTTTGATATTTCAGCAAAATAAAAAAATACGTATACCCTTATTTTTAGGGTAGAATAACATACTCCATTAGCGCAGTAATTGGTGACTTGAGTGTATACTGACTGTTCGATTTGAAATGGAATCAGCCATAAATTAATTACAAAGTCTAAATATCTTTACAATGTTTTGAATATATGAATTTTATCAAATAAAACATTTTTTCTGAAAAAAGCATAATATTTTTTGTTCTTTTACTAACTAAAAATTAATAGTAATAAAAAATTTTTACCCAAAGTTACATAATTATATAAATTAATTCATTCAATTTGTAATCTGCTTTTTCCGTATTTATATAATAATCCCTCATTAATTCTATAAATTAAAAATATATTCTTTTTTGTTAAATTAATGTATTAAGATATTCTCTTTAATATTAAAAATTAATATCGGATTATTATATGAATACGAATAAAACAGATTACAAATTAAATGATTAAAAGTTTCTATAATTGTATATCTTTAGATAAAAAATTTCTTTTGATATTAATTTAAGCTAGTAAATAAGCACACAAAACATTTTGTTGCTTTTGATAAAGAAAAGTCTTTAATTGAATAAAGTTTTAAGAAAGAGTATTGTATTATTTATTTAAGTATTTTAAATAAATTTATTTTAAAATCTATATAAAATGAATTTTTCGACTTCACATAGCATGAGAATGTTTGTGTGTGAATAATACGTAGGTATACATTTATCTGTATACATAAAAAATATTTAAATTTAAAAAAATAGTGAAATATATGCATGTGCAACATAATTTATAAAAAAAAAAAAAAAATTATGTTTAGTCGGGAATTGAACTACCGACAGATATCATACAAGTCCGTCACCTTCGATTTGCAATTACACCTACAGGGGGATACGCGTTGAATGGGCGTTTTGTCCCTAAGTGGTGAGATGATACCACACTTACTATATAAGTTGAACGTTGGTGGTTTTGAGTATGTACCCACAGCGCCTGCCCTAAAAATGTAAGTGCGTCTATATAATTATACGTTAATCCTAATATATGTGGATATGTATTGACGTATAAATATGATATAATAGTATATAAAATAGTATGTTGTAAATAAATATGTGTTTTGCACAGC
This sequence comes from Anastatus disparis, assembly GCA_017163975.1. Classification (NCBI taxonomy): domain Eukaryota; kingdom Metazoa; phylum Arthropoda; class Insecta; order Hymenoptera; family Eupelmidae; genus Anastatus; species Anastatus disparis. The sequence goes on from JAFFSR010000302.1 coordinate 4,500,743, forward strand.
AAATTTTTGTAAAATATAAAATAAAAAATAGAATATTGAACAGAATCGTAACACAATACCTTCCGAACGGTGAAAAAGGATAAAATTAACCAAATGATAATTGAATTGTTGACTTCCCCAAAGCCTCCGGGAACCTTATACTGGAATCTTCCTGGAAGCTTTTTGCATTCTTTTATGGAAGCTTCCATGATGTATTTTTAGAACCTTGCGACAATATTCCTTGCAAGCTTTTTTTAAGATTCAAAAGGCCTTTATACTAGCCTCCATGGAAGCTTACTGATTTCTTCCATGTAAGCTTCCTGGAATCTTCCATTGAATCTTTCTGAAAGAAAAGTGCGCGGGACATTTTACGCTTCCAGGAAGCTTTAATTGAAGCTTTCACGGAAGCTTGCATGTAAGCTTCTTGCATTATTCCGTGGAAGCTTCCATGGAGTACTTTTGGAACCTTGTGGCAATCTTCCTTGGAAACTTCTTGTAAGATTCAAAAAGACCTTTATGCTAGCTTCCATGGAAGCTTGCTGATTTCTTCCACGGAAGCTTCCTGGAAGCTTCCATTGAATCTTTCTGAATGAAAAGTGCGCGGGACATTTGACGCTTCCAGGAAGCTTACATGGAAGCTTCCGGGAATCTTCTAAACCTTTTATGGAAGCTTCCTGAAAGCTTCCTGGAAGCTTCGGTGCTATGTGGGTGATACGTAACAAATTCGAACGCTTTGTTACGTATGAATTACGTAATTTTGTTACGTATCTGAGATACGTATATATTTTTAACAGGGACCTGAAATAACCACACACACTACACACACTGACATACTCTAGCCCGCACCAGACGGCATAGCGACTTGTCTGGTTAACCGCTTTAACCGTACAAGTATTGCTTAAATGCAAGCATAGAATCAATAGAGTCGATCATAATGGATGATTCCCTAACCATAAGTTAGTGGAACATCACAATATAACCTTGTATTATGAAATGAACAAAAATTTTTTTTAATTTAGTATTTAAGAGGCAGTCGGATCTATATCGCCGCTACGGTCAGGTGAGAGAAATCTATTAAATATTTTTTATACAGCTATTTACAGTTTTTTGAGACGACAACATACTTTTAATGTTGTCATTTTCTCTAGCCATATATATGTAGAATAATTATTAATATTAATCTTGTTTGAAAAGTCTAAAATATTGTTATAAAGCGAAAAATGCGGCGCGGGGTAGAGCCAACGTAAACATTAGTATACATCATTCTTTAGTATTCCTCTCTCTCTGTCGCACTAAAGGAAGGTGCACGCATGTTTACATTGGTCCTACGTTGCATCGCATTTTTCGCTTTATAACAATATTTTAGACTTTTCAAACAAAATAAGTATTAATAATTATTCTACATATGTATGGCTAGAGGAAATGACAACATTAAAAGTATATTGTCGTCTCAGAAAATTGTAAATAGCTGTATGAAAAATATCTAATAGATCTCTCTCACCTGACCGTAGCACCACCCTATATGTAGCGGCGAAATAGACCCGACCGCCTCTTAAGAATATTTTTCATGTACTACGGTAGCACATATTTTGTTAAAAAAATCTCCGGGTTTGGTTCACTCTAAATCTTTAAGAAGATATTTTTTAATATATTTTAATATTTGTGAAGTATACAACTATTTCTATGAATGCTTGCGAAGGGATATCTGCAATTGATGAGTACAAGTTAACATTGAAATGAGTAAATGTAGCTAAAAATCACATTTTTCATTATTTTTAGTTACATTTAAATTTTTTAAAAGAGATCGCCGTTTTAAACCACTCTGAAATTTATAGGCTATATTTATACATATATTACCTACTTCGATGATCTTCTTGGATATGGGATCATAGTTCGAAACCTTGAAAAGTGGTATTGTATTGCTTCAAGTGACTTTAGCTCAGCAAATAGCTACATTAGCACTTTTCGATTAATTTTTTCTCAAAATTTAGAATATTTTGAAGAAAAAAGTTTCTTAGTAATAAATTCCTAAAACGCAACCGAATTGAGTAATTTAAGCTTAAAATTAGTAAAAAATTTCAAAACAATATGGTTTTTGCCCAACTTTAAAGCTTTGCAGCTCTAAAAATATGTACTAAAGCAATCTAAAAAAATTCTGGGTGGTTCATTATATTAAAAAGACTTATTTTACAAATTTTTGGCAAAAAGAAATTCTTCGTCCTTCGATTTGACAGAGAATGGACGATATATATATATTAGTTATTTACGTAACTTGGGAGTACGAAGGATGAATACAGGGGAGATTAAAGTGTTTGTCGCTTGAGTAGCAGTTAGTCGAGGGCGCGCGAAGCGCGCCCGAGACTGACTGCTGCTCAAGCGACAAGCACTTTAGTCAAGCCTGGATTCAGAATCCTTCGTACTCCCAAGTTACGTAGATAAGTTTATGTCGTTGGTAGGCCGTATGAGGAACTATAAAAATGATTTTTTAAAATTAATGATATATGTTTTATAAAAAAAAAGTAAATAATATAATTATTTACTTATTTATTCTACTTATTAACTGTTTAACTTTGAAAATTTGTTTAAACAAAACATTCTGTAAAGTTAAGATTATATATAAATTTGTATAAGCATTGACATATATAACGACATTCTTTTGTTTTCACTAACCTACGAATCGATGTCACTCGCGTCATATACGGTCATGCTGTGTGATATCTCGATCTGTCAATACTCCCTTAGGGAGTATAGATTTGTCAATACTCCCTAAGGGCGTATTGACAGAGAGAATATCGTCGAGATATTAGCATGAATGTATGCAATGCCTATAAAAATTTAGCGTGGTCTATAGGTATTCCACCGAATACGGCCTACGACGACATAAATATATATATATATATATATATATATATATATATATATATATATATGTTTGACTCTTGCGCACTCCACACCGCATGAAAGATTTCACTAAAATATTTTAAATTATTCCACTGAAATATTTCAATGGAACCTTCCATGCAGATTATTGGAAGTATCCATTGGAATATTTCAAAATATTCCATTGAAAGCTTCCAGGAATATTTTAGGAATATTTAAACGGAATGTTCAAAAACTTTTTAAAAATATTCCATGAAATATTCACGGAAGATTCCTAAAATATTTCATGAAATATTCCAGTGAAATATTTCATGGAAGATTCCAGGAAGATTTCATAAACATTTCGCTGAAAGATTCCGATAACCTTTAAAATCGTACAGCAGAATATTACATAAATCTTTCAGAAATATTGCACAAAATATTCCACAGAAAGATTTAAGTAATCTTTCAGTGGAATATTTCATGAAAGATTTCAGAAAGATTCCATAAACATTTCACTGAAAGATTCTAAAAAACTTTAAAATCGTACAGCGGAATATTACATAAATCTTCCATAAATATTCCACGAAATATTTCACAGAAAGATTTAAGTAATCTCCCAGTGGAATATTTCATAAAAGATTTCAGAAAGATTCCATAAACAGTTCACTGGAAGATTCCGAAAAACTTTTAAATCGTACAGCGGAATATTACATTAATCTTCTATATATATTCCACGAAATATTTCACGCAAAGACTACAGTAATTTTCCAGTGGAATATTTCATGAAAGATTTCAGAAAGATTCCATAAACATTTCACCGAAAGGTTACGATAAACTTGAAAATCGTACAGTGGAATATTACATAAATCTTCCATAAATATTCCACGAAATATTTCACAGGAAGATTTCAGTAATCTTTTGGTGGAATATTCCATGAAAGATTTCAGAAAGATTCCATCAATATTTCATTGGAAGATTTCGAAAAACTTTGAAATCGTACAGGGGAATATTACATAAATCTTTCAGTAATATTTAACGAAATATTTTACAGAAAGATTTAAGTAATCTTCCAGTTAAATATTGCATGAAAGATTCTAGAATGATTCCATGAAGTTTTCGTTGGAAGGTTGCGTGAAACGTTACGGGAGGTTTCCAGTGACGCCGATCGGGAGATGTTCGTTAAATGGGAGTTTTATCTCCAAGCGGTTGGAAGATATCTTAATTACTATATAAGCGAAATGGTATCGGCGCTTTGATGTGTTAAGTCGAAGCGAATATGTAAATGCGATTTTATAACAAAATGTTTATGCATGCGTATATGTATTGAAGTATAAGTTTAATGTGTTACTATACAATATATATACAATCCCCTCAAAGCATTTCACATCTTTCAAAAATCTTTCATAAACATTTTATGAAAAACAAGAGATTACCCAAACCTTCCATTGAAATCTTCTTGAAATTTTTTTAAGAATATTCTATGGAATATTCCAATGTAGGAAGAATCAAGGACATACGAATATTAAAGGAATATTCCATGGAAGATTCCTGAAATATTCCAAATTTCCCGTCCCAATATTCTGCGAAACTTCCATAAATATTTTACGGAATATTTTACGATAGATTTCTAAAATCTTGCAGAAATATTTCATGGAATATTTCATGAAATATTCCTTAACGGCATGTAGGAGCTGCAGCAATCAAATTTTGCTTTTTTTATTTTATCAATATCTTTTTAAATTCTTAAATTAAACAAATATAATGACTTGTCCGCACTAAAGCTATATTTATACAATAATTTTTGTTAAAATAAAAAATCATTTGGACTTGTTATTTTTTTATGAGCTTGGATTGGAAATTAGATATCAAACTTGACAAACCTAACCTTAAAATACGAAATATTGAAAGTTTTTATTATAACTTTGTCTGTATAATATTTTAGTGGATTTCTTGAGTTGTCCGCACTAGAGTTTAATCTTACAAATTTTTTCTTTGTAGCAAAGAAACTCGATTAAACACATCGTTTATTCATAAGTTAAGATTGGAAATATTATTAGAAGGCGGACAGCTTCGTCATGCTCTTAAATCTTTCATGCATATTCTACGAAAGGTTCATGAAATGTTCCAAATCTTCCGTTCTAATATTCCGGAAATCTTCCATGAATGTTCCAACGGAATATTTTATGAAATATTCCACACGCAAAAGAGAAGCAAGCCAGCCGCGACGCGCTTCAGAGAGTTTCCGATTTTAATATAATATTTAACTAATAACAAAATGAAAATTCTTTCTATTTGTTAAAGGGCCGGAAAAAATTTTATAAAATTTCAAATTTAATAAAAATTTTTTCTACACATTGTGAAAATTTTTTTAGTTTTCCTCTCTTATCAACTACTGCTTCACTACAACACACACAGCGCCGATCAAAAAATTTTAAAGTTAAAAATTTATTTTTACACTTGACACATTAAGTACACATGTATATTAAATAATATCGTCCCTACATTGTTAGGTGTGCATTTTTAACAAAAGTTTAAAACGCACAGATTTTTCAATTCAAATATCAATAATATTTCATTATTTAAATAACTAATCTTGAAAATCTTCTTCATATATAGATCGGTGAATTAAATTAATAAATTTATTAAATGACACTGCTTTAGTAAAATAAATATAATGATTGTATCAATTTCATTTTAATTATCAATCCAAAAATCAAAACACATTTAATTTTCAATTTATATATCCTCTGCTGAAAAAACGATGGCCGGATGTTGTGAAGCATTTTATATTAAGAAAGTGATTGGTGCATTGAATAGAATCATATCATTGGAGAAAAAAGAAATATGATTTACCATAGTATGCTCATGTAAAATCATTGATAAAATAATTAAATTATAATAATTGATTCATAGTTTTGTTCTTTAAATTATACTAGGAGGCAAGCCCCCTGCGCGCAAGCGCGCCAACCCCCATCTTGCTTTTATAACTTTAAAAAAATATCTAAGAATTTGCAATTTTTTTAATAACTCTTATTTAAAATACTAAATAATTTTAATTATTCAAAAGTTTTCTTCAGGTAAATCTTCAATGATCTTTTAATGAATAATTATCTGTGAAGTCCTGACTTTACACCAGAACAGAATTAATAATTAAATGTTGTGTATTATGAGGGCTGCGTGTATATGTTTTATTATGATATTAAATAAAGAATAAAGTTAGTAATTAATTTATAAACGTTTTATCAAATGTTAGTCGAGTGGTAGAAATACTCTATCAATTTTAATTGATTTGAATCGCTGTCATGATTGAATATACTTGAATTTTGAAAGAAATATATAGAAATATAATTTTAATAATCTTACTATGATTCAGCTAAGTAGATAGAGGCAGACAGTAAATAAGTACACTTGATTTAATAATTTAATTATAGAGATTTCATTTGATACTTTCATAATGAGCTGAATATAGTGATAGTTTTATATTTCATAGTTTTATAATGAACTAAAAATGGAAGGCAGTAATAAAGAGATATTTGAAACATTTTTAAATTGAGGATAAAAAATTTGGAAAACTGTAATGTCGGTGTTTTTTTTTACAAAAAATGAAAATTAAATTTATAAAGACTATATTTAAGTGTTTAATTTTGATTTTGATTTAACAAAATTTAAATTTAATCATTTGATTATTAAACTTCAGTTTAGCTTTTTCAAAATTATATTTCCAACCCTATACTTTAAATAAAATCGTAAAATTAATAATTATTTATATGATTAAACTTCACGATAATTACAGGATAATTACCTATTTTTCATCAATTATAAATCTCAAACTTATATATTATCATATATCGTTATGTACAAAACTTAAAATTGGCTATTACCAAGTTGATTACAAGCTTAAATTCAGCTAATTTTCAGCTATTTCAAAGCTCAAATTTAGCTTAGTTTAGTTATTTCCTAGCTAATTACAAGCTTAAATCCAGCTAAATTTATGGCTGTAATGTAGGTCCAAAAATGAGGGGCACATTTCTGACGATAACAGCGATGACAGCGGCGATATACTTTCAATAGTATAAAGAGAATATAATATAAATAGATCTAAAATGCAGCTAAAATTCATATGAAATCAAATCAATATTTGCCTAAAATTGCTTAAAATTACTATTAATTTTAGCCAACTTTTAGCTGAATTTCAGCTAATTTCCATATAAATTTTGCATAAATTTAGCTAATTTTAACATTAAATTTAGCTAACTTTTGATTTAATGTAAGGCTGATTCCGTTTCAAATCGAACAGTCAGTATACACTCAAGTCACCAATTACTGCGCTAATGGAGTATGTTATTCTACCCTAAAAATAAGGGTATACGTATTTTTTTATTTTGCTGAAATATCAAAATTGCATCAGATATGCACTTTTGAAAATTGCATACAAAAACTAAATGTTAAAACTGAAAATGTTGAGAATAACTTTAGAGAGCTATCGTTTTACCAATTTCCAATGAATTTTGATAAACCTTTTTTTATTTTATTTCGTTTTGAGCCCTCTTCAACTCGGTGCAAGAAATTTGAAAAAAAACTTAAAAATGACTGAGATATATGCATTTTACCAAAAAATGCACTTTTTATGCACATGCATTTTTCTCGAAAAGGCCATTTTTTTTTTTGCTGAAATTTTTTTTGCTGATAGAGGACCAAAATACCTATCTAATAGTACTTGTTTGATCCCGGCTTTTTTGGTTTGGAGCGAGAAAAAAATTCACAAATTTTGTTGGTGAAAAATGCTTGTATATACGTTCGGAAGTCTTAAGCAGTCTGCATTCAAACACTGTCGTATGCTTGGCTCATCATTTGTTTACATTTGTATGCATGTATATAGCATCAATAGTGATATATATATATATATATATATATATATATATATATATATATATATAAATATATGTGTGTAAATTCGTAATATAAAAATAAATATTTAAACATGAAAAAAAAGAATTCTATTCGTGTATATCTATATTATGTATGTTTCGATGTACAAACAATAGGAGGCTAACTCGCGGACAAATACATCGCGTAACCAAAACAGCATATTAGAACTGTTATATAGAAGCTAGTTATTTTTACGACTGCTTTGAAAGGTGCTTCTCGGGCTTGTGAAAAATTCAACAAAATTGTGAAATAACAATGTCCGAAATTTACTCTTCTAAAAGAATTTCATGTCCCGATTTTTTTCAAATGCATAAAAAGGTAGTTTATATGAGCAGTAATTCACGTTTTAGACCGTTGGAAGATTTAGCCATTAATTTGGCACAGCTTCATCCAGATTTAAATATATTGCCATCTACTAATGTATGTAAAAATTGCCATAAACGCATATCAAAAATGATTTTAAGTGATCTTGAGTCTATATCTGAAAATGAAATCACTGAACCTTTTAGCGGAAGAGATGATGATTTTATTCCGAAGACACCCGAACGAATAGAGGAATTAAACGAGAGTATTAATTCAGTTTTACCTGAATGCATCTCACCCCTAAAAAGAAAAACTGCAATACCTGAAAATTTTAGAGGAAGTTACGTATCTAAAAAGAAAAAATCCTTAATTTCAGCTTTTTCTGCTACTGTTGGAAGTAAATTAGAAGATGCGTATGGCATTTCAGTTGAATCAATAGAATCGGACGAAAATTCCACTGAAAACTATTGGAATGAATTTTTAGAAAATTTTAAATTATCTTTAGAAAAATGCTCTTCTATTCCGGAGCAAATAAAACTTCTAACTCTACTACCTTCAAAATTGAACCGTGAAAAACAAGAAAAAAAAAGCCAAGCGTCATGAGACTACATTTAAAACTAAAAATAATAAGCGCAAAAATAAAAAAAAATAATTATCTATAATTTTTTTTTTGACGCATCCCAACAGTGAGAGGCAAGGGGAACTCACTCTAAAAAAGCACCCCGAAGGGAACAGAATCCTTCTACGTCCACGTCGTTGTTCCTGGATAATGCTAAACGAAGGATAATATTTAAATGTCGACTGCTTAAGACTTCCGAACGTATATACAAGCATTTTTCACCAACAAAATTTGTGAATTTTTTTCTCGCTCCAAATCAAAAAAGCCGGGATCAAACAAGTACTATTAGATAGGTATTTTGGTCCTCTATCAGCAAAAAAAATTTCAGCAAAAAAAAAAATGGCCTTTTCGAGAAAAATGCATGTGCATAAAAAGTGCATTTTTTGGTAAAATGCATATATCTCAGTCATTTTTTAGTTTTTTTTTAAATTTCTTGAACCGAGTTGAAGAGGGCTCAAAACGAAATAAAATAAAAAAAGGTTTATCAAAATTCATTGGAAATTGGTAAAACGATAGCTCTCTAAAGTTATTCTCAACATTTTCAGTTTTAACATTTAGTTTTTGTATGCAATTTTCAAAAGTGCATATCTGATGCAATTTTGATATTTCAGCAAAATAAAAAAATACATATACCCTTATTTTTAGGGTAGAATAACATACTCCATTAGCGCAGTAATTGGTGACTTGAGTGTATACTGACTGTTCGATTTGAAATGGAATCAGCCGTAACTAACTTTTATGTAATATTATCTGACTTCAGCTAACTCCAAGCTAACTTTTAGCTGAATTTCAGTTAGATTCTTGCTAAATTCTAGCTAACCAAGGACAAACCGAATTCTTGTACACAGCGGCAGCGGCGGCGGCGAAATCTTTTTATAATATAGAGAGATATAGTTAGCTTTTAGCTAAATTACAGCTAAATATATCTAAATTTTAGCTAACTATCAGCTGATTTTCAGCTAACTTTTAGCTAACTTCTGACTAACTTATAGGTAACTTTTTGCTGACTTTTAGCTTGCTTTTAGCTAAATTATAGCTAAATTCATCTGAATTTCAGCTGACTTTTAGCTGATTTTAGCTAAATTTCAGCTGAATTTTAGCTGAAGTTTAGCTGAATTTTAGCTAAATTTTAGTTGAATAAAGGTTAAAAAATGAGGAGCCAAAAATGAGAAGCATATTTCTGACGGCTACAGCGGCAATATATTTTTAATAATATAGAGAGATTATTAATATAAACATCACTGACTTCTGTTTACAAAAATTCTTGTTCTTTTTAACCGACTTCAAAAAGGAGGAGGTTCTCAATTCGACTGAATTTTTTTTTTTTTATGTCTGTTACCTCATAACTCCGTCATTTCTTAACCGATTCGAAAAAACTTTTTCTTATCTGATAGAGAATGTCTGCAGGAAGGTCCCATACATGTCCTATAATTATTGGGCCAATATTCGGTTTGTATGACCCAATTATCAAATTAAGAAAAAAACCGGGTGTTTTGTTTTCTCATTTACCTCCCTTACACTTCGCTTACTCTGTCTCTCTCTCTCTCTCTCTCTCTCTCTCTCTCTCTCTTACCTTGAATATGTATACATGCACACATAACGACACTGTGCTGTTGAGCCTTCTTTCTTTCCTGCTATATATTGCTTGGTGGTGTACTAATGCATGCGTTATGAATTAATAATGAAAGTTTAATGTAATTAGTGGGTCTACCTATATTTGCGTTTTTAGTAAGGGGATTCACTAGAAGATAGAAAATAAAAATTTTTTAACAAAAACAAACAATTTAAAAAATTTTTAATAAATAAAAACCGACTTTAAAAGTATCGAATAAAAACAAAATTTTTTACAAAAAATAAGATTTTAAAAATATTGCACTGAAAAATGACAAATAAAAAATTTTTAACAAAAAAAAACCGACTTCAAAAAATGCACTGAAAACTAACAAATAATTTATTATCTTTAGAAATCATACAAATAATTGGTAAAATACAATTTTAGAAGTCGGCGTCTAATTCTAAATCTGTGGTGCGTAAGCAGAACGACTTAGTCCATTTTTTCAAAAATAACGTTCACATTCATTGCTCAAAAATAACGTTTACATTTATTGTTAAAAAATAACGTTTACATTCATTGAGAAATTAGACGCCGACTTCTAAAATTGTATTTTACCAATTATTTGTATGATTTCTAAAGATAATAAATTATTTGTTACTTTTCAGTGCATTTTTTGAAGTCGGTTTTTTTTTTTGTTAAAAATTTTTTTCGTGTCAAGATATTGAATTTACGGAGTATCGTTCTATATTCATTTGTTATTATATATTTAAAATTTGAACATGATAACAACTCTATGACATTTACTCCTGAATTATCTTTTTAAAAATTGTTTTATAAAATAGTATACAAACAATAAATTTAGAAAGATGTTTCATAAACTTTTTAACTTATAACAACACCATGAAATTTATCTATTAGCCTGGCAAGTAATTTTGTGAATTTCAAATAAGATTTAAAATATTTCAGAATATTTAAAAATATATAATAAGAAATCGATGAGTAATACGATGTTGATAGTGTAATTTAATATCTAAAATATTTCTAAATTGGCAGCTTGAAAATTTTCTTTTCAAAAATATAGTATAATGCTATAGTTAAAATACAAACAATAAGAATGTTGATTCATATAATAAATATCTTTAAAAAGTAATAATTTAAAACAATGAACCATTTTATTTAGATGCATTTTATGATTATTATATTATAAAAATAAAAGTAGTGAAATGCAAAATTACTTGACAATTTCTTGATTGATTTCAAAACTTTTGTTAGTCAAAACTATATGGGTGGGTCGGAATGAGAGTGGCATAAGTCACATTGACAAAAAAATTTAGATATCAATATATTGAGATATTTTTTGCATTGTATAAATTAATTTTTTTTAATGCGGTGCCTTCTTTGTTTTTAATATTGAAGAAGAAAAACAGAGGAGGCACAATATTTTAGGAAATGTCTCTTAATAATGCTAAAAAATATCTAGATGTACCTTTAACTAAATTTTTTTCTCAATGTGACATATGCCACTCTCATTCTAACCCACACATATATGGAATACTTTTAAGAGCTAAAATTGAAATGAACTTATATCACTTTAAATATTATAAAGAAAACAATACTTTTCAATAATAAATTCACCTAAAATGTACTTTTTAAAAATTTTGTTTATTTAATTTTTATTTAATTTCAAAATGCAAATTGAATCATGCTTAGAATAAACAGTTTTTCTGCAAAACAAAATTTAAGTCTTTTGTTTGAACGAATAGTATAATACTAAAATTATATAAATATACTTATTAGAAAATACAAATTAGAAGAATTCTCATTTTTATTTGTATTTTAAAAATAGGAACAATATACACAGAATTAATTTGAACTATTTTATTTCTTATAGATTTTATGAATTTCATATTGGTGAAAATATTATTAATTTTTAAATAAATTTATTTATTAGTTATTGAGAATTTTTGGTTCCGATATTATATTTTTCGATTTGACACCAGAAATTCTTAAATGCTAACAAATAAATTTATTTGTTAGAGTTTTTTTTTCGGATTTTGACCGTGTTAGTTGTGATTTGGAATATACCAAATCACAACTTACACGGTTGGAATCTGATGAAAACCTCTAACAACGTTTAACATTCACCATGAAAGCTTTAAATCCAATAAATTTTATTAAAAATTTAACTAAATAATATTCATGTACATCCTAATCCATTTCTTTTCCTGAAATTTTGCAATAAAAAGAGAGATTGTCAATAGGGCCACGGTGGTTCAGAGGCTAGAACATCCGACTCTCACGCAGAGGGCCGAGGTTCGAGTCCCGGTGAGGCCAGGATTTTTTTTCATTCTTAATTGAAGGTGGAAGATGTCCTGAACTCACTGACACCGTTGTGGACCACCCCCGTGATGAATGAATGATTTCCCGCGGTTTTAACAAAAACCATAGATAATTATGACTGCTCAACTACTATAGTTGAACCAGACCGTTCTGCCCGGTCGGTGTGAGCTCTCGATATGCTAAAAAGGATGGGTATGAGCGAGTCTCCCCGCCTCAGTAGGCCTGCACGTCCCAGCACCACCTACCGAGATAAAAAAAGGATGGTTCTGAACGCAAAAACACCGGAACACATAGGTGGTCGAGGTGTTTCGTAAAAAAGTTATAGAACCTGTACGAGTAATGGTACTTGAAAGATAAAAAAATAAAGAAGAGAGATTGTCAATATTTATGAGTGCAGGTTTAGTGTCTGTTTTATATCTCCTTGAAATTTGAAATTTTATGTGATAATAAAACTAGAAAAGTCGTTTCTATAAACCGCATTACATTGTATTAAAAAAGATGTTTTTAATTATGGACAATTTTACATATGTCCAGAGATCGATCTTGAAATTCTCTTAAGTATATCTTGGAAATCGAAGACGATATTTAAAGGTTAATATTAAAAATTATCTATATAAAAAATTGTATTTGTAAAATAACTTTTGACTTTGTAATAGTTTACGTTATTTAAATTTTGAAAATGCTTGCACGCTTTTAAAATTCGAGAAGTTTAAAAAATAATAAAAGTTTAGTATTTCTTTAATTTCTTAAAATAATAATAAAATAAATAAAGTAATAATATATCTTTTAAATTAGATTTATTTTTCTCGAAGTTTTCCGTGTCTCATGTATTAAATAAATTTAATTGATGACGCATAAACTGCACTGATACATTAAAGTCGTTACACTCAAAAAGATACAAATAGATAGAAAAAATCAGATCAATAATTTTCGATATGAACGTACAGCCAAATGAACCTTACATACTGGGTGGATTAGAGAACGATCAAGATATCACAAGACGTTTGAATGATATTTTATCGTTTCAAGTACCACCGCAGAACGAAAACACTCAACAGGATCAAGCACCAGTTATACCAAATGGCTATAAAGCAATACAGATCGAGAATTCAGTGACTTATAACATGCACGAAAGAGTCGCACGGCCAGTAAAAACAAATCAACCTGCAATTCTAGCAGATATTTTAGCGTATCTACAAAGGCTACTAAATCAAATAAACTGTGACGTCATAAACTGGATTACAATAAAATACCAAGTATATAACGCACTTTTATCAGTACTTTTTTTCATCTACCATTCAATTACGAGAGGTTTTGTTTAATAAACGAGTAAGCTGAGCTAAACCGTACACCGCAGAGACGTCTTGCTCTGTAAGCTCGGATCCATATGCACCAGCTTACTCAAAAATGTTTTAATAATAGATGATTTGTCCTGAAAAGAAAGGAGAAAGGAAGAAGGAAATTAAGCATAAGGATTATTGGGCCTCATGCATCATCAACTACGTGAATATATTACTATGAATACGCGATTTTAATTTATTCTTGCAACGGCGTGAGAACTCCAAGCTACGCTTTACTAGCTTCACGCTTCTGCAAGAATTATGTTAAGGCTTTTGCCCTTTTTATAAAACTTCAATTCAAAAAACGTGGTAAACTACACAAATATACACCACAATTTTTACCACTTTATAATCACAATTAATTATCAATTATTACGGTTTGATTATTAGTAAAACGTTATTCGCTCACTCGCAGTTAGGAAGCTGCTCTTTCGGCAAACTTCTTCACCACCATACGTGAACGAATAACGCAGAAAAAGACACTGATTCGGTAATTATATTTTATTTGGATCTTTATTACTGAAGAGATGACACACGAGTGCGGAGCACAAGCTCTTCGTTAAGTAAGATGCTTCGCATTTTCGGCGCTTGCCGCTACGTTCCTACTTTACCGCCTTAGAGTAGGGATATTATACATTAGAAAGTATACGCGTTACAATTAATAGTCGCTTGGCTGTCGAAATTAGACGCGTAGCTGCGCGCTTGTGAAAGTGCGTTCGCTACTTTCCTATATCCCCTCTCACCGCTGATCACCGCGATGCTTCTCTCTCCGCGAGAATTATGTATAAGAGGTCTCAAAACAAATTATCACGAACGTTGATAGAGTCAGTTGCTCAACTGAATAGGGAAGCCAACGAATGGCCACCTCCGATGTTAATGAGCACGGAACTATACAATACAATAGATTGTTATTAAGCTGAAAAAATAAAAAACCTACCAACGGATACAAGACGTGATATCATCGCGTTAATTTTCAGGAAACGTTTAGCATTTACAATGGTCGCAGCAGTAGCCCAATAAGGAATGGTGAAAATCAGAATGGCAAAAATATATTGACAACTGGTACTGCAGGAGCACGTACAGTCGCGGGGTAGTGAACCCCTTGCACTGGAAACAGCACGTAGGATAATATAAATCTGATCAGGCACACCAATCTTCCAACCAACGCATATGAAGCAATGGACGTTGACCATATTGTTTGCCGCTGGAATGTTACATATGCAGGTGAACGAAGCCAAAATATAGACCTCTTTCTAACCAGAGTATCGAACTCTGGCCAAACTGAGTGAGAGCGATTTATTATCCTCTCTCTCGGAACTGCTCACGAAGGTTGCTGCAACCTGGTTTAGAAATAACAAATACAGGTATTTGTGATGAACCTGGGTTCAATTCAAAGAATGAATTTGAGAAACTGTCAAAAAAATTAAATAAGTACAACATTCGTCTAATTCCTAAAATTTGTTATTATTAGTAGAGGTAAAGACAAAACTCAGAGTTTTGAGGAGACAAATCTGGTTTATAATATTAATTGTGGTAACTGTAATGCCACATATGTTGGTAAAACCAAAATAAAATTAAGAGATCGAGTAAAAGAACATGTGTCTTATGTACATAATTCTGATGCTCGATCTGTTATTTACAAACATATCAATGATAAAAATCATAAATTTGAATTGAACTAACAAGGAGTGTCAGGGTATTGGGACGCCGATCCTGCTCAAATTTCGGGAGATGATTTTGGATGTAGAAATATGAAAAAAGCCAAGGTACTATACTCTAACGCTCAATATTTCTCTAGTTACAGGCAAATAAAGAAAATCACTATAAAATTTACCAGATTTTCAAACGCTTATAATTCATTAGCGTTGATAGCTAGAAGCCTGAACCTTTTTTTAAATGAAAGTTGAGCTCAAATCCTTTCGAATTATCACTTATAGCATCCCAAAATATTATTTTTTTCTAAAGTTATAGAGGTATAAAAATTGGACTTGAAATTCGTCTTCATAACATTAGTTTTAATTAATCAATAATAAATGCTAAAATTTGTTTCAATTTTTATTCCTCTATAACTTTAGAAAAAAATAATATTTCGGGATGCTATAAGTGATAATTTGAAAGGATTTGAGCTCAACTTTCATTTAAGAAAAGGTTCAGGCTTCTAGCTATCAATGCTAATGAATTATAAGCGTTTGAAAATCTGGTAACTTTTATAGTGATTTTCTTTATTTTCCTGTAACTAGAGAAATATTGAGCGTTAGAGTCTAGTACCTTGGCTTTTTTCATATTTCTACATCTAAAATTATCTCCCAAAATTTGAGCAGGATCAGCGTCCCAATACCCTGACACTCTCCCTGTAAGTTAAAATATTAGATAAGGAGTATAATTGGCAAACGAGAATTCCATCTGAAATGATTTTTATTGATGTCTAGAATAACCTTGTTAACAAAAAAAGTGATACATACAATCTTCATTCATCTTATACGCCTTTGATTAAAAAGTTTTGTAGAAAATAAAGAATGTTCCTTGTAATGCCTTACATTCTTACAATTGTGAATATTTTTGTTTATATTTTGTAAGTTACCGATATTATCGATAATGTTTGTTAATGATATTATCTATCGGTTTAATTAGTTCTTGATTGAAAAGATGTCACTATCTTATTCATATTACTTTATTTTAAATTGCTGTTTACATCTTTCTTTCTTTGCTTTTCCTTTTGAATATTATTATTTTAGTCTAACGGATCTAGTCAATCTTATGAGACTGTTTTTATTCTCTTTTTGTCTGTTTGTCATTGTTTATTTATTTATTTATTTTGAAGTTTAATTTTTAAATTATGTGTTCATTTTTAATTATTTATCATGTTTTGTTCTTATATTATTTTAACCTATTAATTCAGATTTTTTAATATCATAATTGTAATGAATGTTTGGTAAGTTTTTCCTTCATGTGTGTATTAATTTTGTCTTTCTCTGCCTATGTTTTACCATTGTATTTTATATTTTATAGCTAATTCGATGTTACTTGGAGTGAGTAAGTGTTTTAACTTTATTGACGATGTTCATACTGAATTATTTGCGTCGTATTTCTTTCTTTTTGTGAGATATTTTATTTCTTTGTTATTATTTTTTTAAATGTATAGTCAACTCATTGGTTTCCATTGTTGTGCAGATCCTGAAGAGGGTAACAAAACAATTACTGAAACGTCGAGTATTCATTAAATACGCTCACAATTGACTCGTATTAGCTGTTTTTTTATTCACAATTAAAGGTTATCAACTAGTGTAATAAATTATGAATAAATATATTCTTATAGTGCTTGTTAAGTAGATTGATGCTGAGTGCAGGCAGACAAATGAATAGGCACAATTAGATAGAGACTCAAGTTTATTAATATTTTTTAACACTTTGTAACAATTAATTTTATACGCGCTCTGGTAGAAAATTTCATTAGTATTTGGTCATATTTTGACCAGTTTTAGAAAAAATGATCAAGAAATGAACAATATTAATCAGAAAATGACCAATTTATCCGCTTATTGAGGAGGTTAATAGTCAAAAACTCTTATAAATATGATCAATCATTTTATTGTTTTATTATGATAAATAATACATTAATTTTATTTTATTTTTAAATATTATACTAAATTATGAAACAATATTAATATTAAATAAAATTTGCAACTACAAATATAACTTTTATCAATTATTTTTCATGAGAAACAACTTCGATGAAAAAATTAAATTTATGTATTCCATTCACGATGATTACAACAGTTAAGAGCAGGCCAGATTCGCTGTCCTTGTCTAATTGAGATTTTCGTTATTTACTCAAGTATTAATCGGTGTATCTGCAAATTGAAGGTTAAGCGCAATAGATATTATTATTACAAATGTGTATGCACAAGAAAACAAAAATCTACCGATTTGTTTTTGAGGAAAGTAAGGAACGCGAAAATATTATAAACATAAACTTTCACCTCGGCGTTCCTTACTTTTCTCAAAAACAAAGCGGTAGAATTTTTTTTCTTGTGCATAAATGTTTATTATAATAATATCTATTGTGCTTAACCTTTAATTTGAAGATACACTGATTAATAGTTGAGTAAATAACAAAAAACTCAATTGCTACTCGGTCGGTATCAGGTTCTGCTCCGGCCTGCTGTTAATGAGGTTGACAAATTTTTTCTAAATCACAGTCTTGAGAACTATATCACAGTTTTCTTCAACAGTTAATTCATTTTCATAATTATTGTCTAAACTGTTTTTACTAACCTCAAATTTTACACTTCCCAACTCTTTTCCAATAGACTTGTTAAACTTATTGACTTGATACATTAGTCTATTTCCTTCCTTTTTTTAAAATTTTTTTTTCTTATTTGAAGACTCCATACTTATAAAAAAATGAACTACTTTATTAATTAGTTTCTTTCTTTTTCTCTCACTCTTCCTCGTTTTCTCTTTCTCTCTCACTCTCTTTTAGCGTACTTGCAAGGTAAGGTTAAAACAAAGTTATGGCAGCCTGAGAACTAACCTTAAATCTTTAAAATCTCTGCCATTTTTACCATGCTGTAACATAATTTTTAGGCTTTTTGTGATCCGTTTCAACTTTGCCGTATTAACAAGTTAATTTTTGTAAAAAAATTCTCTCCGTTGAAGAAAAGAAATATATTTATAAATTTATTTGCATACAGTATACATCTATATATATTAGCAATTTCACCATATTTTAGTCATTTTGTAATTAAAAAATTAGTCAAAAAAAATGACTAATAAATGACTAATGGCCATTTTCGAATGGTATATTTTTTACCAGGGTGTATATTTTGATAATAGATAATAATATGTAACTCATAATAAAATTTCTACTGAAGTATAATAATAACTTACGGGCAGTGTAACCGCATTACCAAAAGAAACAAGGGTTAGTGCCAATTCAATTCAATCCAAATCCACTTTACTCCACTCCGTCGTTTCTCGAGATTGTCTCCGTATTTATACTGCTTTGTTTTGATTTTGTTCATACGTAATTATTTAATGATTTCCAAAGAGTTATCATAAAGTAATGCTGATTTTATGTTTTTACTGGACTACTTATTTTAACGTTTAGCTTCACAAATTCTTTCATTGATCAATAACTGTAAGTGTTTCAATTATAAAATTTAAAATAAAATATACTTCGTGACGTAACACGTTGGGGCTCAAGATGTTGCTTATCGGTACGAGAAGCAACAGAAAAAAGAAAAGTAAATGGAAGAGTTTTGCAGTTATTGATCAATTCATAAAAATATCTTAGAATCTATTTGCGTATGATAACTATTAGAACTTTTTGTTAAACGTGCAATCATTCGAAGTATTTTATATTTTAATTTTTTTAATATATTTGAGAATACATAATTTTTAGAAAATTGGTCTGGCTTATAGTAATGCATGAATTTTGGTATAGAAAATGAAAAATTCTTAATTTGTATAACTATTTTAAACTTATAATATTTTGAATATAGTTTTTTTTATTTCTAGTGAAAGATTGTCTTAAATTATTCGTTAATTTTGCTTATGAATATTTTTTCAATTTATTTAGAAATCTTGTATTCTAGCTTATAAGATATTTCGTAACAAAAAATATCAAATAACATGTCTTGTCAAAATAACTATCAAATAGGCTAATTCCATTCAGATTTATGCAGGCCGTGACGGATCGAATTTTTTTTGGCTAATAACTATGTGAATGTGTTCTAATACTCAAAAGAAGATGTGGAAACACCAAAATACGGCTTGAAAAAATTTTTTCACGACATTATAACCTATTTTGTGTTAAATTTTAAAATGAAAGGTGAGAAAATGAAAATGGACCTCCGTATTCTATCTATCTATCTATCTTTGGGGTTTAACCACCTACAGCCTATTTGGTCTAGTAAGTGACACCTCGACCACCTTTGTGTTCCGGTGTTTTCGCGTTTGAAACCATACCTCATTTTTCCCTAACTTCGATAGGTGGTGCTAGATCGTGCAGGCCTACTTAGGCGGGGAGCATCGCTCCACCCATCCTTTTTGGCGCATCGGGAGCTCAACACCTACCCGGTAGAACGGTCCGGCTCAACTTAATAGCGGAACAGTCGCGTTCTGCCTTACCGGCCCTCGAGTGATTTTTTGTCGGTTTTTGTTAAAACCGAAAAAAGTCTCTCGGGGGTGGTCCACCACGGTGTCAGTGAGCTCGGGACATCCTCCACTTTCAATATTTAAATTAAAAAATGGAGGAAAAATTCTTACCTCACCGGGATTCGAACCCCGGCCCTCTGCGTGAGAGTCGGATGCTCTAGCCCCTGAGCCACCGCGGCTCTAAATGGACCTCCGTATTCAAATTGCTCTATCTTCGTCAATTTTTGACTTTTGAAGACGATTTTTTTTCAAATGTGAGGAATACAGTCTAGTTTCAAATGCCGTTCCGATTTTCGCGATGTGAGTTGATCCCTCCGAGTTATTCATGAAAAACCTAGAAAAAACGTTTTTTTTTAAATGCAATTTTCTCAAAAACTATATATATTATTTTTTTTTTTTTTACATGTTTTTATAAGTGAAAAATGCTAACTTTTAGGATAAATGAGAATATGCTATTTTGCCTTATTTTTTTTAAACAGGTTTTCGAACGTTTTTTTTTATATTTTCCATTTTAAAGCATTGATATTATGGCACATCGTGCCATTTTTTCAACTACTACGTCTTCTTACGATTCATTTATGCTTTTATTTATTAATGTGATAAAAATATTAACAAAAATCTTCAAAATAAACCTTCGATCAAGTTTTTGGATCAATTAGAACCAAAGTAATGACGATTTTAAGTTTATAAAAATAGATGAATTTAAAAATTTTTTTTCAATTGTAGAATATAAAACCATGTACTTTTCCAATAATTATGCTCTTTTACTTTTCGTTCACTGTTTTATTTATAAGTATATTGTTAGTGTTTGCAAAAACCTTCAAAATGAGCCATTGCTCAACTATTTTGGTCAACTAGAACAAAAGTTATAGCAATATTAATTTTAAAAATGTGTGTTCGAAAATAAATAATTCATTCAGTTTGCATTTTGCGCCTGCGATTGAAGAATCCAAGATGTCTGAAACTCTTAATGTAAAGATGCGAAAATCGTATGCCATTCAAAAAAGAAAGCAAATGAATGATGCATTTGATTCTCAAGTAGCTAGTAAGATGATGAAATTTTATGATGTAATAGATTTGCCTAAATTAAATAAAAGCATCGAATATAAAACATGTGATAAATAGTTTGAAAATATTAAAAGGGCCTTGAAAAATTGTTTAAGTTTTTCCGAAAAAGTGCGGCTATCAACCCTCATGCCAACTGATTTTTCCAAAGAATATTTATTATCAGCTCTGCCAGGCGTAACTACATACATATTATAAATATATCTATAAAAAGATTGAGAATCGTAGTGGCTATTCTTAGGATAGGGAAGTTGTGTTAAAAGTCAAAGAGTATTATTTAAACAATGATTATAATTGCTCTTGACAAAGTGCAAATAAAAATGATACAATATCTGTAAAAGAAAATGGTATCAAAACTAAAAAAGTTAAGCGCTTTCTTACGCGAAGCATGAAACAAATGTTTTAATTATTTAAAGAAGAAAATCCATAAATAGAAAGTATAATCGTAATAATACAATCGCAATAAATACAAGGATACATATCATAGGGTGGATAGGGTATAACCCTCTCTGATCTCAAGGCATAGAATGTTAATTTGCCGATTTTCTTTTCCATTTGGGGATTTGATTCTTTAAATAATTGAAACATTTGTTTCATGTTTCGCGTAAGAATGCGCTTAACTTTTTTAGTTTGGATATCATTTTCTTTTACAGATGTTGTATCATTTTTATTTGCACTTTGTCGAGAGCAATTATAATCATCGTTTAAATGATACTCTTCGACTTTTAACACAACTTCCCTATCCAAAGAATGACCACTATGATTCTCAAGCTTTTTATAGACATCTTCATTATTCACAAGTGAGCGTGCTTGATCAATCATGTACGTAGTTACACCTGGCAGAGCTGATAATAAATATTCTTTGGAAAAATCAGTCGGTATGAGGGTTAATAGCCGCATTTTTTCGGAAAAACTTGAACAATTTTTTAAGGCCCTTTTAATATTTTCAAACTATTTATCACATGTTTTACATTCGATGCTTTCATTTAATTTAGGCAAATCCGTTATATTATAAAATTTCATCATCTTACTAGCTACTTGAGAACCAAATGCATCATTCATTTGCTTTCTTTTTCAAATGGCATACGATCTTCGCATCTTTACATTAAGAGTTTCAAACATCTTGATAGGTGAAATCTTCAAATTCAAATTATTTGCGGTTTCGTTAAGCTCATGCACCACAATCTTGCCATCATTAATTTCTTCTGAAGATTGTTGACTGCTAGAATTAGATGAAGAGAGTGTAGCATTTCTTACTTCTTCTAAGAATAATTTATAACATGCAGCGCAAACTTTATATTCTCTGGATATCAAAATCTTTGGATACAAGCGCTGCAAAGACTCCGTTATATTGCCCAATTCTCTGAATGGATTTTTACAGGCATGGTACATAGCTTTTGTGTGCCTTTTTTCAAGTCCTTGCACTTTATCTTGGCCAATGATGATGCTATTTTAATTAACTCAAAATCTTTTAATAAAGCGAAAAAAATAGATTATAAAAGTTAGACGATTTGTTTTTCAATTCGATCTCTTTTCATATACTGCGATGCGCTATATTGCTAATGAATACGCTTGGAATGCGACTTTGCTACCTAGCAGCGGCATGCACCAACTACATTCAAACTGAATTTCACTCGCAGGCGCAAAATTCAAACTGAATAAATGATTATTCATTTTCGAACACATTTTTAAAATTAAAATTGCTATAACTTTTGTTCTAATTGACCAAAAAAGTTGAGCAATGGCTCATTCTGAAGGTTTTTGCAAACACTAACAATATATTTATAAATAAAACAGTGAACGAATAGTGAAATTGCATAATTATTGGAAGAGTATATGGTCTTGATATACTATAATTGAAAAAAATTATAAAAATTCATCTATTTTTATAAATTTAAAATCGTCATTACTTTGGTTCTAATTGATCCAAAAACTTGATCAAAGGTTTAGTTTAAAGATTTTTGTTAATATTTTTATTACATTAATAAATTAAAGCATAAACGAATCGTAAGAAGACGTAGTAGTTGAAAAAATGGCACGATGTGCCATAGAATTAATGCTTTAATGGAAAATATAAAAAAAACGTTCGAAAACCTGTTTAAAAAAAATAAGGCAAAATAGCATTTTCTCATCCATCCTAAAAGATAGAATTTTTCACGTATAAAAACATAAAGATTAAAAAAATATATATCTATAGTTTTTGAGAAAACTGCATTTAAGAAAATCGTTTTTTCTAGGTTTTTCATTAATAACTCGGGAGGATCAACTTGCATCGTAAAAATCGGAATGGCATTTGAAACTAGACTGTATTCCTCACATTTGAAAAAAAAATTGTCTTGAAAAGTCAAAAATTGACGGGGATAGAGCATTTTGAATACGGAGGTCCATTTTCATTTTTTCACCTTTCATTTTAACATTTAACACAAAATAGGCTATGGCGTTGTGAAAAAATTTTTTTAATTAGTATTTCGGTATTTCTACATCTTCTCTTGAGTATTAGAACTTATTCACATAGTTTTCAGCCAAAAAAAATTCGATCCGTGACGGCCTGCATGAATCTGAATGAAATCAGCCAACAATATTAGATATGTCAAAATAATAATAATTGCTCAAGTTCAAATATAAGAAACGTTTTTTTTTTAAGTTCCAAAAAATGACAGTTGGATATAATTTATAGAATCTTATAATTGTTTGTTTAGTTTTACTTTTCTATAAAAAGTAAAATTTCAATATTTTCACTTAATACACTAAATGTAGCTATATTTATTTATTTATTAAACCATAACCCTACTGAAAAAAGCCAAGTGATTAATCACTTGATTTATCATCTTATTTATTATATGATTAATCACCTGATAAATCACCTGACTTTATGACATGATCTGACAGGTGATTAATCAAGTGAAAAATCATGTAATTAATAAGATGAAAAATCATGTAATGAAATCAAATGAAAAATCAGGTGATTAATCAAGTGAAAAATCAGGTGATTAATCAAGTGAAAAATCAGGTAATTAATCAAGTGAAAAATCAAGTGATTAATCAAGTGAAAAATCAAGTGATTAATCAGATGCAAAATCAGGTAATAAAATCAAATGAAAAATCAAGTGATTAATCAGATGAAAAATCAGGGGATTAATCAAGAATCATGAATCGTTCTATAGGTTTTATTTGTATCTATATTATATTTTTATTAGTTGAAAAATATAACATAGTTTTAATAATCGAGGATTTCAATGGTAGAAATCAAAGATACAATCTTAAGGGCAGGTCGTATATCTCTGTCCTTTTCTAATCGAAGAAGTAATTTTTTTGCAAAAACTAATAATTGTAGCAAAAAATAAGGATATAGCCCCATCTCGTATGATAAAAAGCAAGATTTTCTTTGATGAGGAAAAATTATTTTTATCGATTCGTTTCGAAGAAAACCTTGAAAAACTTAAAAAATAGAGGTTAGGATGGACAGTTCAGTTTTTCAAGGTTTTCTTAAAAACGAAGCGATAAAAATAATTTTTCCTCATAAAAGAGAATTTTGCTTTTTATTATACGAGATGGGGCTTTCTTCTTATTTTTTGCTACAATTATTAATTTTTGTGAAAACATAAATTCTTTGATTAGAATAGGACAGATATACTCGACCTCCTCTTAAATGTTTTCAACATCTATTGTATTATAGAAGAAATGCAAAAACAATACATAGGTATATATACAATGCCGATACATTTATCATATTCATATCACCAAGTCTGCATTAATTTTAGGGAATAATTGGGTTCATATACACATGAAGAAAGCTAAAATTTCAGACTTACCATGGTAATATTGAAGTCTAATATTGAAGCGCTAATATTGAAGCGCTAATATTGAAGTCTGAAATTTTAGCTTTCTTCATGTGTATATGTACCAAATTATTCCCTAAAATTAATGCAAACTTGGTGATATGAATATGATAAATGTATCGGCATTGTATATATTCTTATGTATTGTTTTTGCATCTCTTCTATCTATCTTTAGGGTTTAACCACCTACAGCCTATTTGGCCTAATAAGTGACACCTCGACCACCTTTGTGTTCTGGTGTTTTCGCGTTCGAAACCATACCTCAATTTTCCCTAAACTCGGTAGGTGGTGCTCGATCGTGCAGGCCTACTTAGGCGGGGAGCATCGGGAGCTCAACACCTTACCCGGTAGAACGGTCCGGCTCAACCATAATAGTTGAACAGTCGCGTTCTGCCTTACCGTCCCTCGAGTGAACTTCGTCGGTTTTTGTTAAAACCGAAAAAAGTCTCTCGGGGGTGGTCCACCGCGGTGTCAGTGAGCTCGGGACATCCTCCACTTTCAATATTTAAATTAAAAAATGGAGAAAAAAATCCCGACCTCATCGGGATTCGAACCCCGGCCCTCTGCGTGAAAGTCGGATGCTCTTGCCCCTGAGCCACCGCGGCTCTGCATCTCTTCTATAATTTAATAGATGTTGAAAATATTTGAGATTGTATCTTTGATTTTTACCATTGAAATCTTCGATTATCAAAACTATGTTATATTGGTCAACTAATAAAAATATAATATAGATACGAATAAAACCTATAGAACGAATCATGATATCTAAATAATCACTTGATATTTTACTTGATTAGTCACCTGATTTTTCATTTTATTTCATTATCTGACTGATTCCATTCAGATTCATGCAGGCCGTCACTGATCAAATTTTTTTTTTCTCTTCTAAGTAATAAAAACACCTTCCAATATGTATATGAAGATAAAATTTACCTCATGAAACGCTCAAAAATATGTTTTTTCCTCGCTACAGAGTATTTAGTGTTGGAGATAAAAATAAAAATTAAAAAATTGAAAATAAACCTCAATTTTCCAATTGTCGTAATCCGTCAATTTTTAACCTTTTTAGACGTTTTATTAATGAAAATTTGCGAAATTCAGTTTAGTTTTAAATGCTGCTTTGATTTTTGCGATGAAATCTTTATAGAAGACTCCGTTTCCCTTTCGGGGAATTGTTGAAAATTTTTACTAGAATATTCCGACTTAAGTCTCCTGGAAGATTTCCTGAACCTTCCAAGGAAGATTCCGTTGGAAGATTGATAAATCATTGCAACGAAAGATTTCATGGAGACTTGAATGAAAGACTCCGTTTACCTTTCAGCGAAATATTGAAAATTGTCAATAAAACATTCCAGTGGAAGGCTGCTGTAATATTCCGTAAACCTTCCAAGGAAGATTTCGTTGGAAGATTGATAAATCATTGCACCAAAAGATTTCATGGAAGCTTGAATGAAAGACTCCGTTAACCTTTCGGCGAAATATTAAAAATCGTCATTGAAACATTCCAGTGGAAGGCTCCTGAAAGCTTCCGTAAACCATCCAAGGAAGATTCCGTTGGAAGAATAATGAATCATTGCACCGAAATATTTCATGAAAGCTTCAATGGAAGACTCCGTTTACCTTTCAACGAAATATTGGAAATTGTCATTAAAACATTCCAGTGGAAGGCTCCTGAAAGCTTCTGTAAACCTTCCGAAGAAGATTTCGTTGAAAGATTGATGAATCATTGCACCAAAAGATTTCAGGGAAGCCCTAATGTTAGTCTCCGTTTACCTTTAAGCGAAATATTGGAAATCGTCATTGAAACATTTTAGTGGGAGGCTCCTGAAAGCTTTCGTAAACTTTCCAAGGGAGATTCCGTTTGAAGATTGATGAATCATTGCACCGAAAGATTCCATGGAAGCTTAATAGGAGACTTCGTTTTTCTTTCAAGAAAATGTTAGGAATTTTCACTTGAATATTCCGACTTAAGTCTGCTGGAAGATTCCGTAAACCTTCCAAGAAAGATTCCGTTGAAAGATTGTTTAATCATTGCACCGAAAGATTTCATGGAAGCTTGATATAGACTCCGTTTACCTTTCAGCAAAATATTGGAAATTGTCATTGAAACCTTCCAGTGGAAGGCTTCTGAAAGCTTCTGTAAACCTTCCAAGGGAGATTCAGTTGGAAGATTGCTGAATCACTGCACCGAAAGATTTCATGGAAGCTTCAATGAAAGACTTCGTTTACCTTTTAGCAAAATATCGGAAATTGTCATTGAAACATTCCAGAGGAAGGCTCTTGGAAGATTCCGTAAACCTTCCAAGGAAGATTCCGTTGGAAGATTGATGAATCATTGCACCGTAAGATTGTTATTTGTTATAAAAATTTGGTAATTTTTTTAACGAAAATGACTTTATTGCAATAACAAGAAACAAGTCATTTTCTATTCAATTTTTTTATTATATCTAATGACGATATTTTTTTGATACATTACTTGACACACCAAAAGGCGTTTTAAATAACGTCATTTAGTATGTTAAGGATTAGGAGAAAAAATGACGTCGTTTAGTATGTTAAATGTTAACGAAAAATAACGTCATTTTTCAATAACAATAACGTTCTTTTTTATATAACTTCCCACATAGCATGAAAGATTTCTTCAATATTTCAGAAATATTTCATTGAAAGATTCGGAATAAAACAGAAATATTGATATGTCCGCCTAGAAGATTGATTTGAAATATTTCATGTAATGTTTCTGTAACATCCTTTCATGATTTTGTGAAATATTAATTTGTAATATTGTTGAAAGATTGCAGCAACATTTGATCGAAAGATTCATGGACGATTATGAATCTTTCAAGAAATGTTTCTGAAATATTTCTAAAATCTTTCATGAAATATTGATTTGTAATATTGGTGAAGGATTCTATCAGATATTATTTTTGATTTTGTAAGAGTTGCATCTCAAACCATATTAGAAACCTATACGTTCATTTGTTATTCAGAATTCAAGTGCTTATTTATTTGTATCAAAAATTTTTGGTCTTATATACTAAACGAGAGAACGTCCCTCCACTTGCGAGAGTTTGTCAACCGCATTTACAATCACATGAAAGTATAATTAAGTGGCCATCTGCTAGCAAGGTGGAAGAATTGCTACCCTAACAGCACAAAACGTTTCAAAAACGTTTTAAAAACGTTTTCTGGTAAACTTATATACGTTTATAAATTTCGACAAAAATATGTATTCAAAACGTTTTTAAAACGTTAAATATGTCCGCATATTTTAGATTCTCAAGAGTAATGTAACGTTTATGGAACGTTTAAGAAACGTTTAGAAAACGTTTTCTCGGTGAAAAAATACGTTGGCTTAAATTTCCAAACGTTTCTAAAACGTTTTTAAACGTTTTATTTTATTATTCTAAAAAATTATTATATAGAGAAAAAAATTTTACCAAATAAAACGTTTTTTAAACGTTAAGGAAACGTTTGGATATTTGAGCTTGCGTAAATTTTCATCGAGAAAACGTTTTCTAAACGTTTCTTAAACGTTCCATAAACGTTACATTACTCTTGAGAATCTAAAATATGCGGACATATTTTACGTTTTAAAAACGTTTTGAATATGTATTTTTGTCGAAATTTACAAACGTATATAAGTTTACCGAAAAACGTTTCAAAAACGTTTTTGAAACGTTTTCGTGTTGTTAGGGTACGCACGCAAGATAACTACAAATATTTAGACAATATTTTTCCAATATTTTACTGTTATATTCATAAATTTTTTGGAATACTTCATGAAATATTTCTGCAATATTACAGAAATATTTCTGCAATATTACAGAAATATTTCATAACATATTTCTTGAAAAATTTGCGCATTATTGATTTAAAATATTTTAAGAAATGGTGCAGTAATATTTCTTCAATATTTCAGTGTTATGTTCAAACATTTTTTCAAATACTTCATGAAATATTTTTCAAATATAACAGGAATATTTCATGACATGTTTCTTGAAAGATTTGAGAAATATTAATTTGAAAATTTCAAGAAATAATGTAACAACTTACTTGAACATGTCAGTGTCGGATTCAAAAATTTTTTGAAATAAAACATGAAATGTTCCAGCAATATTACAGAAATATTTCGAGAAATTATTTAATATTCATAAACTGAAATATTTCAAAGAAATATTAGTTCATTCTTAATTTAATATTTCACTGAAATATTTCATGAATAATTTAAGAAAGCTTTTAGTAAGCTTCCAATGAAGTATTTTATGAAAAATTTACAGAAGCTTCCAGTAAGCTTTCACTGAAATATTTCATGAATAATTTACGGAAGCTTCCAGTACGTTTCCACTGAAATATTTCATGAAAAATTTATGGAAGCTTCCGGTAACCTTACAATGAAGTATTTCATGAAAACCTTACGGAGGGTTCCAGTAAGCGTCCACTGAAATATTTAATTAATAATTTACTGAGGCTCCCAGTAAGCTTCCACTAAAATATTTCATTAATAATTTACGGAGGCTTCCAGTAAGCTTCCACTAAAATATTCCATGAAAAGTTGACGGAAGCTCCCGGTAAACTTACGCTGAAATATTTTATGAACGACTTGCGGAAGACTCCTGATCGAGGACATATCCATCTTCCGGGAACTTTTCACTGGAATCTTCCTGGAAGCTTCCAATGTTTTTTCTGCAGTGAATTAAATCTTCGTCGTTTTCTTCTAGGAAGCTTCCGGTAATATTCCACTGAAATATTCAACGAAAAAGTCCAGTAAGTTTTCACTGAAATGTTTCATGAAGAATTCACGGAAGCTGTCGGTTAGCTTCCATTGAAATAACATCTTCCGGTAAGTTTTCGCTGGAAACTTCCTGAAAGCTTCCAATCTTCCTTCCACATCTTCCGGGAAGCTTACATACTGTGTGGGTTATTTTGTTTTGTCTTATGTATAGAATTAAGGTGTGAATGTATTTATTAGCGCGAATGATGGATGAATGAATGCAGAACGAATGAGTGGTTCTGTTTTTATTAACAGTCATAACATCTTCGGTATCAAGTTTTTATTCTTTGAATGTTATTATTATTATTTTATTTTCTCTAATTCTTAATTATTTATTATTACTTTGTTGTTGTATTGTCCAATTTTATTTTTATAGTATTTTCAATTTTATTTTTATTTGATGTCATGACAGTGATTCATTTTTTATTATGTTATTTGATTTTAATTCTATGACTGATAGATATTTAAGACTGTTTTTTATTGCAATTTATGTTTTCTTGTTTTCTGCGTGTATTTAGAATAGTCAGTGATATCGCTTTTATATAGTGACTTACTGATACAGTATTATATATTAATTTTAATATTTGACTGTGATATCTTATCTTATTATGCGCAATACTTTATATAGAATTATTACTTATTGTTTGATGTATTATACGCCTTTTTGTACTCTTTTTACGAAACAAATCAATATCTATCTATCTATAGATAATGTATATAATAATTTTACATATTTTATTTAATTAGTATACAAATGTTTCGATTTAATTATATCAACAGCCGTGCTGTTGATATAATGAGATCGAAACATTTGTATTAAAATAATTTATCAGTTAATTTGAGCATGCACATTTTATTGATTCAATTCATAAAATTTTGTTGAAACGTAAGTCATACTTTTATTTTGACTTATGTTTTTTTTATATCAACTGTTATTCAATTATATCAACAGCCGTGCTGTTGAATTGGCAGCACAATCGTATTTGGGCTATTTTAAGGTAGTTCTACCCACACAGCATGGAAGAATTTTGAAATAATTTCATGAAATATTACAAGTAATAATACGTTGAAAGCATTTAAAAAGAACTTAAAAAGATAACTATATTCTTTTGAAAAGAATTTATGAAATAATACACAGGAAGATTACAAAGTCTTTACAAAAATATTACCAAAAAGGAAACGAAAGTTAAGACATGAAATATTACACGATTCCTTACTGAAAGGACTTTGAAAAGACTTCTTGAAAGGAAACAAGAAAGAACTCAGAAATCTTTCGAAGGTTTCAATTGTAAAATAATTTAGAAAGATTTTTGGAATGATCTAAGGTATTTTTTCACCAAATCATTTCAAGATTCGTTCAAAAAGCTGTCATGAAATAATTCATGCAATGTTTTGGTAAAGTCTCAAGAAATCTTACATGAAATAATTTTGAAATCTTTTTGAAATATTTCATGAAATAACTTATGATAAGAATGAAAGTTATTACATGAATCCTTACTGAAAGGATTTCGAAAAGACTACTCGAAAGGAAACAAGAAAGAACTCAGAAATCTTTCGAAGGTTTCAGTCGTAAAATAATTTAGAAAGATTTTTGAATAATTTAAGTTATTCTTTCACCGAATAATTTCAAGATTCTTCCATAAAGCTCTTATGAAATAATTCATGTAACATTTTGGTAAAGTCTCAAGAAATCATACATGAAATAATTTTGAAATCTTTTTGAAATATTTCATGAAATAACTTATGACGGGAATAAAAGTTATAACATAAATCCTTACTGAAAGGACTTTGAAAAGACTTCTTGAAAGGAAACAAGAAAGAACTCAGAAATCTTTCGAAGGTTTCAATTGTAAAATAATTTAGAAAGATTTTTGGAATGATCTAAGGTATTTTTTCACCAAATCATTTCAAGATTCGTTCAAAAAGCTGTTATGAAATAATTCATGCAATGTTTTGGTAAAGTCTCAAGAAATCTTACATGAAATAATTTTGAAATCTTTTTGAAATATTTCATGAAATAACTTATGATAAGAATGAAAGTTATTACATGAATCCTTACTGAAAGGATTTTGAAAAGACTACTCGAAAGGAAACAAGAAAGAACTCAGAAATCTTTCGAAGGTTTCAGTCGTAAAATAATTTAGAAAGATTTTTTGAATAATTTAAGTTATTCTTTCACCGAATAATTTCAAGATTCTTCCATAAAGCTCTTATGAAATAATTCATGTAACATTTTGGTAAAGTCTCAAGAAATCATACATGAAATAATTTTGAAATCTTTTGAAATATTTCATGAAATAACTTATGATGGGAATAAAAGTTATAACATAAATCCTTACTGAAAGGACTTTGAAAAGACTTCTTGAAAGGAAACAAGAAAGAACTCAGAAATCTTTCGAAGGTTTCAATTGTAAAATAATTTAGAAAGATTTTTGGAATGATCTAAGGTATTTTTTCACCAAATCATTTCAAGATTCGTTCAAAAAGCTGTTATGAAATAATTCATGCAATGTTTTGGTAAAGTCTCAAGAAATCTTACATGAAATAATTTTGAAATCTTTTTGAAATATTTCATGAAATAACTTATGATAAGAATGAAAGTTATTACATGAATCCTTACTGAAAGGATTTTGAAAAGACTACTCGAAAGGAAACAAGAAAGAACTCAGAAATCTTTCGAAGGTTTCAGTCGTAAAATAATTTAGAAAGATTTTTTGAATAATTTAAGTTATTCTTTCACCGAATAATTTCAAGATTCTTCCATAAAGCTCTTATGAAATAATTCATGTAACATTTTGGTAAAGTCTCAAGAAATCATACATGAAATAATTTTGAAATCTTTTTGAAATATTTCATGAAATAACTTATGATGGGAATAAAAGTTATAACATAAATCCTTACTGAAAGGACTTTGAAAAGACTTCTTGAAAGGAAACAAGAAAGAACTCAGAAATCTTTCGAAGGTTTCAATCGTAAAATAATTTAGAAAGATTTTTGGAATGATCTAAGGTATTTTTTCACCAAATCATTTCAAGATTCGTTCAAAAAGCTGTCATGAAATAATTCATGCAATGTTTTGGTAAAGTCTCAAGAAATCTTACATGAAATAATTTTGAAATCTTTTGAAATATTTCATGAAATAACTTATGATAAGAATAAAAGTTATTACATGAATCCTTACTGAAAGGATTTTGAAAAGAGTACTCGAAAGGAAACAAGAAAGAACTCAGAAATCTTTCGAAGGTTTCAGTCGTAAAATAATTTAGAAAGATTTTTTGAATAATTTAAGTTATTCTTTCACCGAATAATTTCAAGATTCTTCCATAAAGCTCTTATGAAATAATTCATGTAACATTTTGGTAAAGTCTCAAGAAATCATACATGAAATAATTTTGAAATCTTTTTGAGATATTTCATGAAATAACTTATGACGAGAATAAAAGTTATTACATAAATCCTTACTGAATTGACTTTGAAAGGACTTTATGAAAGAAAACGTGAAAGATAACAGAATCATTTAGAAATATTTTCGGGATTAGTTTATAATTTATCCGCTTGATGGCGGTATCTCTTACTCTCGCAAGCGGTAAGAGTGCTTCCCGTTTCATATATAAGGAAAATAAGAATCTTAAATTGAAACTATAAATTGTTATGCGTGCGATGTCTGTGTTATGATAACTTCGATTTTAACCGCTGTAAAACTATTCGTAATCCTATGAATAATTATATCATCATATATCCGTTATGTGTGTGTGTGCATATACGTGTGCGTGTGCGTGTGTGTGTGTATTAATTCTAAATTGATTCTTAAATAATACAGGAAAGAATAAAACTTCTAGAACTTTACACGTCTCTCAACTAAAGATAGATGAAAAGATTAATGCATTATTACTAAAAGAATTCATGGATCTTTACAGAATTCTTTCATTGAAAGGATTCTGTAATAATTCTATGTCCGAGGTATATTTCTTTCAGAAATAATACAATGAAATATTTTTAAAATATTTTATATCATTCTTACAGAATACTTTCAATGAAAGATGTATGAAAAGATTTAAGAATTATTACCAAAAGAATTCATGGATCCTTACAGAATTCTTTTATTGAAAGGATTCTGTAATAATTCTATGTCCGAGGTATATTCCTTTTAGAAATAATAAAATGAAATATTTTAAAAATATTTCATATTATTCTTACAGAATCCTTTCAATGGAAGATGTATGAAAAGATTTACGAATTATTACCAAAAGAATTCATGGATTCTTACAGAATTCTTCCATTGAAAGGATTTTGAAATGACTTGTGAATTCTTTATGAAATATTTTTATGTATTATTTTTAAAAGAATAATACCTCGGACATAGAATTATTTCAGAATCCTTTCAGTGAAATATTTCTGAAAGATTGTAGTCCTTTCATGAATCCTTTCAGAATCCTTTCAAAGTCCTTTCATGCTGTATGGGTATCGACACTCTCTAGTCAATGTAGAGATTGAAAAAAATATTCTTATATATGATCATATCTCCACAACTTTTAATCTTTTGGTGATATATCATTTTACAGCTGTCACTGGGTAGCAAATGATGCACACTATTTAAACTAGGTTCACACCTTTTGTACAATCTTGTTCCTCTATTTTTTATGTATATAGTGAATATGTACCAATGCTCCAGTAGATATTTCTATAAAACGTAAATTTTGACATGGATAAAAGTTCGAAAATTTTATCCATGTAAAAATTTTTGTTTTATAGAAATATCTACTGGAGCATTGGTGGCACATTCACCATATACATAAAAAATAGAGGAACAAGATTGTACAAAAGATGTAAACCTAGTTTGAATAGTGTGCATTATTCGCTACCCAGTAACAGCAGTAAAATGACTTTTCAAAAACATTATAAGAAAATTAAAAGTTGTGGAGATATGCTCATATGTATGAAATAAATTTAAAAATTTTCAAAAAATATTTTAATATTTTCAACAGTTGGAATAGACTGGGATTAGTTATGATAAATAATGATCAAAGATTTTTTCAGACATTGATTTGACTAAAATTTAAATAGGTTAATGAAATTTAACATATAAAAACACGTATTTTGACATTCAAAACATTCAATTTCTAAATTAACCTGCATTTCATCATATTTTACGCATTTCATTAATCAATGTTTCAATATTTTGCACGATAATGTTTACATTAATGCATATATTTTTAAAGTTTAATATCCAAACTATTAAATTATCGTTTTTGAAACGTCTATTAGATCAATATCGATAAAAACTCTTTCTTTTTACTGATTTCCGGTTTAAGTCTCTCATAAGAATCTATGCTGAAGGACTACATTTCAATAATTATTTTTATAAAATTTTGCACGACAAGCGGCATTGAAACTTCACAAATATTTTAATTAAGTGCAAAACTGTAATTTTACCATGTTATAATTATATTTTTAGATCATTCGACAAACGATAGAACCACCTTAACTGTACGGATTCTCTTAGATCAAAAGGATTCTGTCAGATCAAGGAGGTTGTATACCGCCGTGAGGGGTAAAGGCAAGGGGGGAAAATATACTGATATCAGACAGTCACAACAGTGGCACTGCTCTGCAAGAAATCATTACCAAGTCAAACATTGAAAATCTGAACTTTGTAATAATAATATAGAAGATGTTATAGATACTCAAATACTATTCTTTTTTTTCAGAATTTCATATTAATTTATGTAGGTAATGCAAAACAATTAAATATATTATAAATAACTCTTTTGATGCTCTTTAGAAATGATCGGAAAACGTGACAACATTGCACATGGTAAAGTAAGTTGACAGCATTGCTCGAAGCAGCCGAAGCTTGGGTGGTGACGTTTGACTCGCATACAAAACTTAACCTTTTCTACCTTAACCTCGAAAATAAACAAGTCTCGCGCTGTGAAAAACAAAATGCCTAAATCAAAGCGACGTTAAGGAAAATTTATAAGCGAAAGACAGCTTATTAAAAAAGAAAAGTCAGTGGCTTTAGGGGAAAGTAAAAAGCTAGTTATTGGTACAAATGAAGAAAAAAGTGACTAATTTCATAACTTTCTACATTTATTTGTGTACTTATATTTTTATAGAATATAACATTTTTTTAATTAAAAATTCTTAACAAAACTTATTTTTGTAATTAAACATAAGATAGTTATAATAAAAAAATTATGGAAATATAATAAAAGTTAAACAATACAATAAAAAAAATCATAATTGTGAATAATATACGTATTATACAAATTATGGACATTTAACTTTTCTTAACCAAATAAAAAATGAATTAATCACTTCTTTATTCATTTAATGTATACCATTAATTGAAAAACCTATACTTGTATATCAATCTATAAATGCAAAATAGTAATAATTACAAACCCTACTAAAAAATGTCAGGTGAAAAATCACCTGATTTTTCACTTGATTTCTCACCTGATTTCTCATGCCAAAATCTCATGTGACTATTAGCGTAAAAAAACTAAGTTCCAAACCTATCGAAAAATTCTAAGTTTTTATCACGGAAAACAACATTGAGAAGTATGATTCTTTTTTCATTTTTCATAATTTGAAATTGATTTTTTATACGTAGAATTTCAATTTTTTAATTTCATTTTTCTGGTCATAGAAATAAATTTCAAACCACTCTAAAAATTATAAGTCCCGATC
The DNA here is from genome assembly GCA_017163975.1 of Anastatus disparis. Taxonomy (NCBI): domain Eukaryota; kingdom Metazoa; phylum Arthropoda; class Insecta; order Hymenoptera; family Eupelmidae; genus Anastatus; species Anastatus disparis. The sequence goes on from JAFFSR010000302.1 coordinate 4,537,200, forward strand.
TTATAATTTTTAACACAAGCCTCTTTTATTTACGTGAGAGAGAGAGAAAGAGAGAGAAAAACATCAAAAACACATGCACAAGAAGCCTCTTTTATTCTTTTATACACTATGAGTTGAATTAAAATGGAAAAAAAGTGTGTACATACTTTTGATAAAACTACACTATTTATAAGTTAAGATTTTAAAGTTTTTATTGTCGTGACCATGTGCGTTCGTTGTTCCTTTACACTAGAAAAAGCAACACATTTAGTAAAATGTTCCTGAGCATTGTCTCAATATAATACATCTCTCATCGTACTTTTTAAAATACAATTCGCTCAAATTTATATAAACGTAACGTGCACAGTATCGCTTGTCTTTTCTTTCTTGTTATGAGAGAAACATAGACAGAATACAATAGTTCATAAATACGAGCGTATATTTCTTTTAGCAATAGTTTGCGTTAGGCCAAGTCAGTTGTCGAGAGATATTTTCGCTTGAGGCACGAGAGGTGCCGACAGGAGGCGCATGAGTCGTTTCAGCTATAGCTAAATGTGTTGCTTTTTCTAGTGTAAAGGAACAACGGACGCACGTGGTTACGACAATAAAAACTTAACTTATAAATAGTGTAGTTTTATCAATAGTATGTACACACTTTTTTTCCATTTTAATTCAACTCATAAATAGTGTATAAAAGAATAAAAGAGGCTTCTTGTGCATGTGTTTTTGATGTTTTTCTCTCTCTTTCTCTCTCTCTCTCTCACGTAAATAAAAGAGGCTTGTGTTAAAAATTATAAGATCGGGACTTATAATTTTTAGAGTGGTTTGAAATTTATTTCTATGACCAGAAAAATGAAATTAAAAAATTGAAATTCTACGTATAAAAAATCAATTTCAAATTATGAAAAATGAAAAAAGAATCATACTTCTCAATGTTGTTTTCCGTGATAAAAACTTAGAATTTTTCGATAGGTTTGGAACTTAGTTTTTTTACGCTAATAGTCACATGAGATTTTGGCATGAGAAATCAGGTGAGAAATCAAGTGAAAAATCAGGTGATTTTTCACCTGACATTTTTTAGTAGGGAATTAAAAGTAATATGTATATTAATTTGTATACACAATTTTCATTCGCTTCTACGTACACAACTGTATATCTATATACATTTACACGGTGTTGCCAAGTCACTCTTCAACCTTTCTATTTCGGAGTAAATTGGTCGATTTTTTCTTATTTATTCAATCATAACTATTCACACGGCTGGTGAAGAATACTTTTTAAAAGTTTAAATTATAAAAAAATATTTCAGCTTTCAGATGCAATAGTTTTTATTACAATCCTATTATTTTAAAAACATGAAAAAGTAATAATAAAGTGTTTGCTACAGTCGATTTGTATCTTAGTCCAGTCATTGAAGCATTTCAGCTGGAAATTTTGTCGGTTAGGATGGATTAACATGAAAATTTGTCAGTAGGTAAAGAATAGTCCAAAAAACAAAAGTTATATAATGCCGATGTGCGCTTTTGCCCAGGGGGCGGGAGCCGCCCCTTCTCGGGGGCGGTGAGAAAAAAAAAAAAAACATATAATTCGATGTAAAAATCAATTTAAAGCAAAAAGTTTTTACTGAGTTTTTTTGTTAAATGAATACTTTTCGAGCTATAGGTGATTGAAAACATAGATTTTTAGTGTAAAAAAGCATGTTTTCTGACGGTTTTTCATGAAATAACTTGAAAAGTTTTAATTTTATCAAAAAACTCATAGAAAAAAAAAATAAAGCTTGTAAAAAAAACAAAACGATTCCATTTTTAATCATTATTTTATATACAATACATAAGGAATTATAAATTATTGAATATTAATACTGTTACGCTTGAAACTTTAAGAGCAATATTCAACGTTAAATAACAGGAAAATGGCATACTTTTTGAAAAAAATGTATATAATATTTTTTGAAGGTATTGAGATTATCTTTTAAATCAATTTTGTTTTAAGTCAATAGTATAAAAATTAAAGGAGTTACAAGGAAAATAAAATTATTTTACATAGTTTGACATTAAATTTCAATATTAAAACCACTGTCATTAAGACAGGTTTTGAAATATAAAGAAATCCTTTCATGGTTTATCTTATTTAGGTACTAACTATGTGTTCTAGAAGTTTCAGCAATTTAGGATGCTTATTTAAAAAAAAAATCAAGTTTATATAGAAAAAATTTTTTTATTTTTCAAAAATTCATCCTTTTTTTAAAATATCTCAATAATTAACAGATGTATGTAAAAAGTACTGGAGTTAAAAAATATAGCTTTTTTTTCATAAATATTTTGCTTTTTCTTTATTTTCGTCCGATAAAAATCAACTGAGATATCAGTGTTAGAATTCTGTAATCAGAGCCAAGTACCACCTATTTTTGACCCTTCAAACTAAAAAATCTCAAAAAATAAAACTTTCTGAAAATTGATATTTACATGACTTAAAGATGATACAATTACCTACAAAATCCATTTTGAAACAATTAAAAAGCTTAAAAATTAGCGGAGTTATCATAAAAAAACCAATTGTACTTTTTCGGTCAAATTTTCGGAGCGCATAAATTCGTTTATTTTCGAGTATTTTAGATACATACATATAAATATTTTACAGTTTCTTTGAGTCTGCACGGTATATAGCTTCTATTCTTTTCAGTTCCTATATGTATATTTTGTAAGTGGACATATATATATATATATATATATATATATATATATAGGGGAAGGTGGGGCTAAATTCCAGACGTTTTTTTAAGAGAAGATTTCTTCTCCGGTAGTGAAATAATTGACTCTACCAAAGCATTAACACTGAGTTTAGACTTCAAACTGAATAAAAAAAATGGTCTAGACTCCTTATTATTTATTTAACATAACAATAGTTTGGATCGAAAAAAAAATTGTTTTTTGGGAAGTAGCCCCATGTATGGGGTAACTTTACATTTTGCGTTGGGGCTATTTTCCGATTGTACTAAACTTGGAAAATACAATTAAATTTTTTATTTAACGAATTTTTTCTAATTTTTGACTATTTTATTAATCATTAATGCATTAATAATCACAAAAATATAATATTAACATTATAATATTCGTATGAATATTAAATAAATTATTATTGATATAAAATGAATAAAAAAGCGATTTTCCAAAAAATCCCTATTAATTAACATTGTATTGGAAAGTTGCCCCAAATGATTAAAAATCTTTGAACTGTCAGTACTAAGCTTAAACTTAACGTATCGCGTCATACTAGGTGTCAAAATTTTTGTTTTTTAATGTACTATAAACTTATTATTATGTGACAAATCGTTTCGTTTACACAGAATAATGAGATGTATTTTTAGACAACCCAAAAGTTTTGGAAGGCACTGCGAAAAAAAAGAAGTGGCTGTTACAAATTTAATTTATCAAGTAATCTACTAGAAGTTGTATAAAAAAGTTCGTTTTTATATATATTTTTAATCTATTTTACTGACCCCGGATAAAAATTCTCATGTGTGAGATTATTAAGCATTCTTAAAGTTACCCCATCTGGAAATTCGCCCCACTCTCCCCTATATATATATCATATAAGTATAAACTCAGGTAGAAGAAAAGAAATGAGACTATGTAGCTTGCCGATTTGATATGGGACTGCAAAAGATATACAAATTAATAAATTAGAGAAAGTTAATTTATCTACGTATTTAGAAAATATGCGTTACCAGACCTTTATTAAGGCTACAACTAAAAATAGCGCTGTAAAATTGTCATCATTAATTCCAACAGTTGATGCTTTATGCGAACATTTTAAAAGAGTATATTTGCAAACGCAAATATGGTTAGGAAATAAAAATATTCTTCCGACGAATTGGGGATGGATCCATAAAGATTGTTTTTTACAGCCTACAAGAATGCTAATCCATCCTGCACCAGAACAGCTTCTAAGAATGATTTTTTGCAACTGTAAGACTACTTGCGGTGCTAATTGCAGTTGCAGAAAATTAGGATTATTTTGTAACTCGACATGTGGAACATGCTCCGGTGACAATTGTTTAAACTGTCCTCCGATCACAGATCCAGGAGAAGAAGAAGAAGAAGTCGAAATTGATAATGAATAGAATTAAAAAAAATTTTTTTGAAATTTAAGTGAAATATTTGTATTTTTTTATTTTGTTCTTATAATAATAATAATAATAATAATAATAATAATAATAATTTTTAAGTTAAGATATTCTTATAATTTTAACCATAAATAGTCATTTTTAAATGTAAAATACTTAAATATATTCTAAATTCTATAATAAGACATAAAAAATATATTATTAATAGAATAAAAGTTATTAAATTATTAAAAGTACTAAAGACTCGTTTTTTTGGCATTTTATCATCAAGAGTTGTTTTTAAGGATTGAAATGTTACAATAAAATAAAAATCATTATAAACTGTGAAAAAATGCCTAATTTAATATAAATATGTTATTACAAAATAATTTACATGTTCAAAATTATTTTTTTCTATTTTTCATCGTAAGGGGTAGTTTTTAAGGGTTGAAATAATGTAATAAATTAAAAATTATATCATAAACTTAAAACGTTGATATTTTTCCATAATTGTATCATAAAAATATTTTTTAATATTAAAAACTATATATGCTCTTTTTATTAAGTCAAAGGGGTGGTTTTTAAGGGGTGTCTTCATACCGGCACAGAGATCTACCTTATCTATATTTGAATTATGCATTTTAATAAAAATTTAACTATTTTTGACTAAAATTCATAGAAGAGGCACATTCTTAACATGCCAAAGAATTTATTGCAACGTTAAAAGATAATATTAGGATAAAAATAAAGGCGAAAACTGCTTAATACGATTAACTTTTCAATGTAGTTATGAATAATCGTATTATGCAGTTTTTGTCTTCATTTTTACTTCTATTCTGTCTTTTAACGTTGCAATAAATTCTTTAGAATGTCAAGAATGTGCCTCTTCTACGAATTTCAGTCATGAATAGTTAAATTTTTATTAAAATTCATAATTTAAATGTAGATAAGGTAGAACTCTATGTCGGTATGAGGATTCCCCTTAAGGGTTGTAAAAATGCTTAATATCATTAATTATGTTCCACAATATTAAACAATACTTATTTTAGACATTCCAAGATTATTTTAATTATTTATAAGCGTAAATCGGCATTTTTACTATTTTTCAACTTTAAGGGTAGTTTTTACCCCTTTAAAGCAAAAAGTGCACCTCGCCGATATATAACTTTTGATCTGTTGGGTAATATAAGCTTAATCCTAAAGTTTTATGAAAATCGGTGCTAACCGAAAGAATTTCCAGGTTATACCCTATTTTTGCCTCCAATAACTGGACTATCTTGTCCATGTTAAAATCCAAAACTTCAATTCTTATTTTTACGATAACTACGTGGTAAAACGACTTGAAACTTTTGGAACGTTCTTCTAATAATTCAACTAATCATTTAAACATATTTTCATCAAATTCCTATTACTTTCATTACACTATACAACCTCCTTAACAGCAGATCTGTTAAATCAATAACATTTCAGTTGATCTGATGAAATTTTTTTCTCAGTGCATCATTCTCCTCTATTATGATTTTTGTATTTTAATTTTTCACCAGAAAAATCTAATATGTTTAATTAATATTAATATTTTATTAAATTAATGTAAGGGATGATTTATTATTATGGATATTTTTAGATTGATCGATATTCATTTTATTCTGTAATAGAATATATACATTTAATTTATGTTGCATCAATAATGTTTAAATGGCCTCATTAACATTTAGTTTAAAAATGTTATATTTGTTCGTATACAAAGATTGTTATAAATATTGCTGATCATGTTTTTTTTCTTTTCTTTTACACCGTTTACAATTGTCCTTGTAAACAAAAAATACTTCAAGTGTTGTTTATTAAAATTCTTTGAAACTAATCTACTATTTTTGCATAAAAATTAAGAATATTGCTGATCTAGTTCTGAAATTTTTATATTGACCTACTATTGTTGGAAATACACAAATGCGTATCACGAGAATGTTTCGCTGAAATCGTATTTTTACGAGTTCAATACACTTGTAATATTTTGATGACAAATGTCTATTTTTTTTTTAAATGTAGACTGTTTCTTTGTTATCTTTAAGTTTTTCGTAATTATTTTAGAATTTTATATTATTTTCATTATAAAAAAATTAGTATGCTTGTAAGTATTATTGAATATTATTATTAAAAGTCAATATTTTGAATGATGTTGAATGTTTACTGTTTAGTCAGCTTTTCTTTGTATTTCTTTATTGGCCGTGAACTTGAAGCTTTTCACTATTTCACTTTTCAATTTAAGTTATTATGCGAAAATTATTGATATATGTTGTAATTTGTCAACGCACTAAATAAATGATATTATTTGAAATCAAACTATAAAAAAATTTGTAATTTTTACTTGATTTCTCATTAAAAAAAAAATTTTATGATTATTCGTGTTAAAATAATTGATGTATAGATTCATCTATTTATAAATTGATCAAATGATCTTACTTTTATTTTTATTGACAATTTTTATGTAAATTATATTATTTATTTGATATATGATTTTTAATCGCGCACTTTCGCGTAAATAGAAATTATTTCAATTACGCACTTTGCATAAAATATTTTTATTTTTATTAACACTATTCGTATTTATAATGCACATCGCGTTTAATATTTATTTTCAATAACACTATTCGTATTTGATAATACACTTTGCGTTTAATATTTTTATTTTCAATGACGTTATTCACTTTTAATAATGCACTTCGCGTTTAATAATTTCATGTATAATATTTATTTAATTTGTGCCCATATAATCTTTTATTTAACGCACTTGGTGGTTGATTAACATACTTTTAAACACTATATTTGTCATAAGCCCTTTAAATATATTTTTATGCACACTTATGTTTAATACGATCTTTCAATTAAAAATTTGTACCGAAACCAAAATCTTAAGTCTTAGCTTTCACCAGGACTAAATTAAAATGAATAATTTAAAATAAATAATATGCTATGATTGTATAAGATTTCAAATATTTCATGTTAATAATGAAAGTAAGTCTATGTAAAACAATATAAAATTTTCTTAAAGATGTATGCAATCTTGTGGTGGAAAAAGCTCCACTAATATTTAAATAAGCGAGATCGCCCTCACTATTGGAAATTATAAAAAGATATTTTTTAATGATTTTAATTAAAAGGAGGTCGAGTATATCTGTCCTTTTCTAATCAAAGAATTGATTTTATTACAAAAACTAATAATTTTAGCAAAAAATGAAGAGAAAGGCGCATTTCGTATCAAAAAAAGGAATATCTTTATAAATGAGAAATAATTAATTTTATCGCTTCATTTCCAGAAAAACCTCGAAAAACTTAAAACACAGTGGTTCGGGTAAACAATTTGGTTTTTCATGGTTTTCTTGAAATCGAAGCAACAACATTAATTTTTTCTTATTAGAGAAAATTTTGCTCTTCCTGATATGAAATGCTACTTTCTCTTTATTTTTTGTTAAAGTTATTAGTTTTTGCTGAAAATTAATTATTTGATTAGAAAAGAACAGAGATACGTGACCTCCTCTTCAAAAGTATATTAAGAGGCGGCCGTATCATTCTGTCCTTGTCTAATCTAAATTTTCGTTATTATAAATAAATAAAATATTTTCATAGAAAAGTAAGACAACCGCCCAATAGAGCAAAAGACAAGCAAACAATTCTTTTCTATGAAAAAATATGAAATTTTGATTATTTTTCGAGTGAAGTCTGAAACGAAAAAACATTTCAATCAACATTTAAGTTCGATTGTTTTTCCGTTTCAGACTTCATATCATAATCAAAATTTCATATTTTTTCATAGAAAAGAATTGTTTGCTTGTCTTTTGCTCTATTGGGCGATCGTCTTACTTTTCTATGAAAATATTTTATTTATTTATAATAACGAAAATTTAGATTAGACAAGGACAGAATGATACGGCCTCCTCTTAAGGGGAATCCTCATACCGACATAGAGTTCTACCTTGTCTACATTTAAATTATGAATTTTAATAAAAATTTAACTATTCATGACTGAAATTCGGAGGAGAGGCACATTCTTAACATGCCAAAGAATTTATTGCAACGTTAAAAGACAATATAAGGGTAAAAATAAATAAAACTGCTTAATACGATTAACTTTTCAATATAGTTATGAATAATCGTATTATGCAGTTTTTGTTTTCATTTTAACTTTTATTCTGTCTTTTGACGTTGCAATAAATTCTTTAAAATGTTAAGAATGTGCCTCTTCTATGAATTTTAGTCAAAAATAGTTAAATTTGTATTAAAATGCATAATTTAAATGTAGATAAGGTAGATCTCTGTGCCGGTATGAGGACACCCCTTAAATACATTCTTACCTTATGATGCTTCTTAAGTAGATTAATGTTGAGTGCAGGCAGACAAATGAATAGGCACAATTATATAGATACTCGATTTTATTAATATTTTTTAACACTTCATAACAATTAATTTTATACACATATATTTTGATAGTAGATAATAATATGTATCTCACAATAAAATTGCTACTGAAGTATAATAATAACTTACAGGCAGTGTAACCGCATTACCAAAAGAAACCCAGGTTTAATGCCAATTCAATTTAATTCAAATCCACTTCACTCCACTCCGTTGTTTCTCAAGATTGTCTCTGTATTTATACTGCTTTGTTTTGATTTCGTTCATACGTAATTGTTTAATAATTTCCAAAGAGTTATCATAAAGTAATGCTGATTTGGAGTTTTTACTGGACTACTTATTTTTACGTTTAGCTTTACAAATTCTTTCATTGATCAATAACTGTAAGTGTTTAACTTATTAAATTTAAAATAAAAGATACGTCGTGACATAACACCAGCTACGCGCAGATAGGCTAAAGTAGCAGATGGTGGACCATGCTTACTGGTAGGTTATGTTGACCTTCCTTTTACTGTAGATGGTATTACCAAGACAATCTGCTCTGCAATAATCCCTAGCTTAGATAAAGAGTGCTATCTAGGAGGCAATTTCATACAAGCGTTTCCTACATAGCATGAAATAAAACAGTGAAATATTTCAAAATCTTTCAGTGAAAGATTTCTCAGAAATATTGTTGAAATATTTCATAGCAAGATATAACGGACGAATGAAAAATCTTTCAATAAAATCTTTCAGCAATATTACAGAAATATTATATTAAAATATTTCGTGAAATCTCGATGAAATATTACAAACAATATTTCATAAATCTTTCAACAATATTTCACTGCAAGATTATTGGTTTACTTAGACTACAATGAAAGATTGCTAAAAGCTTTCAAATAAAGTTTTCACGGAACATGGTTGAAAGATTTATAAAAGATTTCTCACAGGCGTTCTCCTTGCTGTACCTCGAAACCTTCAAGCAATCTTTCATAAATCTTTTATGTAATATTGCAAGGAAATATATTAGCGATCTTACAGAGAAGGCTTTTTGGAATATTTTATAAATCTTTCAACAATATTTCTCTGCAAGATTTTTTGTTTACTTAGACTACAATGGAAGATTGCTGGCAGCTTTCATAGAAATTTTTCAGAAAACCTGTTTGAAAGATTTATGAAAGATTTCTTCCCAAAGTTCTCCATGCTTTAGCCAAAAATCTTCACATTATCTTTCATACAAGTAGGTAAGCAATGGGGATTCTGGCTCCCCCCACCACCACTCCCTCGACTCACCTGTGCGACTAGCGGACAGGTGCAAATCGTGACTCAGCACTTATGACGTCACAACCCGCAGCCCACCCACAACCCGCCACCCACCACCCACAGCTGACGTCACCACCCACAGGTGCGAATTATGACGTCATCACCCACCTGTGCAGATGCGCGAGCAGCAGCCGACTCCCCGATCTCCGATCCCCGATCCTAGAGTTAAAGCTGAGAGAGAGATAGAGAGAGACCTTGGTAAAATAACTGCGCAATTTCATATGCGCATCGGGGAATCCCTGATCGGAAATAAAGGATCGGGTTGCATTGACAATTGATGAATAACTTAGTCATGAGTGACCTTGGTAAAATAACTGCGCAATGTATTCATCATAAAAGAAAGAGCTTTCTAGAAGTTTTATTCTCAACGTACAATAATTTAAGCTAATACTTTGTAGACTGCAATAGATCTTTCTAGAATAAATTTACAATTCTTAGTATCATAAGGTTTGAATGAAAAAAAAAAAAAATTATATGTGAGTAAACAATTACATGGGGTGATTAATGTAAACAATTGATGAATAACTTAGTCATGAGTGACCTTGGTAAAATAACTGCGCAATTTATTCATCATAAAAGAGCTTTCTAGAAGTTTTATTCTCAACGTAAAGAGCTTTCTAGCAGTTTTATTCTCAACGTATAATAATTTAAGCTATATATATATATATATACAAAGTAAAATTAAGAAGAAAAAAATTCCAAAATGGCGGAAATTTTTTATATATTTATGTATATACTTTAACATCTATTTCATATAATTAATTTAATGGTAAAGTTCTTGAAATAAATAAACATAATATACATATAAAGATCTTTCATTTATTTGCATTTTTTTTTTCCAACAATAAATACAATGTATACTTAATATATAATAGAAAAAATATTATTGTACGAATTCAATGTTTTGATTTTTGATTAATAACAATAATTTTCGTTTATTCACTTTATCCATAACATCGTTTAAAAAATCTTCATTTTCAATTAAAGTTTTTGATACCCGATTGGGTATAAAAATTTGAAAATCGTCTTCTAAACCAACAATAGTTTTTTCACCGTATCTTGTGTTAACTTTTTTTAGTCGGGTGATCAGATATATGGTATTATCCTCTATATCAATTATTTTTTTTGTTAGTAGGAATTTATTTAGCGAAATTTTATTCAATTTTTCAAGATCCATCTAGAATATGATAATAAATATATATATATATATTTTTTTTAATACAAAACAAATAAGAAATTCTCAATTTGTACCTTAGTGCTGTATTTTTTAATAATTTTTTATTTATTTAATATCATAGAATCAGAGATGTTTCTCTAAGTGCTGCTTCCAGTAAACTGATCTAGAACATGCTCTTTACCGTCTTTATAGCAAGCTAGCACGTTTACAAACGTATAGAAAATTCTAAAAATTTCATTTTATGATGTAATCCTAAGAAATATTGCGCAGTGAAACCTTTTTTTCATTTGAAAAGTAAACAATAACATCCAGTGATTGGTGTAAACAATTGATAAATAACTGCGCAATTTCTTTATCATAAAAGAGCTTTCCAGAAGTTTTATTTTCCAATGCAAAATAATTTAAGCTAATATACTGCAATAGATCTTTCTAGAATAAATTTACAATTCTTGGAAATCATTTCAAAGACTTTAAGTATTATTAAAAATTAATATATATGTATATCTATATATGTATATCTTATTATTTAAATGGAACGAGGATTGATAAATAAAAACACACATTAAATATAATTTTCATTTATTTTTTTTTTAAAATAATCAGCATATTTTTTTTTGAGTACAGGATCAATAATATTTCTCATTCGTTCTATACGCATCTTGAAACGCTCGTGATCACGTGCAATTTGTTCCCATTCTCCATGGCGAGCCGCCTGACTCGCGTACCTCCACACGTACATTACGTGTATTTCAGGCTGTTCCTTGAAACGTACTTTTTTCATTTTTTCAAGTATTCTTAACACACTCTATACAATCTCTTTTCAGAGGTGGAAATGAGCCCTCCTCTGTATGTTCACGACAACGCAAACAAGCCTGAATTTCAGGATCACGTTTCAACTGTTCAGGAATTTTATCCCAGGCCTGTTCAATACTTTTTGCTCCAAAAGTCGTGAGAAAAGATTTGGGTAGGTAAGCTATGTCAGCAGGGCTCATGAATGACAGATGCTCCGTTTGAAAGAATATTCTGAGTGATCGCTCAAGCGACGGTGTATTATCGAGAAAGTATTTCTTTAACAGAAGCACGTTACGATGAGCACAGTGTACTTTGAAGGAAAACTTATGATGAGTCAAACTTTCTGAAGTGGGCCACTAAAAATCGAGTGGTTGAATTTAATATAATTTTTCACAGATAATTGAAGGTTTATATGTCAAAATCAATGTCTTAAAATATTTTTGGAAAATTTCAATTTTTGAAATATTTATAAACAAATGAATTTTTTTTCGCTATTTTGATAAAATAGTGATTTCTCAGCAACTATTCGATAAAAATTAACGAAATTTGGTTTACATATGTATTAATACTAATAGAATAATATACTAAAAACTTTTTTATATAAAACCGAAAATTATTTTTAAAAAACCATTTTGCAATAAGCTATTGAAAATTTATTCAACTTCTCCTAAGGCTAGGAAATTTTTTCAGGGGGGATTTGATTTTTAAAGCATTAAACTAAAAATACGTGGAAGAAAATTTTAGTGCACTTGATTAGAAAAATAATTATGCATTTTTAAATATTGGAGTATGAGCGCAGACTGACTGGTTTTTGGCTTGTAAAATGAAAACTACTAAGAGAATTACTATGGTGTCAATAGAAAATTTGTAGAAAATTAAATTATCAAGAAAATGAGAGGTCAAGCGATCTGATCGGTTTATTAGAACCGACAAAAATTTGGAAAAACGGGAGAATTTTTCGTTTTTTCAAAAATTCATAACTTTGTTATTTATGAAGATTGAGAGCTGAAATTTAGCATCGAAGTAAATAATTATATCTTCTTTTAACGGTCCGAAGGCAGATACTATCGGATTATTAGTTTCTGCGCATTTGCAATTTTATTTTTTTACGCTTTTTTTGTCAGGTTGTTATTAATTTTTTAAAATCGTTGTTCATACTTTTCCAAAACGGTTTTGAAAACTATAAATAAAATACTATTAAACATAATTTTAAGTTTTTATTAAAATAGTGTAAAAAATTAAAAAAATTAAACGCTTCACGGCACGCGCCTGTAAATCTATATTGCTTCCCCGTACATCCCCACTTTTTACTGTCCGTCGCATGCTCGGCCGTTTACATTGATGTTATATAGTGCATATTTCATAATAAACCCTTGGAATAATGTTTAATGGTATTTTATTTCTAGTTTTCAAAACCGTTTTGGAAAAGTATGTACAACGATTTTAAAAAATTAATAACAACCTGACAAAAAAAAAACGTAAAAAAAATAAAAATTGCAAATGCGCAGAAACTAATAATCCGATAGTATCTGCCTTCGGACCGTTAAAAGAAGATATAATTATTTACTTTGATGCTAAATTTCAGCTCTCAATCTTCATAAATAACAAAGTTATGAATTTTTGAAAAAAACGAAAAATTCTCCCGTTTTTCCAAATTTTTGTCGGTTCTAATAAACCGATCAGATCGCTTGACCTCTCATTTTCTTGATAATTTAATTTTCTACAAATTTTCTATTGACACCATAGTAATTCTCTTAGTAGTTTTCATTTTACAAGCCAAAAACCAGTCAGTCTGCGCTCATACTCCAATATTTAAAAATGCATAATTATTTTTCTAATCAAGTGCACTAAAATTTTCTTCCACGTATTTTTAGTTTAATGCTTTAAAAATCAAATCCCCCCTGAAAAAATTTCCTAGCCTTAGGAGAAGTTGAATAAATTTTCAATAGCTTATTGCAAAATGGTTTTTTTTAAAATAATTTTCGGTTTTTATAAAAAAAGTTTTTAGTATATTATTCTATTAGTATTAATACATATGTAAACCAAATTTCGTTAATTTTTATCGAATAGTTGCTGAGAAATCACTATTTTATCAAAATAGCGAAAAAAAATTCATTTGTTTATAAATATTTCAAAAATTGAAATTTTCCAAAAATATTTTAAGACATTGATTTTGACATATAAACCTTCAATTATCTGTAAAAAATTATATTAAATTCCACTACTCGATTTTTAGTGGCCCACTTCAGAAAGTTTGACTCGATGTGGACATAACTTTTCCAATATATTATATTTTAGTTTTTGTAATGATGGAAAACCAAGAGTTTCGAGGTCACATACGTGAAAGCCAAACTCTTCGAGCCACTGTTTTTTCTCACTACCCTTGACGTATACAATTTGCGCATCACTCAATATTTCTCGTAGAACATTCTCGAGTTCTTCGTATGGCAATTCACCTAAACTCCAAGACAATCCGTGGTAATTTCGCTCCAACCACAAATTCGTAGATTTATATTTAGCAGAAAGTCTACACCAAGGTTGTGGTGGTTTAAACATAAATACCAATGTTCTCGAATTTTCGCGGAGTGGAATTATTGCCAATTCTTTCACAACAAAATCGTTGACAGGCTGCTTAAAACCTTGTACATCCAACACGTACTCCATTGTGACTGACTACTGCTGCAGCTTCACCTCTTAATTTATACTGATCCCCCACCTCTAGATAAGTTTTTTAACATCCCCACTTATGGAATTATATTCAACAATACGATCGTGTAAAATCAAACAGTAGGCTGAAGTTCCAGCTGGAAAGTCTTGTTTAACCTCAAATTCAAGACGCACGTCCACTGGAGCCTGCTTCAATGACTCATTCTGTTTGGAGCAATCTATGACGATGAGAGGAGCGTGAGTTAAGAATTCATTCTTTTTGAGCAAGGGTTCTGCTTCCTTATTGTAGTATACACTTTGGAAATTCATATACATATCATACAGTAGAGCGTATTGATTACGAGCAACATCAAGATTCAAATTTCCATAAGGATAATACTGAGAGTTGAGAAAGAGTTTGACGTTGCTTATATTGCAATGATCAAAACGACTTGCATTGGCACTTCTCTGTCCTTTACGATTGGTCTGAAAACCTATAATGACAAAACGTGGCTTTTCCAGCTGATTCGATGTTTTTACAGACCAAACGTGCTTTGTAGTGCTTGGGAGCAGTGGATATTCATATAGCTCCCATAAGCGAAAACTCATAGCAATAGGTTTATCTTTCTCCAAATACTTGAGTAACTGTATCTTAGACTTGTCCGATACAATTACATAAGGCATCAGCCACTCTATTTTAATCAAGTCAATCTTGAAATTCTCGAAATTTAGTTGACCAGTTGGCAATGTTTGTATAACGGAATTGACATCGTCCCTCGATCTAGTGAGAATGAGTTCATGCTT
Organism: Anastatus disparis; assembly: GCA_017163975.1. NCBI lineage: Eukaryota > Metazoa > Arthropoda > Insecta > Hymenoptera > Eupelmidae > Anastatus > Anastatus disparis. The sequence continues at coordinate 4,552,418 of JAFFSR010000302.1, forward strand.
AGTGTTCACTACAATTTTTCGATAATCTTCGGTAAAGCCTAAAATCATACTCAGAGGTATCGATACATCAAAGTATCCCTCAGCATCTGTAAGCTGTTGATTCTCTTCGATATCAAGCCAGCCAGCATTCTCCAAAAGATGGCTCTGTCTAGGATTGAATGACACCAGACCTTTCATAATACTCGTCAAACCCACATTCTTACATCGATCAATTTCAATTGCATTTATTTCATATCGAATCTCTTCAAAGAGATGACAGATGGCGTTATTCACTAATTTTGTATTCGCGACAGCAGTATTGTTAGTTTTACACAGTCTTCCACGAACGTGTAAGGAGCTGCGAGATGGTAGAAGACTGAGATCTTGATGTTGTATTGATATGCGAATCTCATCGCTATTGTTATACGCTGATGGAGTATACGGTTGATGAGCATGAATCTCGTAATGTATCACAGACTCATCGAAAGTAACAGGTGATTGTATGTTTAGTATTTCCGCCATTTTTCTTAGCACAGCAAAAGAATGCGCAAATTACTTTTTTCCAGGAATGACTCTTAGACCGAGACTTTTGAGAAACTGGATGTTTTGACGTGTTAATGCTTTGAGAACTCGATGACGACTGACTACTCGCTGACATGGTGTACTGTTTATATAACCTCTACCAACTTTTGTATTATTATATACGATACCCATGTTTATGATGCGGGTTTAATGTGTAGTCTGATCGTTATAATTTCACCACGAAAATTAACCAAATCTCCGTCTTGATCTACGATACGTAGCTGTATATGATCTATACGATTGTTGCTGATTGGAAGATAAATGACTTGCGATGGTACTTCAATGATTTTATAGCCTGGAGGTACAGCTGGGAAAAATTCGTGTATAGTGTGTACTTTATGCTCGTTTATATATGCGCCAGCAGTAATATTACATTCAATGCGTAAAGCGTTCACCTTTAGAATAGCTACAGGTAAATCAGAATGGTGAACTACGTTTGCAGCTAGAATGCGCTGAGTGAAACCCAACAGTCTGCCGATAGAGTCTTGTGGTTGAAAATCAATCGTGTGACTACACTTTATTCTACTACGAAGAGTACTATTATTTGATTTGAGACTGATATTAATACCTTTTGGTTGAAGAATTTCTTGCAAATAACTCTCGATATCTTCAATTTCGTAACTACCAGTTGGTAAAGCGATTACTTCCTTACCGACATAAAACTTGTTGTTTCCAGAATCAATGTTGGGTATTGAGTTGAAAGTTAACAGCTCCACCAATCCAAGAACGTAATTTTTACTCTGTGAAAGTTCAATTGGTGGAAAATACTGAGCTTCCAGTATCGATGACGTTCCCGATAAACTCAGAGTCAATGAATCTTCCATGACTGCTCGAACGCTACTGACGTTGATTCGTCAATGTACACTCATTTATAAGTTTCTACTTAGAAATTTTAAACATAGATGTCCACATTCGTAAGTATCATAATTTTGATATCTCTCATGATTATACTTAATATTCTTAACTTTGAGGTATTTCATAAGATCTGAGGGTGGTTGTAAGTCCCCAAAGCTATCAAAATACACGACATCGTTGCCACGTTTGCGGTAAGCTACCCAATGTGTGCCTGGTCCGCTCTCATCATCCAGATTGATTATTGCCGATTCTCGGTAATGTGGTCCACCAGTTGGCAGTGCGTTTCGCATGAAAACTCCACGGAAATATGGAATTTTCAAGATTCTAGCGTATTTCATTAAATCAACATCAGTTAGAGCCCGGTTAGGAAGTTTTACATTGAAGCTTTTTTTTTTTTATTTATACATCCCCCTTTGTAGGGCTTCAAATGAATACCATAGCCTTTTTTGTGTGGTTTCAAATAAAGACCTTTACCAAGAGCAATAGCCTCCATTGTTTTGTTATGACGTTGACTTTCTTCAAGTTGTCGTTTCGCGGCGCTAGCATCGTTCACAGCTTTTGCTATACCAGCAGCGCCACCTGCTAATGCGCCCGTAGCACTCAAACCAGCAAAGAGTGGTATCAAAAATGGTAAAAATCCACCGACTTTCGATGGTACTGGTAGAACGCGTGGAATTCGAATATTCTTTTTACCGCCAGCTTTTTTAATGGCTATACGAGCACCCTTTAAAGCTGTACGAATGACTTTACGAGCATCGGTGTTCGGTATTAAAGACTTAGATACAGCTTTAACCACCCTCGATAGAGCCATGGTTGGCTTTTTCTTCCTCTTCTTCTTATCATTCTTCAGACCCATTCCAAGTTTTGATTTTACTTTCATGGCGTTTGTAATGGCGTAGGCAGCAGCCTTCTCACCAATACCTGAATCTTTAGCCCAAACTCGTTGCCAAGCTTTTTCCGCTAATACTCGATCTGCAGCGTTTCTCGCCTCGATGTTCTCACGATTCTGTGAGTAAGCGATATCGTGCTCTTTGCAGGCTGCATCGAGTGGATTAATTCCAGGATCACCGCGAGCAAGACGTTTTGTTAATTTAGTCCCAGGCCCGCAGTATTGATAGCCTGGTAAATGAAGTTCAAATGGAAGCTTATTGATGAGAGTGTTCACGAGACCACGCCCACTTTTTTTTCGCTTGTGCACAATCATGATCCTTACACTTTGATGGTTGATTGAATACTGAGCTCGCATCTATATAAATGATTTATTTATAGTATTGCGATCAGTCAGTTGTGAAAAAGCAAACAGTGAACATGGATTTCCAGCCACAAAGTGTCAAATTACCAGTGTCGAATTTTGATACTATTACGCAGCAACAAACGTCACAGAAACGTCATGGAGAATTATTACCCGACAGTATACGAGCTGTGTTTTGTGGTCCCTCAGGCTGTGGTAAAACTAATACATTGCTTACTCTTATAACACACGTAAATGGATTGAAATTTGAAAACGTCTACGTATATTCAAAATCGCTTTATCAGCCAAAGTACAAGTTTCTCGAGGAACTTCTAGAGCCGATAAAGGGTATACAATATTTTCCATTCAGCGAGCACGAAGCCGTAGTAGCCCCCCAAGACGTTCTTCCAAATTCCATAATGGTGTTTGACGATGTGGCTTGTGAAAAGCAAGACAATATAAGAGCATTTTTCTGCATGGGTAGACATAAAAATGTAAATTGTTTCTATCTTTGTCAGTCTTATGCTCATGTACCTAAACATTTAGTTCGAGACAATGTAAAATTACTGGTAATATTTAGACAAGATGATATGAATCTCAAGCACATATACAATGATCACGTGAATTTTGATATGTCATATATACAATTCAAGGACTTGTGTTTGTCGTGCTGGGGGAATTGTAAATATGCATTTCTCACAATTGACAAAGAACGTGAGCTAAATGCTGGTCGTTATCGAAGAGGTTTTGACTGTTTTCTAATAAATATAGGAAGTTGAGTACAGATCAAGTAGTATTCTGTAGAACCTTGAACAGTCAACATGGCGAATTTTCAACGTGAAAAAAATATTCTCCGTCAGATGGTAAAATCTAGAGAGGCAATCAAACGTAAACATAAGCTATTGAAGCAGGGTAAAGCCGATTTCGAAAAAGCTTTCAGTGAAACATTCAAACCTGTTGTTGATCCACTTGAAAAACTTGTAAACATATCTGAAATAAATAAAAAAAATTTCGAATCGAAAGATAAAACAGAGCATGATTTATCCGAAAATGAGCACTCCTCTGAAGATGGATACATTTTCAATGATAGGCGAATTGTAAATGAAAATGTTGACGATACAATTCGTCCGGCTGAAACACGTTTTGAGACAGCTGCAGAAAGTGAAACTGACGACGATGATGACAACGATGATGGAAGCGAAACGGATTCGCTTACCAATAAATATCTTTGGATGTTTCGAAAAAATCAAAAATCATATCTAGATAATATCTATGGAGTTCGTAAAATGGGTAGTATGATGATGATTGGTGATTCACCAATAAATTTCGAGAAAGACCATGTGGTCGTACTTGACACGCAATATCCAAAAACTGTAGGCTTACTAGAATTATTGTTTCGAAAACAGCCAGATGAAAAACTTATTACCGAAGATGATTTGAGAAATTATCGAAAAATTGTTGAAATAACGAATGCATATAGAAAGAATTATCAAGCTGATGGATCACTTCGTAAACTAAATAGTAACAAATTTAAAAATTATATTGCTCCATTTTTTGATAAATCTCCAGCTCGAAAAAGGAAATCGTTTAGTGGAAGGGGTCTCTTACCACGCTACAAAATTGCTCGTAAAGGTACACAAATGGACTACGTGTACTGGGATGACCCCAATGAACTGGTTGATCGCTTACGGCTATTGGTGGCAGAGACAGAAGCTGGAAATCCAAGTCATATTAATGAGATTCACTCGATAATCGAAGAACTTCGTGAGGCCAATATTATATATTGAAAAGCACTGCTGTTTCTCGAGTCAGTCGCAAGATGAGTGTTGACGTGTTCGGACGACAATTACAGCAGGCTGGTGGTCAACAGGGACCTCCAGGTGTTGGGTATAAAATTACTGAAGATGGACAGTATGATGTACAAAATAAGAGGTTATGCAATGTTGCCACACCTCAGCAATCGAATGATGCAGTTAATTTACAAACTTTACAAAGTATGGTTGCGTCTGAAGTTCGAATCATATACGTAGTCACTGGAGACTTAAGAGAAAACCTCGATGCATTAGAATTAGAAATAAAAAAGTCAAGGGACGAATATGACGAGAAAATTAGAAAAAATTTCGATGTAAATATTCAAGAATTTATTGATGAATACGAAGAGAAATTTAAAAAAGTTGATACAAACATTCATGAATTACATGAGTTAATTATTTATCTTGCCCAATCACTTCAAGATGCTAAAATCCTGCCAGATATTCGGGATATAAAACAGAAATTGCGGGAATATAAGAATCATTAAGTCTACAGCCATGGAGCACGAAAGACTCGTAGAAGAGCTGCATAAGCCTGCTAGACGTAATTATCCACGTCGTAAATTTATAATGCGCGGTTTAGATGAAACCTGGCAAGCCGATCTGGTTGATATGCAACCTTATGCTCGAGAGAATAGTGGTTATAAGTACGTGCTCACTGTCATTGATATATTCTCAAAGTATGCATGGGCTGTACCAATAAAACGTAAAACTGGTGAAGATGTTACTGCAGCAATGAAATCTGTGTTCCATGAAGGTCGCATACCAAAAAATCTGCATACCGATCGGGGCAAAGAATTTTACAACTCTTCATTCGAGAATCTCATGAAGCATCATGGTATTAATTTGTATTCTACATATAGTAATCTAAAAGCATCCATCTGTGAACGTTTTAATCGTACACTGAAGAATAAAATGTGGATACAATTTAGTCTACGTGGCAATTACAAGTGGCTTGATATTTTACCGAAATTACTTACAACATACAATAATAGTGTACATCGTACAATTAGAATGCGACCTAAGGATATTACACATGCAAATGAGGCTGAAGTTCTCAAAACATTTAAGTACAAATACCATATTCCTCAAAGACCAAAGTTCCAAGTTGGTGATAAAGTACGAGTGAGCAAGATCAAGCAAGTATTTGAAAAGGGCTATACACCTAATTGGTCAACGGAAATATTTACCATAAGTCAAGTAATACTTACCAATCCTATAACATATAAACTGAAAGATTATAAAGATCAGCCTATAGCAGGCGGTTTCTACGAACAAGAGTTACTTAAGGCTAAATATCCTGATATCTATCTAGTGGAAAAAGTTTTGAAAAAACGAGGAAATCAGATTTATGTAAAATGGTTAGGGTTTGATAATTCACATAATAGTTGGATAAATAAATCAAATTTGTAGCATTGAGAAATAAATGTACACATATAACATATATTAAAAGTGTTTTTTTTTATTTATTCCTTAAATTTAAACAATATAATTTAAACAATTATTTTTAATATATTAAAATTAATTTATTCTAGAATTGACTTTATTGTATAATGACCCCAAGGTAAGGTATCTGTCTTGTCATCTTCTATGTATCTTTTATCATCATCTGGGCTTAATGTTAATTTCGTCTCAAATTCGCTATACACTTTATGCTTGTGAGAGCGAATAGTACGTTGTGTTCTGTATTTTGTTGTATTCTTTCGTAGACACTCTAAATAATCATCGAATGTAATGGTTTTCTCAATCACCGAGCTTCTTATACCTTTAGCTTTTTTAACTTTGTCTTCACCCTCTATTCGTATACTGTACATTTTACTGCGTAGTCCAACAAATTCAGTCATTATGTGCCCATTACACTCATCTTTCATTAATCCAACGACCTTTTTGTTCACTTGGGGTATATTAAAAACATTATTAGCCGGATAGTCAGACGTGTCAAAGTTTTGAATATCACGTTTCATAATTTCATAAATATCTCTATCACGAACTTCATATATCAAACTATCCGTATCTGTATAAAGCAATTTACATAGATCATCAAATTCTTTTTTCATATAACTGTAGTGAAAATCATATACTAATGTCTTGGATAAGTCAAGAATACAAAGTCCAATATATATAGGTTTATTCATGTAAACTTCAGTTTTCCCCAGTTGTACAGCAACAAGATTTTTATCCAGAATAGTTTGACTATGAAAATTTGGTTGAGCGATGAGAGCTTCAGCACCGTAGCGTCCATCCCATTTGGTTACCAGTCTGACGTCAACTCTATTTCTAACATTCTCCATAGTTTTACCAAATACTGCGTTATTCATGAGCTTGTATAGATTTTTTTCAAATTCATTCTTAGCTTCTTTTCTCTTATCACTATTTAAATCTATGTACTTTTTTAGCCATGGTGATTGATTAAACTGTAATACTCTGTGAATTTTCTTCAACTGTAATCCATTGTCTAAGGCTTGTTTTAAATTTCTATAATGTATTACATATCTTTCCTTTGGGCGAAGTGTTGTCATGAGCTTTTCCAATGTTGAACCTTTCGTTTTCTCATGTACTGGACAGAATGGTAAGTCTTTATGATGATCATGAATACGGTGAGGATAATCCAAATCCACTTCCAAGATGTATCCGATAGGTGAGTCATCGGGCACAAAAAAGTTCATTTCATTAAAATCACCTTCAATCCACTTGAAGCCACCAGTTGGAAGGTATTGCATCATAGCCCAACCATAAAGATTGTTTACATCAAAGTAAATTAGGTATTTTGATTCTTCTTCTGGATTATATGCATCGCCCATGTATTTGTTATTGGCTTTTGAATAACGATTGCAGCACTGACTGATACCACCTCTAATACCGCGTTCAATGAACATTATCATGTCGATGTCGGTTAGTAATTCCAATTTAATGTTGGTATACTTGAGCATGGCATCCCAGGTATAGCCAGGAAGTGTATAATAATGTGCTGGATCTAAGCCATAAGTGGTGATAGAGCTACTTCGAAAATTTTCAAAAACTTCTGCAATAGTAGCACATTGGTTTTTAAGTAGAGATCTGAATAATTGCCTAAATTTGAAATATTGAATTTATTCCAGACACTTTTAGCATGTTCATAATCTTCATCCGATATCTCACTATTATTTAAAATGCTGTAAAATTGATCTTTGGTCGGTAATTCAGAAATTGTCAACTTATCCTCAGAGTCCAGATAATCATATGGGAAGACACCTTTTCTCTTGAGTAAATCGAATTTCTCTTCGGTCAATGGTCCATATTTCACATCACTAATAAACTCAGATGGTAAAATATTATACTGCTCCAAATAAGGTGACAATTTATCCAGAGACGATGGCATGAAACGGAAAGAGTCAATAAATTTAAAGTTAATTTCACTGCTATCAATGTATTTTGTAAAGGATATGAAGCACTCTTTATTCAGTGGTAAAAGATTTACACGACCTGAAAAATTTTGAGCAATATCTCTTATGAGGAAATGTGAATCATAACCAGTAAGATTGTGAAAAACGACTGGAACACAACGTGAATCCTGATAATTCAAGTTACACTTCTCGTGAGCTGGACCTCGATATTTACCAGTTAAATGACAATGATGGCGAACTCTGTCAACTCCCAAGGACTTTTCACATATATGACATGTAGTTGCATTTTGGAATTCAAGTTCTTGCTCGTAGGTTAATTCATCCATAGGTATAGGACACCAGTAAACAGTCTCAATGTTCTCTGCAAGTGTTTCTAATTCTTTTACGAACCATGCTGCAGGTTGAGAACCTCTGTAGCTACGGTAAAACGAGAGTGTATCATCGTAGCTACATTTAAAGTAGTATCCAATACTAAAAGCTTTATGTTGCTGATAAATTCTTTTATATTCCATACTTTCGAGGAGTGATTCAAAATCGGCATAAATAATAAATGGTGCCCTTAATTTATAATGACAATTTTTAAATTGTAAAATATTTTCTTTCAGACCTGGTAAATCAACTCTACACTTGTTTATCTGAGAGCAGTCTTGTTCATGAGCATTCAGTTTAGCCTCGGTATAAAAGTAATGTAGACACCTGTTACACAAATAGCTTTGAGTTTTATGTCTTGATACTTGCATGGATACAAGTCTTGATAAATTTTTAATCCAAACATAGTGGAAATTGCTGTTAACATCTTCATCATTATTTTCCACATCTTCATCATCATCAATATAAAAGTTTTGCACGAGAAGTAAATTAATATGCGTATTCATTTTGTTCTTGGTTATGCGTAATGGAGCAATATGAAATTTCCCCGAGCGTTTTTTCAAAATAAACAAATTTATTGAAATATTATTCTTCTTTTCGAATCTTGAAATACGTTTTGGTTTCACTGGAAATGATATACCTTCGAAATCTAATTCATTTTTGTACTGTTCATATGTGGCTACTCTGTTTGAATTTTTTTGAGCTGGATGTAGTGCTGAGAGAACGGCCCATTTGAAACATTTATCGTCAAAATTCTCAACATTAACACAAGCATGTTTGTTTTTAATAGCACTAGGTAGTTCAATGAACGAACTACCTCTCATTGGGTTATACTTGTTTATATGGATACACATATTAATTATTGAACGTAATGTCCAGCCTGAATCTTTTTCTTGGAATTCTTCCATATCGACTTGTATAGGCTTACGTACATTTTCCATAAACCATTCTCTTAAATTTGTTGTTTGGAAAATTGGTTCAGCCTTTGTGTTGAAATACTTAGTTTCACTTATTACTTCAGTCGGTTTGGTTAAAATATATTCTGCTGCTAACACGACGTACACTTTTACAGCATTTTGCTTCCTCAACATATTTCTTACACGTGCTGTAAATAAATAGAGTGAATCATTCATAAATTGAAAAATGTCTATATTTTTCAAATTGATTATCACTCTTGATCTAATACGTTCGTTAAATGCAGCTTCTAGTTCCTCCCATTTCACTCTATCACTTCGTCTCTCGCGTCTTTGCACTACACCTTCACCACGTTTCAACAAATACTTTAATTTATTTTGAACACCTTTGAGTAAGGCAATAGTTGCTATAAACTTTTGTTTTTCGTGAACACTTGCACCATATTGGTGTAAAAAGGATCTTAATAGTCTTAAATTTTTATTATTTAAATTAATCCAGGTAAGAATTTCATCACGATTATTACGTTTTTTTACCACAAGAGTATACGCTTGCAGCATAGTATCTACAAGTCTTTTACAATCGTATGCAGACATGATGATAATTTATATTTCTCTAATATCACTGTTTCAAGTCTGAATGAGTACTGATCAATGCAGCTATCATTTCTTCCTTTTATAGTGACAAATTGCGTGCTAAAAAATTTAGAAAGATCTATCATAAATCAGTACACGCAATTTTCTGGGAAATATAAATCAACGGATGTAACTGTTTACATTTCAAATAAAAGAAAGGTCTCACGAATCGCTTCATATTTTTGAAATCATAAATCAACGAATGTAACTTGATATGCTTTTGTTTAAACCGACATGTATATGAATAATAAATCACGCAATTATTTTACACAGAGTTTTTAAATAGAATTTCTAGAAAAGTCTTATGAATCAAGAATCGAATGATTATTCTAGAAAGTATTAGCTTCATATCTTTTATACTGAATGTAACCTGATACCTCCATCATAAGTTGTTTACATTCCAAATAAAAGAATAGTCTCATGAATCGCTATATATTTTTCTTGGAATAATAAATTGATGAATGTAATCTGATATGCTTTTTGTTTAAACCGACATGTATATGAATAATAAATCGACGAATGTAACCTGATATGCTTTTGTTAAAGCCGACATGTATATGAATAATAAATCGACGAATGTAACCTGATATGCTTTTGTTAAAGCCGACATGTATATGAATAATATATACAATTATTTTACACAGGGTTTTTTAAATAAAATTTCTGAAAAGATCTCAAAATTCAAGAATCGTATGATTATTCTAGAATGTATTAACTTCATATCTTTTACACTGAATGTACACGGAAAAAGGTAAATACCATTAAAATCAATACTACACGTAGTATGTATTATTTCTGTGATAAAGTATTGAAAAAAAATGTAATAGTATAATTTTAATCAATACTATACTTCAAATTTTAACTACTAATGCTGGCATAACTATATTACGAACTGAGTGCATGAATTTCCGCTACGTAGTACCTATTTTTTCGGTACTAGGACTGATATTTCACCTATCCGATCCAGGGGTAAAATTTTGCAGAGAATATAATTGCTATATATAGAACTGATTTTCCCATACTAGAATTAAAAATTGATGATTCTAAAATCATTTTTATAATATACAACCCTTTTAAATTACTAATAATTAATTTTCAACTTAACAGGATGTCAGAGCTGTTAGAATCGATTTTTGCTTTTTTTATTTTGTTGACATCTTTTTAAATTCATTAATCAAACAAATATTCTAACTTATCCGCACTATAGCTATGTTAGTACAATCATTTTTGTTAAAATAAAAAGTCATTTGAATTTATTTCTTTTATAAACTTAGATTGAAAGTTAGATCAAGCTTGACAAACCTAACCTCGAAATACTATACATCGTAAGTTTGTATATAACTTTTTATGTATAGCATCTCGGTGGATTTCATGAGTTGTCCGCACTCAAGCTTAATCTTACAAATTTCTTTATTGTAGCAAAAAAATTCATCTGCTTTTTCCCGTTTATAATAATCAACTCAAGTTTAAAATTAATAATTAGTAGTTTGAAATTTTTACATATTATATGATCGATATTATATTTATTGATTGCTAAAAATTTATTTACAATTTAATGGTTTTTACATTATGATAAATTAGCTGTATTGAAGTTTCATATTCGACAGCGCCGCAGTAAATATTGTATAGGTACTATGTTAGTAAAAGATAATGTAGTCCCGTAGTACGGAAAAATTCGGTACTATACCACACAATTCTTGGGACGAGTCGCGTTAAAAAATGTACTTACATAGGTCGTTTTAAAATATATACTGAGTATCAATTAAAAAACGACTAGTAATATTCTTTCTAGTACTGACTCAAATTAGTACATTCTTTTCAGGTATTTTCCTTTTTCCGTGTAACCTGATACCTCCACCATAAGTTGTTTACATTCCAAATAAAAGAATAGTCTCATGAATCGCTGCATATTTTTTAGAAGTAGAAATCTATGAATGTAACCTGATATGCTTTTGTTTAAGCCGACATGTACATGAATAATAAATCACACCATGATTTTACACAAGGTTTTTTAATGAAATTTCTAGAAAGATCTCATGATTTAAGAACCGTATGATTATAAATCACCGGATGTAGTTGTTTAGTTTTCAAATGAAAGAAAGATTGATTATGAATTACTGCGCAATATTTCTTGGAATTACGTTTTAATACGTAATTTCTAGAAAGATCAAAGGTCTTACGAAATGTTGCACAGTGAATTACGAAATGTTGCACAATATTTCATGGAATCACTTTATAAAATAAAATGTAATAATAAATAAAGAAAGCTAAAGGATAAGTATTTATGAAAATTACACCCCTCTAGAAGCAATAGTTTCCGAGATATCGAGTTTTTAAATTTGAAAATTTTAATTTCGAAATATCTCGAAAACTATTGGTCCTAGCGAAAAACGGACGAAATTTTTAAAGACTCGAATGAAATGACTTTGATGGGTGATCTACCCATATACGTAATAAAATTTTGAAATTTCCACCATTTTGGAATTTTTTTCTTCCTAATTTTACTTTGTGTGTATATATATATATATATATTAGCTTAAATTATTGTACGTTGAGAACAAAACTTCTAGAAAGCTCTTTCTTTTATGATGAATACATTGCGCAGTTATTTTACCAAGGTCACTCATGACTAAGTTATTCATCAATTGTCAATGCAACCCGATCCTTTATTTCCGATCAGGGATTCCCCGATGCGCATATGAAATTGCGCAGTTATTTTACCAAGGTCTCTCTCTATCTCTCTCTCAGCTTTAACTCTAGGATCGGGGATCGGGGATCGGGGAGTCGGCTGCTGCTCGCGCATCTGCACAGGTGGGTGATGACATCATAATTCGCACCTGTGGGTGGTGACGTCAGCTGTGGGTGGTGGGTGGCGGGTTGTGGGTGGGCTGCGGGTTGTGACGTCATAAGTGCTGAGTCACGATTTGCACCTGTCCGCTAGTCGCACAGGTGAGTCGAGGGAGTGGTGGTGGGGGGAGCCAGAATCCCCATTGCTTACCTACTCATACATCTTACATGAAAGATTTTTAAAACTGTGGTAATCTTGCAATGAAAGATTGTAGAAAACTTTCATAAATATTTTCTTGAAATATTACCGTAAATATTGCTGAAATCTTTCATAAATCTTTCATGAAAGATTTTTAAAACTGTGATAATCTTGCAATGAAAGATTGTAGAAATCTTTCATGAAAGATTCCTATAACTCTGATAATCTTGCAATGAAAGATTGTAGAAATCTTTCATGAAAGATTCCTGTAACTCTGATAATCTTGCAATGAAAGATTGTAGAAATCTTTCATAAATATTTTCTTGAAATATTACCGTAAATATTGCTGAAATCTTTCATAAATCTTTCGTGAAAGATTTTTAAAACTGTGATAATCTTGCAATGAAAGATTGTAGAAATCTTTTATAAATCTTTCATAAAAGATTTCTGTGATAGTTACAATATTGCAATGAAAGATTTATTTGATTGCTTAAATCTGGCCTTGAAATATTGTATAAATATTTATTCAAAATGGTTTGGGAAATTTTGTTGAAATATTTCAGAAATCTTTCAATAAAATATTTTTAGGAGTTATTTTTCTGCAAAGATTGAGTTTCCTAATCATGCTGATAGGAGGACGCCCGTTCAATGCGCGTTTTGTCCCCAAGTGGTAATAGGCCAGTCAAAATAAGGTTTTGTTCTGCCAAAATTAGTAACTGGCAACGACCTATGTGATCATTTAAAAGATAGTCCGTAGATGTTTACTTATATGTTTTGGACTAGCAACTATGATTTATTAATTAGTTATTAACAAATTAGTACAAAAAAACGCGTTTTTTTTTGTTTTTCGCTAATAAAACGAAAATTATTTGACGAATTACTATGGTTTCAATCAGAAAGTTGTAGAGAATTGAATTATTAACAAAACGAGAGGTCAAACGATCTGATCGGTTTATTAAAACCGAAAAAAATTCGGAAAGACCGGAAAATTTTTCATTTTTTTTTAAATTCATAACTCTGTTGTTTATTAATATTGAGAGGAGGTCACTTATCTCTGTCCTACAAAAGAATGATGGCAAGACTTATGGTCCTATACATGTAGAACAGCTGAATCCATATATCGCAAGGCAAGAAGATGATCTGCAATCTCAACTACCGTTGAAATCAATGCGTGCAAATGAGACGATGAGTGACCCGTCTCCTATGAGCAATGTGTCAAGCTGAACCTTAACCGATCAGGCATAAGCATGGTGGACCTAAAGGTTCTACCAATGTAAAGCGTACTGAAGAAACAATCGTTTATTCATCGGGAAAAACGCATGTTCGACGAAAAGCTATCTTGTGATAGGATACCAAAAATATTAACATTGCTTAACAGGGGATCGAACTATCTATCTTTGTCTAATATCGTTTTCCATCATTTACATAAACACCAGCCATTGTATCAAAAAACAAGTAGTAGCCCCCGCTAGATATTAGTATAATATGTAAATTTCGTAATAATAATAAAATTATTTTATTGTGTAGTTTTTGAATGATATGTTACCTACCAAAAAAGATTTTAGATAGGTTATATTCTAGTTTGTTAATTGGTCTCATATTATTAAATAATCACGCGATAAAATAATTTGATTGTTATTACAAAATTTAGTTATTATACTAATATCTAGCGGGGGTCACTATATTTTTCTTGATACAACGGATGGGTGTTTCGACAAATGATAAAAGACTCTATTAGACAAAGACAGATACTTTGGCCTGCTCTTAAGGCAATAATTGCACACCAACCACGCAATAGGCAAAATAGCAGGATTGTTATTTAATTATTAACTGAGTTTTTTACCGTGTTTCAATTTTGCGTGCTTAGATAATAAAATATCACACTCGCTCGGTCATATAACTCGTCTTAGATGAGTAAAGAAGTGCGTATCTTGACGACTGGCACGCAAGAGAGAAGCAAGCTGGTCACGAGACGTTTTAGGGAGTTTGCGGCTACCGTCGCGTTAGCGTCTAACCCGAGCTGCACCGCTATTAATTAAAGATTTCGTAACGCAGCATTATAATACGTTAAGACTAAGTTCGCATAAATAATTTCATATATGCCAACACTGACTCGTTAAAGTGTTTTAACTGCAAACTAAAAGAGCACATAGCTAAGAACTGCCCTCAAGCAATGGATGACAACACGGTGTAACTCAAAACATCAATAACAGCAAAGTATAAGAACAAATCAACTCGGATAAAATAAACCAATCAAATACACAAGAGGGCATAAGCCTTTTTGAACATCCTCTGTTAACATCAGATAATGCAACAATTACATCATCTCAAACGGCGTCATCAATTATCACACAAAATTCAAAAACAATAAATATTTCAAAGCAAAAAAGGACTCTTAACCATAAAAAAAGAAAATTGAAATTAGTTTGGAAGAGAGATTAAACCAAATGAAGGAGGCACTTAAACCCTGTAAAAACATCGTCAAGGACCCCCAATATAAGATACCAGCCAACTATAAACAAGTCGTAGGCTTTTTAAAAAACACGTATCGAATGCTAACATCTTTGAAGAACCAAATAAAATAACAGAGAAAATCACGGATTTAATTATGACTGAAACTAAAAAAAAGCTAGCATTAAACAACTTTGATGAAGAAACACATAGCATAGGTGACAGTAGTGATTTTGAAAGAGATCACGATGAACATCAACTAGATAATACGTCTAAGTAAAAGTGTATTGTAACAATAAATATGGATAATATAAGCAACACAAAGTTCAAATCTCTTCGTGTTCTCTTTTAGAATGCACAAAGCATAAACAAATGCAAAATGATTCTACCTAACCTTCTCAAAAATATTGATGTACTTTTATGTGTTGAATCATAGCTGCAAGATAAACCTAATTCAACAAGTAAACACCAATCCACGTTCGCACCAGGTTTTGTACAAATGCAGAAGAATCGGGTTCACTCACGAGGAGACGGTATTTTAATCATGGTGTAGAAGAATATCGCTTTTCATGAAGCTCACATAAACTTCCCAAACCCTAGTGTTCAACTGTGTAAAATTAGTCTAACGACCGAGTTGAAAATAAACACATAGTTTTATTACATGATTTTATCATATGGTTTTATTATGTGGTTTTATCATATGGTTTTATTACATGTTTTTTGGTTTCAATTTATCATATGATGAAGGTATATGATAAAATCGTATAATACAACCCTATGATGAAATCGTATAGTAAAACTATATGGTGAAGACAAAATAAGACCATATTCACGGAGAGAAGAAACAGTTAACAGCTACTCAAAAAATTTGGAATCACTTACTTTGTTCGGCAATAATTAAAGGTAAAAGAATAAATACAAATCTAGAATTTAGCGCCACGCGATAAAAGTAAGGTTATGATTTTACAAATGATCTGAGAAAACTAAGGACTGATTACTAAAGAGTTAGAAAGCTAGTCATAAAAAGTTAAATGAAGAGTCAAACTGAGAATTATTGTCTGCAGTCTGCCTATAGACAAACTACAGACAATAATTCTCAGTTTGACTCTTCATTCAACTTTTTATGACTAGCTACCTAACTCTTTAGTAATCAGAGGGGCTATTCAAGTAGTGATACACATGTATGTATTACGCGAATTCTGTGCGCGCGCAGACTTATTATTCTCTTGCCGACAACTATCGTTGCGACACATACTTGAATATCCCCTCAGTCCTTAGTTTTCTCAGATCATTTGTAAAATCGTAACCTTACTTTTGTCGCGTGGCGCAAAAATATAGATTAGTATTTATTCCCATTCCTTTAATTATTGTCGAACAAAGTTAGTAATGATTCCAAATTTATTAAGTAGCTGTTAACTGCTTTTTCTCTCCGTGTGTATGGTTTTATTTTGTCTTCACCATATAGTTTCACTATACGATTTCATCATAGGGTTATATTATATGATTTTATCATATACTTTAATCATATGATAAATTGAAACCAAAAAACATATAATAAAACCATATGATGAAACCACATAATAAAACCATATGATAAAATCATGTAATAAACTATGTGTTTTTTTTCAACCGAGGAACACAATCTCGGCTATTGACATTATTGTATGTTACCGTGCCCCGGGTATCCTCTCGCAACAAATTTATTTCCCTACTATCGTGCGCAAAATTCGAGTTTGTGCCTGCAGCTGACGTGCGGGAATAGAGCTAACACGGGGAATGAGATTGTGCGCGCGCACTTTCTACGTTTACATATACCGCGCGTGAGAAACTGTAGCTATGAGCGCGTATATTTTGTGTAAAAATAAGAAAGAGATAGATATATGAACAGAATCACGTTTAATAATATCGCTTATTGAGTAAACGCGTCCTTTTCTTTTCTCTTTGTTTATGAAAATGTCCTCACAATGCTTGCACGGACATTTTAAATTTTCATATATAACACGCATTCTTTTCTTTTCTTTTATACATATTATAGCACTTTTTTAATTCGAAAATTTTTTTCGCAATCATTTTTAGATACATGATTTTTTTTAAATATTATATGTATACAATTTGATTCTTTAATTGATTTTTCATTTAATTATTTTAATGTTTTGCATGTAGACTTTAAGTAACAATTTTTTTTCCTTTCTCTTAAATATTTTCTAATAATTTAAAAAAAAATATTTTTTATTAATATTTTGTGCATATAATTCAATCTTTCGGTTGATTTTTCATTAAATTGTTCAAAGGCGGGGGGCTCCGCCCCGAACCCCTCCGTTCTTTCGCCCCAAACCTAACACTTTCTTTCGTATTGTGTCGAACTTTGCGCAGCTTAGTAGGAAAAATAGTATACGATACTCGTGCGCGCGTAGGTCATCCCGCACTCGCTGCGCTCGTGCGGGAACAACCTACGTTGCGCACTCGTATCGTAATGTACTATTTCATACAAAGCAATTCAGCGCAAATAATAGGATTTTAATATTACATTTTAAAATTCAGAAGTTAAGCTTTAGCAGAATAAAAACAGGAGGGAAAAAAAAACTCAATAAAGAATATCATAAAAAGTAAATGTTTATTGCAGTTACGTTATACGATGTGCTACGCTCTTAAGAGACGTACTTTTTTCGTAAAAATATCACATAAATTTTGCTTATGTAAAAATGTAAATTTTAAAAATTTAAAGAGCTAAGCTCGGGCTATTTTAAAGAGGAAAAATAGAAAAATAATAAGTGAAGAATTGGCATTCTCCACTGCTAAGGTGGATTCAGCAACAGATGAATGAATTATGGATTTTTATAGTGATAAATCGAATATTTCATTTTCGTTTGATGTTTTATTAAGAAATTCGTATAATAAAAAAATGTTTTACTATTACATTAGAATAATAAAATAACGAGAGAACAAAATAGAATCAAACAAAAAAAGTAACCTTAATAGGTTCTCAGTAAAATAAATTTACCCATAAAGAAAGGAGTCACAATCTTAAAACCGTTTACCAAAAACTCTTAAACAGTAATAGATTAAATCTTCTACCGAATAACCATTCCGCGATTGCTCCCAGCTTTATTATTAACGTATTATAGTCATTGAAAATTTATATTTCAGCTATATACAAAAACCTTTAAACGTGTCAATTTTCGCGCTTAGTCGTGATACCGTATACTCGCTGTATGTGTCCATATAGTGGTACGTGTGTGTTTAAGTATAGATGTGTAAAATTATATAGTATGTAGCTATATACTTTATGTATGCTTTTGACTTTACGACGCGCCTTACGGTTAAACAATATAAACTTACACTCTTGGCTAAAAGAGAAGAAGGAGAGGTAGACGAAAGGAGATCTCAAAGTGCTAAGAGCATCAAAACTATCGTTAATTTGACTTGAAACTTTTGTAAGTGCGGAATTGAAGATAAGTTAGGCATTGGTTTGAAGCGCGGAAATTTAACGTATTAGTTTGTCGTTGCACGCAGAATTACAAGACTATTAGAATTATTGTCATTTTGGGTAATTGTAAAAAGTCAAAATTAATTGATCGTTTTGTAAATTACCTTATTTACAGTTTATACTGTTTAGTATGTATATTCGTCAAGATTGTTATTTTAACATATAAATTTAACGTTAAAAATCGTGTCCTTTCAACTTGTATGATAATAAAGATCCTTTCAATTAATATGAAAAAGAAATGAATAACTTACAGATGTTGTCGAAACAGAGTTCTCAGTGGCTCAGCCGGTAGAGTGATGGATTCATAATCTCGAGGGCCCATGTTCGAATCTCACTCTCGACGGCAGATTGATACAAGCACCACTGTAAATACGATATATGTGCTTTGTTCACAAACACACTGTGAATCTCCGTCGCTAATTGGCATCACAATTATGGCATAAATACAGCGACGTTAAATAAAATTTTAAGAAATGTTGGAAAAAAAGAAATTATTGACCAAAATGTTCAGAGCACAATATAGAAACATTTTTTTTTCAAATTCATTCTTTCAAATATCTTGCAAGCAGTGTCTGATTACACCCAGCCGTTATCTACTTAAATTCAAATCCTCCGTAAATTAAATAGAATTATTAAATAAATTTTTAATTTCGAGTTTCGAGTATAAAAAAATCAGCGTGACCTTCTTTCGCCCTAATTTTATTATTAAGGAAAAGAAGAAAAAAAGAAGATGTGCACTAATCATTTGCGGTGGTCCCTCCTACGCGAGAATTTTTTAATAAGATCGCCAAGTATTTGTAGAGGATAATCGAGACTCCAACTTTTTTTTTTCATTTCTGCGGTATTTTACAGTTTATTACTAATTCGTTAGGGTTGAAGAAAAAAAGAGAACGGCCTTGATTCTTTCAGCGACAAATATTTAAGTTTGAAGGAGACATATATTTTTTTTCTCCCTCAATTATTCTTCGAAGATTAAAATTTTTAATTTCTTCAGTTATATTTGTAAAAAAAAAATTATTAGAATAAACTTTTTTCAATAATAATAATGGATTTTTAAAATATCGAGCGGAGAACTATAAACGAGAACAAAATGAAAATTTGTCAAAATATTAGCAGAAATGAGAAAAAAATTTCTTTCTTTAAACACAGTACATGTAGGTAGCGTGTTTCTGCAATTACATTATAAAAATGTACTTTCTTTTAATGGGAAAACTAGAACAGGTCTTTGTTTGATTAATTTATTTGATTTTCTTACATTTGAAATAATAAAAGTAGAATAATATAACGATGAAAATTAATTCCTTTGTCACGATTACATTATTTATTTATTTACATTTGAAAAATGTAATCATAATAACGAACGTAAATCAATAATCATACAGTATCTCAAAAATTATAATTGAAAAATTCTTTTTTTTCTAGCAACTTAAAAACTTATGTTTATAAAAAAAGGATAGAAAAGCTAAACTAACATATGTATTAACCTTATACTCGGCTGTTTCAACGGCATCCGTATAAAATAATCAATTCCCTCTCTCTCCCAGCCTCCATAAAACAACCTTATAAATCCCTCGACAACGTCGTCGATGTGTTATATTTTTTTTCTCCTTCTCTATTTTACCATCGCGAAAAAGTCATCGCTCGCATCAAAGTAAATAATGAAAAAGCATGTGCTTGTGAAAAGAAAATAGAAAAAATAAGTTTAAAAAGAAAAAAAGTCGAAGCCACGATGCTCTCTTCTCTCTCTTTTGTTATGACGTTCCTTCCAAACGTTCATTCATTCATAAGAGTTTGTATGTCTATTCTCTCTTTCTCTCTCAGTTACTACGTAGTTTCTGTAGGATGTTTTCTGAGTGTGTAAAAATATCATTTGGCATAAGATAAAAAAAGTGGAGGGAGTAGGAAGCGCTCGATTTAACATCATATCCAAAGATATGAACGACGGAAGTATGTCGGTTTTATGCGAAAAAAAAGAGAGAAGGGAATTAATGTATACACGCGTTGTACTGGACGAGTTGAACTTTTTTTTAGTTCGTATGGGCTTTAATTGATTACGTCTAGAACTTTTTATACACTAATCGCGTTAAATAATTCGTTTGATATTCTGTTAAAGTTTCGAATTAAAGCTAATGCATTATGGAATTATAAATAAATGTATTAATGATAATAAACGTTAAAGTTCAATGCGCTTTATTATACATTAATGAAGATAAACAATCCGAAAATAAATTAAATGTATCGATTATTTGAAATTTAATCAAAACACTTATTAGTTGATTATAAATTTGCGATGATAATCCAGTATTCGCTTAACGAATCATAGATAAATTAAGTTTGTTTGGAAAAATATTAATTAAAATTATTTCTGTATCAATGCAAATTCGATGATCAAATAATGTTCGTATGCAAATATTGCATAAAAAATGCGATTACCGGAAATTGAAAACATTAAAAAAATCGATATTAATTAGTCAATTTACAAAGTTTTACAATATTTGTAATTATATGTAATTACGGTGAACTTAATAAAGAATATAAAAATTTGAAAGCTCTTTAAAGAATAAGCTCTTGCATAATTAAAATTAATCTTCTCTTTTAACAAATTTAAATAATTTTTTCCTACTATCGTGCGCAAAGTTCGAGTTTGCGCCTGCGCTTGTGTTCGCAAAGTCTTTTATTCTTGCACGCTCAGCTGACGTGCGGGAATGGAGCTAACACGGGGAATGAGATTGTGCGCGCGCACTTTCTGCGTTCACATATACCGCGCGTGAGAAACTGTAGCTATGAGCGCGTATATTTTGTGTTAAAATAAGAGAGAGAGAGCTATATAAACAGAATCACGTTTAATAATATCGCTTATTCAGTAAGCGCGTCCTTTTCTTTTTTCTTTGTTTATGAAAAATGTCCTTACAATGCTTGCACGGACATTTTAAATTTTCATATACACGGTGGGCCATTTTAATCTTCGTACTCAATTTTCTCCAAACCTACTGCAGCTACAAAAAAAAGGTCCAGAGCAAAATTGACCGTGACAGAGGGGGCCATTTAACTGCGCCCTTGGTTTTGACCTTGAGGTCCAATTTCAAGGTTATTTGAAGGTCAAGACAATTTTTTTAAACAAGAATACCTATGTTTGACTGCGGATTTGAAAAGAGCGGTAAATTCTAAGATAAGTTTGTCCCAGGTCAAAATTTATTTGGTGACCTTTTCAAGGACAAAAATCGAGGTCAAATGTCTACAAATTGAATAAATGCCCATTTTCTGCTTTATCTTGGTTTGCTGATAAATGCAAATGATCTAAGTAGTGTTAAATGGTCATCTTAGTTCCAAGGTAAAAGGATCTTGACCATCTTGACCTTAAGGTCAAATTTCAAGGTCATTTTAAGATCAATAGTTTTTTTTCGGTAATAGAAATTCCTATTTTAGACTACGAATTTAAAAATATTAGTTAATTTTACGCTAAGATTATTCTAGGGGAAAGTTGATTTTATGACCTTGGAATGGTCCAAAATCAAGGTCAAGTATTGAAAAACTTATCGAATGCTCTTTATCTGAATTACACTGGTTTCCTAAGACTTTTGGTGTATCGGTATGAAAGAAAAGTTTAGAAAAAATTTGTGAATGGCGAAGGGGGCCTTGGCCTATTTTTGACACTGCAGTTAGAAAAAGTAACACTCAAAGTGATATTTTGAGTTTGTTATGTCGTGAATGGATCTGAAGAAGGTCGATTCAAGATTAAATAACATAATATGCTCATTCCATCTTTAACGTTACCCAGGAACAACGACGTGGACGTAATAGGATCGTGTTCCCTTTGGGGTGCTGGATTATCTTGAGTCCCCTTGCCTCTCACGTTGGGGTGCTGGATTATCGGGAGCCCCTTGCTTCTCACGTCGAGGTGCTGGATTATCGTGAGTCCCCTTGCCTCTCACGTCGGGGTGCTGGATTATCGTGAGTCCCCTTGCCTCTCACGTTGGGGTGCTGGATTATCGTGAGTCCCCTTGCCTCTCACTGTTTTAACCACGAAGCAAATGTTCAAAGTTACCTCCATTTACTTGTAGACACAAAGTTAAGCGCCTTCGAAAATGACGTATAGTCTTCAGTAGAGTTTGTCTCGGAATTCCTGCATATGCTTGACGAATGCGATTTTGCATGTTTTCTCTAGTTGTAGGCCGCTCTTTAAAAATAAAATTGTTTAGGAATCCCCACAAATAAAAATCTGGAAATGTTAAATCAGGTGAGTTAGAAGGCCAATTAACTGGCCCTGCTCTACCGATCCATCTTTCATGGTAATTTTGATTCAAAAGTTCTCGGACAATTCGTGCAAAGTGTGGTGGTGCACCATCCTGCTGAAACCACATTTTTCGTCTAGTTTCTAAATCAACATCTTCCATTAATTCTGGCAAATGGTCTCTTATTAACTGCAAATAGCTGTCTCCATTAACATTTCGCTCAAAAAAGTAAGGGCCAATCAAATATCCATTTACAATCCCACACCATACCATAAGGCTCCAGCGATGCTAATGATCTACAGCTCTGTGCCAATGAGGATTTTCATTTGACCAATAATGACGATTGTGCCTATTTAATTGTCCATCGCTATAAAATTTAGCTTCGTCAGAAAAAAGTACATATTTGAAAAAATTGGGATCATTTTCTACAATGTGTAAGGCCCATTGGCACAATTCAGTCCTCATTTGCATATGATTCCTTGTCAGTTCCTGTACGAGCGTGATATGGTAAGCATGGTAATTAAGCCTATTTAAAATTCTCAAAAATGTTTGTCTTGTAATACCAACTTCCATTTCTATTTGACGACTGCTGACATGAGGATTAAGATGAATAACCGCAAGAATAGTTATAACACGAGCATCATCTTCGTTTTGCTCATGACGCCTGCGTTGGCGAGCTAGACGTCCTCGACGAGCTCTGTCAGTTAAACTTTGTATTGACCTATCACTGGGATGTCTTTTATCTGGAAAGCGTTCAGCGTAAAGTCTTGCTGCAACACGATAATTATTACGACATTCCCCTAAAACCATTATCATATCAACAATCTCATTTGGAGGATAGTTAGCCATTACAACAGTTTTTAAATTCAAATAACACTGTTAAGTTCTAATTTATATTTTAAGTGTAGTCCAACAAACATAAAATTTTTGAAAATAATAATAAAAAGTGAAGAAGTAGTAATAGTAGTAAATGATAACTTTCGTCTAGCTCGAATTAGATACTTTAATATTATCGTAAAAGATTATTTTTAAATAAAAAATAATTGATTTAACACAAACATGACACTACATATTTCTTCAATTACTACGAGGAACGCTTTAAAAAAAATTCAGTTATAAGATAAAACTGAATAATGAGTAAGGGCAAAATTCAATATGAAAATTTATCTATCGTTTTTCGTAAAACATTATTTTCTAATCAAAAATAGTCTAAAAAGAATATTCTAATATTTAATCCGCGTTTAAATTCATTTATTGCTATTACTACTTCTTGAGTCTTAATATTATTATCAAAACTATTTTTATTTTTGTTTATTGCACTTGAAATATTAATTACAACTGAATAGTGCTATTTTAACTTTCCACTTTTGTATAACCTTTAAATAGAATTGTTGATATGAAAATGGTTTTAGAGGTAAGTCCTAATATTTTCGTGCTGCACTAAGACTTTACGCTGAACGTTCTCGAGACAGAAGACATCATACTAGGTATTTCAGCATTTGACCTTGAAATAATCTTTCAATGGTCATGAAAAATATTTTAAAATACTCTTTCCGACGTAAAATTTTACGCTCTTTTAAGTCGACCTTGAAATGACCTTGAAACTGAAGTTCAAGGTTAAAATCAATCACACCAAAAAGTCTAGACAAAAGTTGTGCATGGCGAGGCCCCCTTCGCCATGCACGAATTTTTTCTAAACTTTTCTTTTATACCGATACACCAAAAGTCTTAGGAAACCAGTGTAATTCAGATAAAGAGCATTCGATAAGTTTTTCAATACTTGACCTTGATTTTGGACCATTCCAAGGTCATAAAATCAACTTCCCCTAGAATAATCTTAGCGTAAAATTAACTATTTTTAAATTCGTAGTCTAAAATAGGAATTTCTATTACCGAAAAAAAACTATTGATCTTAAAATGACCTTGAAATTTGACCTTAAGGTCAGAATGGTCAAGATCCTTTTATCTTGGAACTAAGATGACCAGTTAACACTACTTAGATCATTTGCATTTATCAGCATACCAAGATAATGCAGAAAAAGGGCATTAAATCGGTTTTTAGACATTTGACCTCGATTTTTGTCTTTGAAAAGGTCACCAAATAAATTTTGACCTGAGACAAACTTATCCTAGAATTTCCCGCTCTTTTCAAATCCTCAGTCAAACATAGGTATTCCTATTTAAAAAAATGGTCTGGACCTTCAAATGACCTTGAAATTGGACCTCAAGGTCAAAACCAAGGGCGCATTTAAATGGCCCCTTCTGTCACGGTCAATTTTGCTCTGGACCTTTTTTTTGTAGCTGCAAAAGGTTCAGAGAAAATTGAGTGCGAAGATTAAAATGGCCCACCGTGTATATAACACGCATTCTTTTATTTTCTTTTATACATATTATAACACTTTTTTCAATGTGAAAATTTTTTTCACAATCATTTTTAGAATCATTATTTTTTTAAAATATTTTGTGCTATATAATTTGATTCTTTAATTGATTTTTCATTTAATTATTTTAATGTTTCCCTGGTAGAAATTTACTCTAGATCTGTCTAGTTTTGTATGTTAAATAATCGAGGCCTCGATAAAACTAGACAATTTTCTACCAAGGTTTGCTTACTTTTCTATATTCTATTGCTTTATTTATGAAAATCTCCTTACAATGCTTGTACGTAGACTTTAAATTCTTATATAACAATTTTTTTTCCTTTCTCTTACACGTTTTCTAATAATTAAAAAAAAAATATTTTATTTTTATATTCTGTGCATATAATTTAATCTTATAGTTGATTTTTCATTAAATTTTTTAACGGCGGGGGGGGCTCCGCCCCCCCGAACCCCCCGTCCTTTCGCCCCAAACCTAACACTTTCTTTCGTGTTGTGTCGAACTTTGCGCTGCTTAGTAGGAAAAATAGTATACGATACTCGTGCGCACGTAGGTCATCCAACATGATTTGGATAATAATAATTATAAAATAAATCGTTTAAGATTAAATCTGAACGTAGAAACTGGGTACAATTTTCAAAGGAACTTGACGCTAAATTCTAATTTATGTCCGATAGTTTTGCAACCGTCCGAGCAGATATCAAATGTTTATTGGCTCTGTTACTAGCATTCTTATCAATAGTACCCCAAAAAAACCAATCGAGTCAAAAAAATTCAAAAACCTGATACCGTGGTGGGACGAAGAGTTTCATAAAATATAAAGACTTAAAAAAGCGGTCTTTAAAAAGTGGAATTATAACAAAAAAATAAAAGACCAAATAGCATTCAACAGACTAAATTGCTTAGCAACAAAAATCTTTAAAAACCAAAAAAAAATATATAAATCAAAGAGTTTGCTGAATCTATCAATTTTAGTACAATTAAAAATTACATTTGGAATACTTGTAAAGTTTTGAAAAATAAATGGACAAAGATTTAACCTACTAATGTAAGCTGTAATTTACAAAATTCCGAAAATATTAACTCTGCTATTAATAAAATCTGTCCACCAATGTGTGAAACAGACCCTGAACATATCCCAAATCGTTATGATGATCATAAGCTATTATTTTATTCTTCTTTTGATTTTGCAGAATTAAATTTGGCTTTAGACTCTAAAAAAAAAACAAAAACAAATCAGTAGCCGGACTTGATGGTCTCAATTATGAAGTGATCGAAAATCTACCGATAAAATACAAATTACTTATGCTTGAAATTTTTAATGAGATGTACCTCCATGACTGTTACCCCAAGTCCTGGCTTTAGTTTTTTTTCTATTTATCAACAAACCTAACAACAAAGGTGTAAGACCGATCTGTCTGACAGCAAGTTTAGGCAAGCTCTTTAAATCGCTAATCAAAAACCGTTTACAATGATACTGCGAATTTTATAATATTATACCCAATAGCCAATCGGGTTTCAGAAAAGGCCGGTCACGTTCTAACAACCTCGCAACTCTCACTTTAAAGACAAACCAAGCTCTTTCAAATGGTAAAGATTTTACCATTCTCGGTTAAAGACATCCTATTAGTAAAACTAGCATTAATCGGATGTTCAAAATCTCTAATTAAATTCATCAAACTTATTACACGCAGAAGAACTATTTTTTCTGATACTCTTAAGGACGAATTTAGATACAGCTGTAAAAGAGTACCCCAACGTGGAGTATTTTTTCCACTCCTATACCTTATTTACATTAAGAGCAGGTCGTATATCTCTGTCCTTTTCTAATTAAAGAATTAATTTTTTTATAAAAACTAATAATTGTAGCAAAAAATAAGGAGATAGCCTCATCTCGTATGATAAAAAGCAAGATTTTCTTTGATATGGAAAATTTTTTTTTATTGATTCGTTTTGAAGAAAACCTTGAAAAACTTAAAAAATAGAGGTTAGGGTGGACAATTCAGTTTTTCAAGGTTTTCTTAAAAACAAAGCGATAAAAATAATTTTCCCTTATAAAAGAAAATCTTGCTTTTTATTATACGAGATGGGGCTTTCTTCTTATTTTTTGCTACAATTATTAATTTTTGTGAAAAAATCAATTCTTTGATTAGAAAAGGACAGATATACTCGACCTCCTCTTAAGGACATCACTGTTGGTAGTCATTTAAAATAAGATCATATTACAAAAAGCAATTAATACATTAAGTGCCAATTTAGCGATAATAGTACTCTCGCTCAAACCGAAAAAAAGCGATTACATTTACTTTAATAATAGAAGCATAGCACCGAGTGATTCAGTAATTGGAGTCAATAATATCCAAATAAAATCTAGTGAGTCAACCCACTTTCTGAGTATAACTTTTGACTATAAATTAACGTTCGCTGCTCATGTAAATAAGTTAAGAGTCGGCCGCATAGCTCTGTCCTCGTCTAATCTAAATGTTCGTTATAATTAATGAATTAAATATTTTTATACAAATGTAGGGGCTGAGCGCTGTAGAGCAAAAAACAAGCAAAGAAAATTTTAATTATTTTCCGAATATAGTCTGAAACGGAAAAAAAGAAGTCAAGTTCAACTGTTTTTTCCGTTTCGAACTATACTCGGAAAATAATGAAAATTTTATATTTTTTCATAGAATAGAATCCTTCGCTCATTTTTTGCTCTACAGCGCTCAGCCCCTACTTGTATCTACATATTTAATTTATTAATTATAACGAAAATTTAGATTGGACAAGGACAAAGGTATACAGCCGACTCTTAAAACATGAGTGTAGCAAGAGGGCAAACATCATAAAATATTTATGCGGCTTGAAATGGAGAGTTCACCCCACTACCTTGTTTATCTTATATAAAAGTTTTGTTCGCTCTTTAATTGACTACGGAAGTTACATATTTTTCCCTAAAAATAAAAACCTAGCAGAATCCCTGAAAAAAATTCAATACAGTTGCATTAGAACAATATTATGGGCTACCGCAAGACATCATCTATAAACGTTATATTAACAGAGTCAAAACTTCAGTCAATTTTAGAGCGAACAAAAATTTCTCTGTCACTGCTACTTAGTGAAGGTTTTAACCAACTCTAGTTTACCAATCACAAATATTGTTAATGCTATATTTAAAAACACAACAGACGTCAACTGTGAGAACACATATTCTCGATTACTAAAGTATTGCATTAATAATGTCATCGATCTAAATATTAAAACATAAAAATACTTTCCACTTTATTGTTTTGACTATAACATTTCCACTACTAGCATCAATTTTAATCACGAATCAGGTAATAATCTAAAAATAAGCTCTCAACCTCACGAACTTGTGAATAATTTTATAAGCCAAACTAACTCAATTGCGATATATACAGATAATAGAAGGGTTCAGATAGGTCAGTGGAGTTTGCCTGACACTTCCCAACTGAAAATATCAATTCTGGATTTTCTTTCGAATCTCCCGCCTCAGTATTCACAGCTGAGTGTGCTACAATTTTCCAAGCATCATAATCAATCAGCCATAGTGACTACGTGAACTTTTCCATTATAACTGATTCGCTTAGCGCTCTTCAAGCATTAAACTCGCAAGGAGAGTGTTTGACCTCCGGAAAATGGATTTGTCTGAAACTGTAGAATATGATTTTTTGATAAAAAAAATGAACCTGTGTTTTTTTTGTCCAATAGGCCCCTAGACAAGGATATCGACATTTTTTCAAAAATATGGTGAATAAGAGCCTTTATAAGAGCTTGAATAACCAAAGAACTAAGACTCTTAAAAAAAATGCATGAAAAATAAAATAAAGCATGAATCGAATGCTTTGATTTAAGCTTTATTGCGTTAAAAAAGCTTTTGTTGTTCGAAAGCTATTCTTAATTAAATATTACTACATATTTACTTAATATTTTTAGCATATAAAACATGATTATTTTTTTACGCTATTTCATTAGCATATGTTATTCGATTGTAACTTTCGAACAACAAAAACTTAAATTAAAGCATTCAATTCGTACTTTATTTTATTTTCTATGCATTTTTTTCGTAAAAGTCTTAGTTCTTTGGTTATTAATGTTCTTATAAAGGCTCTTATTCACCATATTTTTTAAAAATGTCTATATCCTTGTCTAGAGGGCCTATTGGACAAAAAGAAAAAACATGGGTTCATTTTTTTTCATAAAAAAATCATATTTTACAGTTCCAGCCAAATTCGTTTACCGGAGGTCAAACACTCTCCTTGTCATTCAAACTGAATATTAAAACAAATTACTATATTGATAAAATTAAAGAACAATTTTCAGCTATAGTGACAGGTAACCTTTCTAAGACCATGAACATTGTCCGGGTTCTATTGCACATAGGGATCGTTGAAAATGAAGCTGCTGATTTGCTCGCAAAAAATTTCGCTAAGAAAAAACACAATATTTCGTTCTACCTAAAAATAACACTTACATTAAAAATAGTCAAACAGCTACCTAAATAGGGGTACACGTACCAGGGTAGGCTTAAACTGTTGTTTTTACCATATTTATTATGCTCTAAAAATTTGAGAATGATCGAAAGAATGGTACTTTTTTTATAGCTCAAGAAACACACGTAGAAAAATATTAAAAAGTATCATTTTAACGTATAAAATTATGTACCGTAAGTACCAATTTTCCAATCGATACCAAAATTTAATTACATATTCTACTACAAGAAACGAGTAATTTAAGCCCTTATTGAAGTGTATGCCACTCCAGAAACTTGTATTATAGACTTTTCAATTATTGTCAGGTCGACATCTCAAAATTAAAAAGTTCCAGAGATATCCCCATATCCGATCGTCCGGGCGACATGCAGTCAAAAAATTCAGAACAGAAATCATTCCATTCTTACAAGGAGCGTATTTGACCTCGGGGAAACGGATTTGGCTTAAAACTGCAGGATATGATTTTTTGATTAAAAAAAATGAACCCATGTTTTTTCTTTTGTGCTAATAGGCCTTATAGACGGAGATATAAACATTTCTTCGAAAATTTAGCGAAAAGAAGTCTTTATAGTAACTTGAATAACTAAACAACTAAAACTCTTACAGAAAATTGTATGAAAAATAAAAAAGAGAACAGGTTAAAAACTTTAATTTAAGCTTTTTTGCATTAAAAAATCTCATATGGTTCAAAAGTTACAGGTGATTAAAAAATGCTAACGAAATAGGATAAAAATTTGATCGTATGTTACATGCTAAAAATATTAATAAATATGTAATAATTTTCAATTAGGCACAACTTTTTAACTACAAAAGCTTTTTTAATGCAATAAGGCTTAAATTAAAGCTTTTAACTTGTACTTTTTTCTATCTTCTTACTGTAACGTATCTGCGCCCTTTCTGTGATCTTGCTATAATCTTTCGATGTCCGCTTTTATGACAATGTTATCTTTGTGGAAGATTGTTGCAATGATTTAGAAATATTACTGCAATATTCTGAACGATCACAGAAAGATTACAGTAAGGTTACTGCGATCCTTCACAGACGTTTCAGTAATATTTCTGCAATACAAAAATGGTCGTTGTAATTACTATGTAATATTAAATTAACTTACTGAAATATTTCAGTAAAATTTCTGCAGTCGTAATGAAAGATTTCGTTAATCTTTCTGTATTATTTCAGCTATAGTGCAGAAAGATTACTGAAATTTTCAGCAATATTACAGCAACATATCTGCACCCTTTCTGTAATCTTGCTACAATCTTTCGATGTCCGCTTTTATAACATTGTTATATTTCTAAAAGATTTTTGCAACGATTTGAATCTTTCACCGCTACTTCAGTAATTTTTCTGATGTACAGAGATTGTCGTTGTAATTACACATTTTTTTTCTGAAATATAATTTTAAAATTAATTCGTATAATTTATTGCTAATTTATGACACTGTTAAATTATTCTATATAAAAAACGCAGAAAAAATTTTTCGACCTAACCGCGGTTTGAACTCACGCACTCGGGAACACGAAGCGGAAACCTTAACCATTACGCTACTAAAGCTTGTTGAGTAGTAAGATAATTGAATATCTTTACTGTTTGTTATTAATATTCTAAATTTTTTGCATTTATTTTTTATATCTGACAAATTTATCATTAAAAAATAATTTTAACAAATTGCTCAGTTGAAAATATTTTTATATGAATGATTATAAATATTATTGATTGATTTCTACTTTATCGACTTCTTTATCGAAAATAATAAAATTTTTTAAGTAACTTCATTCTATTATTCACAAATTTTATTTTTCATATTTATTCAAACTTTTTCTCGATTACTTATGTATTTTTGAAGCTATGCTTCTTACGCGACGTTACGGCAGGGGCACTAAATGTATAAAAATCGACAGTCCCAAATGTCACCCAGCGTGAATGAACGAATACGGCGCAGGATGCCATTATTGCTATCAACATACAAACATTCTTTTTTCTCTTTCTTTCTTTCCCTCTCTCCCATTCCGCTTAAGAATATGCATGTATATACACAAGTGGATGTGTATAAGAAAGATAAAGAAAAAGAGACTGCTTGTTGTAACCGGCAAAGAAGGCTAGACATAGCCCCCTCCATTCGCGGCTACCTTTATTGTACATATAAGAGAAAGAAAGAGAGAGGGAGAGAGTCAACTCTTAAAGCCGGCGGACAGAGAAGGATAGACGCAACCCTCTCTATTCTTTATGAAAAAGAAAGAGAGAGGGAGAGAGTCAATTCTTAAAGCCGGCGGACAGAGAAGGATAGACGTAGAATACGATGATTAAATAAATAAATTATGTAAATAATATTTATTTAATTTAAATTTTAAAATTAGTATACGTATGAAAATATGCGTTTGTATTTATAATATTATAATCTTAATATATTTTTTTGGCAAGAAATTTTTTATTTTCTCTCATTATCTTCCTCCGTTTATTAATATGTGTATATTTATATAGTTGTTATTAATTACTACATTAATAACAAAAATGAAAATTTAATAAAATTTAATAAAATTTTTGTATTTTTCTGTTTACAATGCACATGACGAAAATTACGTTTACCTAAATATATGTTTTTTTAATAATTGATATTAATAAAAAACTACATTATTAATACATTTTTAAATACATAATACATCGAATGAAAAATAACGTTTTTTTGTATTTTTCTATTTATAATGCACATGACGAAAATTACGTTTACCTAAATATATGTTTTTTTAATAATTGATATTAATAAAAAACTACATTATTAATATATTTTTAAATACATAATACATCGAATGAAAAATAACGTTTTCACTAAAAAATTAATTATAATTTTGCAAATGTCACACTTCCTAATTTCTATGTATATATACTGGAAGCATAGCTTCTGTCGGCCAGTCCCCACGACTGCCACTCCTGTTTTTTTATATTAATTAATAAATGTATAAATAAATATAAATACTGTAATATTAATAGTAAATAAATTTATTTTACATAATCAAATTTATAAAAAATCATAATCATATTTTATATACAAAGGAATAATGTAGAATCTTAAACATTGGAATAGTAACTTGGAAAAAAGTTATTTTGTAAAATGAATATAAATGAAAAATAATTAATTAATTTTTTATAACATATATCATTTGATGATTATAAATCAATACAACAAAAAAACGTTCTACATTATAAATATATTACCAAAATTGTAAAATTTAGCTTATATGCATATCGAAGATGAATATAATAATTATTAAATAGCTTGTATTATTTACTTTAGATAAAACATTTTATGCATAAAAGATTCATCAATTTTTACCTTTATTTTACGAAATTGCTTTTTTCTAAGTTACTATCGAGTGTCGTTGATTACTACTAATCTACATTATTACTAATCTAATCTACACTATTTTTATATATATAATATATTTTCTTTCATAGAAATTGAATTTACCCATATATGAAAGTTATTAAGTTTTTAAATTTATTTATAAATTTTTTTCAATTAAAAAAATACGTAAGTAATCAAAAAAAAGACGAGAAAAAAAAACAAACCGTTGATAAGTTCACCTTTTGTTAAAGAATTTGATGGTTTTTAAAAAAAATTTTTTAATAAAACTAATACTAATGTAATTTATACTATGATTAATAAATTTGATGGCATCATGAAATTGGGTAAAGATCAAAACAAAAAGAGTGATAACGCCAATGTTGTATATAAAATTAATTATAAAAATTGTAGTTTAGCGTATGTGGGCTAAACGAGTAGACGATTGGGCGTTAGACTCAAAGAACACGTTAGAAAATACAATAATAAAGACATTAATTCATCATTGTACTCACATGCTAGCGAGAATAAGCATTTTATAAATTTTGATACAATAAAGATTTTAGATTATGAAATTAATGAACAAAAAAGATTATTTTCGGAAGTTATATACATTCACAAAGAAAAACGATACTTAAGAGCAGGCCAGATTCGCTGTCCTTGCCTAATTGAGATTTTTGTTTTTTACTCAAGTATTAATCGGTGTATCTGCAAATCGAAGGTTAAGCGCAATAGATATTATTATTACAAATATGTATGCGCAAGAAAATAAAATCTACCGCTTTGTTTTTGAGAAAAGTAAGGAACGCGAAAATATTATAAACATAAACTTTTACTTCGGCGTTCCTTACTTTTCTCAAAAACAAAGCGGTAGATTTTTTTTTCTTGTGCATAGATGTTCATAATAATAATAATATCTATTGCGCTCAACCTTTAATTTGTAGATACATCGATTAATACTTGAGTAAATGACAAAAAACTCAATTTTTACTCGGTTGGTATCAGATCCTACTCCAGCCTGCTCTTAAATAAACAATTTGAAATAAATATACTCAACAATAAATATAAAGCCAGGCTAAAAAAAAGATGAAATTTTGTTATAGTCTGCGCAGCTTAAAGCTAATTTATTCGAATTTAACGGTCGCATATCGTTTGTGTTGTTTAATTTGCTACATATGTTGAATTATATATATATATATATATATATATATATATATATATATATATATATATATATATATATATATATACACACAAAGTATAATGTATCTTATATATAAATAGTAGCTTGATCCGTTTATTAAGCATTGCCGAACTAAAGTGATACTTGGTGATATACAATGTAAGTCTTGTCTAGTTTACCGGTTAAACTATTGCTTTGTTGAAATTCGTTGCGATTCTAACATTATAAATTGTGTTTTGTTTTTTGTATTTTTCTTCCCACATAGCTCGTAAGCTTCCTATAAGCTTCCAGGAAGCTTCCGTGTGAGGTTCGAAATCTTACAGAAAGCTTTCATGAGAAGCTTCCAGTAAGCTTAAAATGTCTGGGACAAACTAGCTGTCAGAAATATTCCGAGAAAGATTGTTATAATCTTCTAAGGAATCTTTCAGGAAGCTTTCCCGAAAGACGATGGTAAGCTTTCAAGGAATCTGAATAAAAGATTACAGTAAAATATTTACAAAGCTTTCTAGAGTCCTACATATATGTTCATTAAAACCTTATAAAAAGCTTTCATGGAAGCTTCCAGTAAGCTTAAAATGTCTGGGACAAACTAGCTGTCAGAAATATTCCGAGAAAGATTGTTGTAATCTTCTAGGGAATCCTTTAGGAAGCTTTCTCGTAAGACGTTGGTAAGCTTCCAAAGAATCTAAATAAAAGATTCCGGTAATATATTTATAAAGTTTTCGTGATTCTTATATATACACAGTGACCCATTTTAATCGCTATACCCGGATGTTTCGAATCCTAAGACAGATAGGAAAAAATGATTCAGACAAAAGTTGTAGGGGACAAAGGGGGCCAAACAGCTTCGACCTTGAACTTGACCTTCAAGGTTATTTAAAGATCAAGTGGTTTTTTTTTAATAGGAACACCTATTTTCGATCCCGGATTCGGAAAGAGCGGGAAATTTTACGTTCGAAATCATATAGAGACATTTTTTTCAAGGTTGTTTCAAGGTCAAATGACAGTCGAACTCTGAAAAATCCATTTTAAGTCGTTTTTTCCATGAGTCACAGGCTTAAGTGGTTCAAACTGATCGTAGGTTTAATAGGGAAACCCACACACCCGAAACTTTCACATCCTAGTAAACAAATATCAAACTTGCACATCCGAACCCCATGCTCTTCATAGCCTCACATGCTAAACTGTTACACCAGACATCCCCTAGTCCCACACATCTCTACCCCATGTATGATGTTTGTTTAGCGGAAACTTCAAGATCATTAAAGCTTCTGTTGTATATGTGTCAACCTTACGTTTAGCGCTACCCAGAAACAACGACGTGGACGTAGTAAGGATTGTTTCCTTTGGGGTGCTTGATTAAAGTGAGTCCCCTTGCCTCTCATT
Organism: Anastatus disparis; assembly: GCA_017163975.1. Taxonomy (NCBI): domain Eukaryota; kingdom Metazoa; phylum Arthropoda; class Insecta; order Hymenoptera; family Eupelmidae; genus Anastatus; species Anastatus disparis. The sequence continues at coordinate 4,588,122 of JAFFSR010000302.1, forward strand.
CTTCGGGGTGCTTGATTCAAGTGAGTCCCTCCGCCCCTCACCTTAGAATACCGATTTCTGATTGTCACATCACGATAATTACTTCAGCTTTCTCCTAAAAGTAACGTCGTGTCAACAATCTTGTTAGGCGGATAGTCAACCATTCAAGAGCCAGCCATTAATTACTATTAAATTTAAATAGTAAAATGGTATTCGAAAATATTAATAATTATTATATTCGCCCGTATGTGGTCGCGAATAAAAAAGAAAAACGTTTGTCACACTTTATTAATTGTAAATTTTATAATAAAGTAATAATCAAAACATCATAGGTATTTGATTCAATAAAACATTAATTCTACTTCGAATCGCACATAAATCTTGCCGTTCAAACTTGAAAAATACTAATATTGACAATGTAATCATTAAAGACACACGCATAAAGAAATCATGTTCCGTCAAAGGTTCTTTTAAGGGGAACCACCGGCTAGAAATAAACCCATTGAAATTATTAAGATAGCCAGCTGAAATTTTTTCTACATATAGCTATTTGCTTATCTCTAGCTATGCCGCATGAAAATTGGGAAAAAAAATATTTTTCCATAGTTTTTTTTTGGTTTTTTAAATTAAAAAAAAAAAATTGATAATTTTTTAAAGATAAAAAGTGTTAAAATCAAATTAACGACAAACCCATACGAGAGATTTTAGCTGTTATTATTACGAACATTTTAAAAAAAGAAAATTGCAAATCCGTTGAATAACAAAAAAGTAGTAGTAATTTTAAAATCGGACTTTCCAGGTAAAATATTTTTTTCTTCATTTTTGTCGTAAAAATCTTTGAAGTGGTCTTTTTTCGAAAAGTTATATTTTAATGGGAATGAATTTATGAAACTGAATATTCAGGGAATTCGGCATGCGCTAATTACAAATCTGATATCAGTTTTTTATTTTGACCTAATCCCAAGGTGGGCGAAAAAATTCGAATTTTGTGTTTTTGATAATGTGATGTATTCAAGCATTTTAATACAATAAAACATTAAATATTCATTGAAAAAGTATATTTTTTTTTGAAGATGTTTATAATAATTTATACTATTATATATGTAAAATACATAATTAATATAACGAAAAAAAACAACAAAAAATAAGTAAATAAATAAATAAATTGTAAAAGAAAATTCTAACAAATGTAAAGTAGTTTCTTTACTGAATAACAATAATTATAACAATAATCTTCATTATGATGATAAAATGATAGTAAAAATTCTCTATTTACTATAACGAAAAACAAAGATTCTCATAAACGTAATAAATTCTAAACAAAATGAAAACTTTAGAGTATGAAGATCCTCAAAACATTCCTGGACTGTATGATACTTCTTCTAGGAGTAATAATTTTTCTTCTTGATATTTTTTACCAGCTTTTATGATGCGATGAGCTTTTCTACTTATATCAATTTTTTTTTCACACTTCTTTGAAGTCTATAGGTGTCAATTCTTTTAAGATTTGATACATTATCATTATTGTTTAGTCCTAGTTGTTTCATAATTTCTGAAACGGTTCTGTCACTTCCAACATTGTATTCGCAAACTCCTAATGAAGCTGCGATCCTAACTTGCGCTTTACCTGTGTAATTTTTTTTAGAACATCGGTTCCAAATAATGTTGTGGAGGCTTTCGTTAGCATTCTGAGTAGAACAGCGACTGCAACGGATTAGCAAAGACTCGTCTGAAAGTCTTTCGTACAGTGGTAGAACTTTTTCAAAGCAGACTTTGTTTATTGGTATGTTCACTTTTTTTCATGAGAACCTGGACATCTATTCACTGCTAAAGCTTTTTGAAAAAAGCACCACGAGTTCACCCCTTTTGGACAATAATCATGTCTAGGTTCTTCATCAGTAGATGCTGAATGATAAATTAATGCTAAAATAGCATTTTTCATACTCTGAAAAAATCAGTAAATTGTACTAAAAAATTTTTATGCATAAAAACCATGATACATAATAATGAATAGAATTATTTTTTCATCAAACCTGAATGTTATTTCTATTTTTATAGATGGCATTTTTATAATAACCAGCAAGTTTTTTTATTGTCGTTTCTTTCAATTGTCCAAATCCTCTGCTTCCTAGAGTAACTTTACGACTTCTTTCATCTTTTATTATGTTGATAATACCTGTATATAATCTAAAAGTAATAATAATATACAGTATTTATTATAAATGAAAGATTTTATTTCTTTACCTTTTCGCAACGTGGTTCACGCATTCTTCTTTATTTATTTTAATAGATGAATCATAAATATTCAATGGAACTAAATGGTTATAAGTCTTGGAATCTCCGTCAGAAAGGATAGTGACATAGCGAAAGCCTAATTTTTCAGAACGTTTCCATAACTTTTCGGCGATTGAAACCTCCATAGTCCCGGAAGATCCTACATGATCTATAAGGCATTTACTGGCATGCCCTTCACGCCAAATATAAAATTCTAACGAGTCTGAGCCTAATGATGCAGCTGTAGTTATGCATTCTTGACAAAATTTTGAAACAACCTCAAAATCGAGAACAAATCCTGTTAGCAAATCTATAACACTACCAGAGCCATTTTTTGATTTGTAGCCTGGCGTTGGCCATGAACCATCATAACTCACATCTATATTCAAAATATCATCTTTTTCAGTTTTTTTTTCAGTAATGCTTTCATCTGAATTTCCTAAATCAAAATATTTGTAAGTATTTTTTGCTATCATTCGGCATTCCTCGAGTATAATATTTGTGGCTACTTCTACAGATTGTTCTACTATACTACTGTGTTCTTGAAAAGTTGAAAGAGGTACTGATTTTATATTCATTATCGAACAAAACTGTTCTACAGCATTGTGTCCTTTGCCTATATATGAAAAAGCTAGAGCTATGCGAAGATTCACATCAAAGCGATGTTTGACAAATAATTTTGGCTGTTCAATTTTCTTGGAAGTGAACACACTACACTTATTGTCGTCGAAACCGCTTTCCCCACAATCATAACACTTTAGGATCAAATTTCGTGCAAGTCCAAAACGTTAATCAGACAATTCAATTTCTAATGAATTACTTCCGCACTCACTACATTTCAACTTATTTAGTATAGGTCTCAGCTCCGACACTTGTAGAAATATGTACTCTAGAGGTTCGTTTTATGATCGGCAATTTTCGTCACAATTTTGATCACTTTCGCAATCACTTTTTGATTTATCATTCATATTTTCGCTATTTTCGAAAATTCCTATTTGCTCGCTAAGAATATGATTTTCCATATTTTCTGAAGACTGGTTATCAAAAAAACACGATCTATGATCTGAGTTCATGATTTTGGTTCGTAGACGTACATTGTGTTCAATACTCGAATTTTTTTCGTCCGCCAGTTTGTCCATCTTTTATTAACAAGATCACGAAAATGTTGAGACCTTTTCTAGGCTTTTACGCGAGGCATTATTCTTTATTTTCTGTTACTATAGCATCTAAGAAACTGATATACTGTGATACAAGAATCGTATAAAGAGAATGAGAACTGCGTGTTGTCGATAAATCATAAGAATTTTACAAACCTCGTGATGTAAACAAATACTAGTTGTACAACAAACGTACGAATAAAGAAAATTTGTATCATGTGAGAATGAAGAATAACACATGTTGTTATTTTATTAGAGTCTGCTATATTTTTGATTTTGTTTTATACAAAATAATGTACAATAATTTATTAATTTTAAAAGTATATACACTAATATTTATATACAATAATAATTATATACAATAATAACTCTGTATATTCAGTATTATAAATTTATTTTTATTTAAATATAACTTTTTGAAAAAAGACCACTTCAAAGATTTTTACGACAAAAATGAAGAAAAAAAAATTTTACTTGGAAAGTCCGATTTTAAAATCGCTACTACTTTTTTGTTATTCAACGGATCTGCAATTTTCTTTTTTTAAAATGTTCGTAATAATAACAGCTAAAATCTTTCGTATGGGTTTGTCGTTAATTTGATTTTAACACTTTTTATCTACAAAAAATTATCAATTTTTTTTTTTCAATTTAAAAAACCAAAAAAAAACTATGGAAAAATATTTTTTTTCCCAATTTCGATGCGGCATAGTTAGAGATAAGCAAAAAGCTACATGTAAAAAAAATTTCAGCTGGCTATCTTAATAATTTTAATAAGTTTATTTCTAGCCGGTGGTTCCCCTTAATAATATCTGAACTGTTGACCAATTTTAAGATTTTCCGCCCATTTTTAATACTAAGCTTCAATTTCAATTGTTTGACTCTAAAAAAATAGGTTCGATGCTTTTTGTACAAAACAGAAATGTTGTATCTTTATTCTTTCGAAAGTTATGAGTAAATTAAAGATATGAGCTGTAAAAAAATGTGATTGTTCAAAAAGAAAAGTCATAACTTTCGAAAGAATAAAGATGCAACATTTCTTTTTTGTACGAAAAGCATCAAAGCTATTTTTTTAGAATGAAACTATTGAAAATAAAGTTTAATATTAAAAATGTGCGGAAGATATTAAAATTGGTCAGCAGTTCAGATATTATTAAAAGAATCTGACAGAACAGAAATTATTTGTAAATGTGCCTTTAATGATTACATTATCAATATTAGTATTTCTGAAGTTTGAACGGCAATAATTCACAATATTTAAAATATTAGCAAGTTTAGTATTATGTGCAGTTTAAATTAGAAATAATTTAATGATTATTACTTTATTATAAAACTTACAATCACAAAAGTGTGACAATCGGAGTACTTTTGGCAAATACACTTAGTCAGATAAAGTTACCGTAATTTAGGAACATTTTTCTTTTTTGGTCGCGACCGAATACGGGCAAATATTATAATTATTAATATTTTTTATACCATTTTACTATTCAAATTTAATAGTAATTAATAGCTTGCTCTGAAATAGCTGACTATCCGCCCAACGAAATCGTTGACATGATGTTGGCTTTAGGAGAAAGCCGAAGTAATTATCGTGCTGTGGCAAGAATTTATGCTGAACGCTATTCAGACAGACGACACCCTGACGCTATGACTATCAGACGTTTAACTTAAAGAGATCGTGGTGGACACACGGTTAGTCAACGTAGGTGCCATCAATATGATGAAAATGATAATCGGGTTGTGACTATTCTGGCAATAATTCATCTTGACCCACAGATAAGCGCTTGTCGAGTCGAAAGGGAAATCGGTATTCCAAAATGTACATTTTTAAGAATTATGAAGGTGCTTAGATATCGCGCGTATCATATTATTCTGGTCCAAGAGCTACAGTTTGCTCATTTTCAAGAGCGTATTGTGTTTTGCCACTGGGTTTTACAAATAATAGAAAATGATCCAGACTTTTTTAAATTTGTTCTTTTTTCTGATGAAGCAAAATTTTAAAGTGATGGGAACTTGAATAGAGTATTATGGTATGGTGTGGGATTATTAATGGATATTTGATTGGTCCTTATTTTTTCGAAGAAAATGTTAATCAACACACGTAATTAAAGATAATAAGAGATGAACTACCTGTATTGATGGAAGATGTTGACTTAGAAACGCGACGAAGAATACGGCTCCAGCAGGACGGCACAGCACCACGTTTTGCTCGAATTGTCAAGACTTTTCTGTATGAGCAGTATGGTAACAGATGGATTGGTCGAGGTGGTCCGGTTGAATGGCCTGATTGCTCATCCGATCTTACATCACCAGATTTTTACTTATGTATTTGTTTACTAGGATGTGAAAGTTTTGGGTGTGCGGGTTTTTCTATTAAACCTACGATCAGTTTGAACCACTTAAGCCTGTGACTTATAGAAAAAACGACTTAAAATGGATTTTTCGGAGTTCGACTGTCATTTGACCTTGAAATGATCTTGAAAAAAATGTCTTAATATGATTTTGAACGTAAAATTTCCCGCTCTTTCCGAATCCGGAATCGAAAATAGGTGTTCCTATTAAAAAAAACCACTTGACCTTTAAATAACCTTTAAGATTAAGTTCAAGGTCAAAGCTGTTAGGACCATCGTTTGGCCCTCTTTGTTCCCTACAACTTTTGTCTGAATCATTTTTTCCTATCAGTCTTAGGATCCGAAAAATCCGGATGTATCGATTAAAATGGGTCACCGTGTATATGTAAGACTCACGAAAACTTTATAAATATATTACCAGAATCTTTTATTTAGATTCCTTGGAAGCTTACCAACGTCTTACGAGAAAACTTCCTAAAGGGTTCCCTAGAAGATTACAACAATCTTTCTCGGAATATTTCTGACAGCTAGTTTGTCCCAGACATTTTAAGCTTACTGGAAGCTTGCATGAAAGCTTTTTATAAGGTTTCAAGGAACATATATGTAGGACTCTAGAAAGTCTTGTAAATATTCTTTTATACAACTGAAAATATTTTGTGAAAATAATATCTAATTAATTTACTTAATTATTAATGCTTCAATTATCCTACAGAATAAATTTAATTTTTTTACTGCAAAAAACAGTTTTATATAATTTTTCATTGAAAAAATTAATAATAATTTATTGCGCATTTCTAAATTATTTTTCTTGTATAAAAAAATAATATTTAGGTAGAAAATTTTGTATTATAAAACTAATTATCAATCAATCTATTATTTACATAAATGTTTACAAATTATTTAAAACCATATAAAAAGAAGATTAAAAATGTCTACTTTACCGACATTTCCTTCTTCGTTCCGAGAAATATCCCATAAAATATTGTTGAAAAATAACATATACCTTTCTTGAAAGCTAACTGGAAGCTTTCTGTGTTACCTAACTGATGAACCTTACATTAAGCTTACAGGTATGTTATATGCAAGATTCAATCAACGTTTCGTGGAATATTCCTTAAACATTCACATGAAGCTTTCACGAAAGCTTCCCAAAAGTGTTCTTAGTTAGCTTACTAGTGAATCTTTCAGGAACCTTACTGCAATCTTTCTAGTTAGTTTACTTGAAACCTTTGCTAATCCATTTATTAAGACTTTTGTGTAAGGTTACCGGAAGATAAATTACCTAACTGATGAATTTTTCGGAAAGCTTACAGTAATCTTTTTCAATATCTTCCATGTAACCTTTGCGTATTCATCTATGGAAGGTTTTCTGTAAGGTTACTATAAGATTGCAAATAGATTTAAGGAAACATTGCACGTAAGCTTTTATTATTTATTAATTTATGCTAACTTTTAGTTTACTTTTAGATTACATGAAATATTACAATGAAATATTAATGAAAGATTCAGTAAGCTTTCAGAAAGGTTAATGGAAGCTTCCTCTGGAATATTACGTGAATGTTTCACGGAAAGCTTCCTTGGAAGCTTTCGTGCTATGTGGGTTATTAGTGCTTCCAATAAGGGACATATGGGCAATTCTCAAAAACTTCATTCATTTTTGTCACTCGATTTTTAACAATTCAAAAGTCTATAATACAAGTTTCTGGGGTGACACACACTTCAATAAGGGCTTAAATTACTAGTTTTTTAAAGTAGAATATGTAATTAAATTTTGGTATCGATTGGAATATTGCCCTTCACGGTATATAATTTTATACGTCAAAAATGATACTTTTTTTATATTTTTCTACGTGTGTTTCTTGAGCTATAAAAAAAGGTGCATACTTTCGATCATTCTCAAATTTTTAGAGCATAATAAATACGGTAAATACAAAAGTTTGAGCCTATCCTGGTATATGTGCCCTTCTTTATAAAGTTGTTTGACTAATTTTAAGGTAAGCGTAATTTTCACCTAAAAATTACACCTATATTAAAAATGGTCAAATAGTTTTATAAAGAAGGGCACGTGTACCAGGATAGGCTTAAATTTTTGTATTTACCGTATTTATTATGCTCTAAAAATTTGAGAATGATCGAAAGTATGCACCTTTTTTTATAGCTCAAGAAACACACGTAGAAAAATATAAAAAAAGTATCATTTTTGACGTATAAAATTATATACCGTGAAGGGCAATATTCCAATCGATACCAAAATTTAATTACATATTCTACTTTAAAAAACTAGTAATTTAAGCCCTTATTGAAGTGTGTGTCACCCCAGAAACTTGTATTATAGACTTTTGAATTGTTAAAAATCGAGTGACAAAAATGAATGAAGTTTTTGAGAATTGCCCATATATCAATAAAATGTCCGAAACGTTGAAAAGAATTGAAGGGTGTTAACTTATTTCTTTAACCTGGCAGAAAGGCCATCAACTTCATAAAATACTTAACCAAAAAAAGTTTAAATAATTGGGAAAATTGATGCTTCCAAATAATACACAAAATATTATTATTTTTGATAAAATAATTATTTAATAACTTTTATGATCATTATGTGTTAAGGTGATGTAATGAAGATATATTCATGCATAGTTATCGACACTGTAGTTTTTCAAATTTTCAATTTTTGTTTAAAAATTTTCTGAAATATCTCTATATTATGCTTTTTATTAGTTAAAATGGAAGGTTATAATATAGTGATATTTTTCAACCTTTTAGATAAAGAATCAAAAATTTAAAATACTGTATGCCGGTATTTTATATTCCCTTAAAAATAAATTTCGACTGTTTCTTTAGAGAGAATATAATATATAAATACATTCTTTGAGAAAAATTTCTATTAGATTTTAGAAATATGATTATCTAAAGATCATATTGAAAAGATCACAGGAATATTTTCAAATGAAACCTTATTTTATAAATTTTGAGAAATGTTTCGGTTGGATTTTGGAAACTTTACTGTTGCAGAATCACTTTGGAAAGATTACAGAAATATCTCTGAAGAAAACCTTATTTCATATATTTTGAGAAACATTTCTGTTAGATTTTAGGAATGTAACGATAAAAGATTTTCGGAATGTATTGCAAGATCAAAATTGAAAGGTCATATCAATATTTCCAACAAAAACTTCCATTTTATGTATTTTGAAAAATACTTCTGTCAGATAGTAGAAATGTCACCACTGTGAAATTATATTGAAGAGGTTGCAGAAACGTTTCCAATGAAAATCTCATTTTACATATTTTAGAAATATTTCTGTCAGGTTTCAAAAATTTTTCAAATGCAACATAGCAATGGAAAGGTTAGGTTATAGAAATATTTTCAATGGAAAATAGATTTTACATATTTTGTGACTTATTTCTGTTACATTTTTGAAATAGCACGGTTGAAATCGCATTTGAAAGATCACCGAAATATTTTCTATGAAAAACTCATTTTTGATATTTTAAGAAATACTTCCGTGAGATTACAGGAATTTCTCATATGCAACATAGCCATTGAAAAAAATATATTTTGAGAGACATTACTGTTTGAGTTTAGAGATATAACGACTATAAGATCATATCTGAAAGGTAAAAATAATATTTTACATGAAATACGAATTTCATATATTTTAAGAAACGTTTCGGTTAGATTATAGAAATTGTACTGATGAAATAGCGAATCTGGAAGGTAAAAAGAATGTTTCAAATTACTGAAATATTTCCAATGAAATATTCACTTCGTATATTTTTAGATACATTTCTGTTAGTTTGTAGAAATGTCATTACTGCAAGATGGCACCTGAAAGGTTAAAGAAATATTGCCAATGATACACTTATTTCATATATTTTAAGAATGATTTCTGTCAAGTTACAATAATTTTTCAGGTGCAAAATAACTTTTGAAATGTTACTGAAAGATTTTATAAGAAAGATCCGTTTTATCTATTTTTTTAAATTTATCTATAAAATTTCAGAAATATGACGTCTCTAAGGTTTCAATGGAAATAGTTTACAAATTTTTCTGAAACGTATCTAGTGTCATGTTTCGGCTGAGAGATATGAGAAATTTTCTGCAATATTACACAAAATTCTAATCTTTCAGAAAGATTACATGCCGACTGTGAAAATAATTAAAAAAAACTTCATAACTTGATATCGACGTAGACAATTTTGGCAAAATTTTACAATACTTTGAGTGTATTATAAAGTTTTATCAAAATTGTTGACGTTTATATTAAGTTATTAAGTTTTTTTTTATTATATCAAAGCTTACTTTTTTCGTCTTAACCCCTTATTCCGAATAGCCTTTTAATTACATCGGCTATATTTACATAAATTCTTTTAAACTGTTCTTTGAATTTGCCAATACTATTTTCAATATTTCTAATTCTATTTCTCAAAAAGACTCTCTACGGACTCCTGTGATAAATGATTCACTTGACACACGATAAAAAATGTCGATCATTTTATTATCTACACTACCCTCCAGTCACATTTGCCCACTCTACATGAAAATCGATAAAACTTTAAAGTTTTGTGGCTCGGTGAAAAATAGTCGTAATTAAAAAATTCCGACTGGGTTTTAAAAAGGGTTTAAAAACCTTTAATTTTAGCCGAGTTGAGCAAAAAAAAATTAAAAAATGCATGCCTTATGCGTAAAAAACTAACTAAAAAATATTTAATTTTTTTTGCCCCTATTCAAATGGCTGCCATTTTTGCGGAAATTATCGAATCATAGAAAAACAAAATGGAGGTAAAAGCTAAAGGAGTCACCTTCAAAACGAGCTATAGAAAGCTCATTTATGATCGATTTTACGGTAGTTATGGTCATTTTTATGAAAAAACGATTTTTTTTAATAGCTATTATCTCAAAAATACGCATGATATAAAAAAATTTTTAATGAAAAAATTGTTTATTTTTGAGTCAAAAATATAAGTATTTAGATTTAACTGAAATCCGGAAGGAAAAGTTTTTATTCATTTTTGATCCCATTGAAAAAAAATCCGTTTATTCAATATTTATATTTTAATGAATTTCAAAAAAAACTTTTCCTTCCGGATTTCAGTTAAATCTAAATATTTATATTTTTGACTCAAAAATAAACAATTTTTTCATTAAAAATTTTTTTATATCATGCGTATTTTTTGAGATAATAGCTATTAAAAAAAATCGTTTTTTTCATAAAAAATGACCATAACTACCGTAAAATCGATCATAAATGAGCTTTCTATAGCTCGTTTTGAAGGTGACTCCTTTAGCTTTTACCTCCATTTTGTTTTTCTATGATTCGATAATTTCCGCAAAAATGGCAGACATTTGAATAGGGGCAAAAAAAATTAAATATTTTTTAGCTAGTTTTTTACGCATAAAGCATGCATTTTTTAATTTTTTTTTGCTCAACTTGGCTAAAATTAAAGGTTTTTAAACCCTTTTTAAAACCCAGTTGGAATTTTTTAATTACGACTATTTTTCACTGAGCCACAAAACTTTAAAGTTTTATCGATTTTCATATAGGGTGGGCAAATGTGATTGGAGGGTAGTGTAAGTGAATGCTGAGTCCATGTTCAACTGATTTTCTAAGAGAGGAGATTTTTTATCAAATCTTTAGCACATAACAAATCTTTAATTTCGTAAATACTGTCATTATTTGCTTTAATTACTACTGTATCTGAACCTTACGTATTTAGAATAGTTAATTAATTTTTATTGACTCATTTATTAAATTCTCTTTTAAACTTATCAAAGCTTTCAAAAATCATTTTAGATCTAATCAAGTGTTTGGTGGCTCTTGAATCCGCTAAAAATTTTTCTAGAACTTTACTTTTATCTATAAACTGACCATTACACTCATAATTACTTAAATAAAAATTTTTATTTAAATTATCATTCATTAAACTTTGGTATTTAGATTTGATCTCACTTGATTTCACGTCGTCAGTTCTACCTTCTTTGTTTTTGGTGTATTTATTACCTTAGTTCGACTTGAGGTTTTGTTTGTACGAATCAAATCTCATCTTCTTTACATTACTGTATGTAGTTTTACCGTCGTATGTTCTCTTGCGAGGTATGTTTATTTTATTGACAAAAATTCTTCCCTTTGTCTGATTGGGATTATTATGTTTCAAGTCAATGTTTTCAGCTTGCTTTTTTTCTTTGGCAATTTGAGGCAATGAGATCACCAAATTAATTGTAGTTATAACATTTCTTTTTACCCTTTATTCAGCAACTTCTTTCGTACACGGAAAAAAATCCTATAATAAATATAACTATAGATTGTATTAAAATTACTATATTGTATAGTACGAGTGGGACATTTCTGCATTATTATAAAAATTACTATATTACATAGTAAAATTTGTGAAAACAGATACGTAGAAAAAAATTTTTTACTTGAAATTTGTTATTGAAATTATTTAAATTTATTTAATTTATTAATTTAATTTTTTTTTAAATAAATTACCTTTGAAAAAAAACGGACCTGAAGTGGAGTTGAATCCGGGTATCTCGAGAACGGAAAGCGTGAACGTTACCCACTGCACCATCATGACATGTTAATTATAAAATTTCAAATCATCTACATATGTTACAGAACAATACTTTCAATTTGGTAGAAAATTTTGAGGTTGGAAATAAATTTACAGATCATCGGCTCGACATTATTATTTGAAATAGTAAAATTTATTATATTCATAATAAAATTTATTATATGCATAAAAAAATTTATTACATACATAATAAAATTTATTATTTTTATAACATTAATTCCAACATAAGATATCAAATATTTTTACTCTGTCATGAAAAATTTTACTATAGCATAATTTTTACTATGTAATATAGCAATTTTTCTAATGAGATACAGTTTCAATTCTTAAATGATGTTGCCGACCTTATCCAATTTTATAGTAATATTTGTTATAGATGTAATAAAAATCGTCATAATGCAGAAATGCCCCAGCTCTCTTTTAAAATATAGTAATTTTTATTACTATCTACAGAGGTAAGTAGAGATTGCCAATGCCGTGTTAATAAAACGTGCCGAATTCGATCATGACGATCCTTGCGGTGATTTTGGAACTATACGCGCAAAGCCCCTCCACGTCTATACGCGCGTAGAGAAGCAAACGAGAGGGGAGGAGACGAACACACGAAACACGCTACTCCCAGTGGCGTAGGTAAACTTACGGCAAACTCGTTTTAGCTCGTTTTCGCCGCGGCACGTTATAGCTTTATTTAAATGTGATTAACCGTCCCGAAAATTCGTTGATTAATCACATATTTTTATTTGAAACATAAATATATTGTTTAATAATAAAAATCGTTAAGGTATAATTAAATTAATAATATTAAATAAAATCTTTTGGGGGGCGATGAACATATGTAACTTTTTACTCTATTCAACTAATTTATGCGTTGGCTGTGGTCACTAAGTGCTAACGCATCTCGCTATGATCCTAATTTTGCCAAGTTCGAACCCAATATTCCGCCTCTTTTTTTTTGTTTTATTTTTAAATATTATATATTTTTATAATCAATTTTTATAGTGGAAAAAAGTAAAATTAAAAATTTATTTAACATCTTAAATTCTATTTTATTTCAAAAATATAAAAAAATATATTTATAGATAGGGATAGAAAAAAAGTTTTAATGTCAATATTACATCGATATATAACTTATATCAATATGAAATAAAAACCTAGCTAGTTCTGTAATTTTTTCCTGCTAAATAAAAGATGTTAAAGATTGAAAAAAAAATTATTATAAATGAAGTTATTTTTTCATTCTCACTCAATTGCGAATAATAAAACCCCTAGCGGAAAAAAAATGCAGAAAACAGTAAATATCCGAAAATATCAGAAGAAAACAGAAGAAAACTGATAAAAACTGCAGAAAACGAAAATTAACTATTGAAAAATGTCGAGATTGAGACAAAGACAACAGTTATCTTCTGATTTCTTCTGATTTCTTCAGTTTTTATCAGTTTTCTGCAGTTATCTGCAATTATCAACAGTTTTATTCATTTTTCAACGTTTCTCTTCATTTATAAAAGCAATTTGAAAGGTCAAGAAATCCGGAAAAAACTGAAGACAACTGTTATATTCTGAAAATAACTGTTGAAAAGTGAAGAAAACAGTTATATTCTGAAAATAACTGTTGAAAAGTGAAGAAATCTGAAGAAAACAGTTATATTCTGAAAATAACTGTTGAAAAGTGAAGAAAACTGAAGAAAACAGCTATATTCTGAACAAAACTGTAAAAAAGTAAAGAAATCTAAAGAAAAAAGGTAATAACTGTTTAAAAATAAAGTAAAATGGAGAAAATTGGAAAAAAATATTTTTTTACGAAAAAAGTGAAGAAAACAGAAAATTACTGAGGAAAACTGATAATATCGGCAGAAAACGGAAGAAAACAGTTAATAACTGTTGAAAATGAAGAAAAGTGAAGAAAATTAAAAAAAAAAAATATTTTCTTACATAAAAAGTGAAGAAAACAGAAGATAACCAAAGAAAACTGATAATATCGGCAAAAAACTGAAGAAAACAGTTGATAACAGTTGAAAAACGAAAAAAATTGAAGAAAATAGAAAAAAAAAATAAATTTTCTTACATAAAAAGTGAAGAAAACAGAAAATAACTGAAGAAAACTGATAATATCGGCAGAAAACTGAAGAAAACAGTTGATAACTGTTAAAAAACGAAGAAAAATGAAGAAAATTAAAAAAAAATTTTCATTTTTATATAATAAGTGAAGAAAACAGAAGATAACTGAAGAAAACTGATAATATCGGCAGAAAACTGAAGAAAACAGTTGATAACTGTTGTCTTTGTCTCAATTCCGACATTTTTCTGCCGTTATCTTCTGTTATAAACTGTTGTCTTCAGTTTTCTTCAGTTTTCTTCTTTTTTTTCCGCTAGGGACCTTTTTTGTTTCTTAAAAAAGGACCTTTTCTAAATTTATATAAATGTGTGACATTTTTAACTAATTTAATAAAAATAGAAAATAAATATGAATAATTCTAATTTTATTTTAAATAAGTAAAATGATAAATTTACCTGAAAAAATAAATAATTTTACGAATTTCAACTTTATTAAAGCGCATTTTAAATAAAAATTACATTGAATATCATTAATATTTTTAAAAATTGGACTTTTTCTTTTTTTTTATTAAATATCATATCTTTATGATATCATTAACTTTTATTTCCAAAATAAAAAAATTGATAATTTTCTTTAACGAACGTAATAATTTTCAGTTTTTACTAAACAAAATTTTGACTAAACATTGAATTGTTGAATTATTTTTGTCCGTCAAAAAAGTGACATTTTCTAAAGTTATATAGGGGAATGATAACATTCTTTTTAATTAATTTTTAAAAAATAACATTTTATTTTAACAGTTACAAAATTTAAAAGGCAAAAATTCTCAATTTTTCAAAAATTACATAAACAGTTTTGAAATTTAAATTACACAGAGATTAATTATTTAAGAAAATTGAAAATTCTTACAGAAAAATAACTATTTTGCATTTTATCTGACTGCTCGTTCTGTTAATTATTATTCTGTAATAAAATTACTTTAAAAAATTTAAGATTTCATGCAAATTAGTATTTTAATGATAAAGAGTTGAACGGTTCTTCAAGCTGAAATTATATGAATTTTAAATAAACACACAATACTGATTTTATTAATTAATAGTTTATTGAGACCCAAAGTGATCATACTTTAGATGAGATTATCTTAAAGAAATGATCGGTGAGGCTATTTGAAAATTTACAGTAATAATATATGAAATAAAAACCCATTCAAAGTTTCAAAAGATTATCCGCCTTTTTAATAAACAACAAATTATAGCTGATGGAGGAGCTATCTGACTATTAACAAAATGTATACAATTTTTAAATCTTTGAAACTTTATGAGAAAAATATTGAGGATGACAGATAAAGGGAAACATCTCTTCCAATTAAAAAATATTAAAGAATTATGAAATGTATCTTAAAATATCAATTTCGAATTGGTTATTATTTGTTTAAATGGTTTATTATTATGTAAATTAAATATTTTTATTATATTTTTTTTTGATTTAACAAAAATTTAACTTAAAGTGAATAAAAGAATAATAAAAGAATAAATAAAAGAATTAAGAAATATGCTTTGATAAAACATATTTTTTAAGAAGTGTTGTCAACTTCATCAAAGCGCATTAAATAAAAATGACGCTAAATACCATTGGTGTTAAAAAACATTTATTAAAAAAATGGTTTTATTTTTATAATTACAAAAAATTTAATTTTAATACTGCTTATAAATTTGCTATGTGTTATCGAACTAAATGAAAATCTAAAAAATAACCTGATGCAAAAGAATTATCGTATATTTAGAAAGAAATATCGTAAGAAAATAGTAGGTACCCTGGTAGAAATTTTCCCGATTTTTTCTCCATGGGTTGGTCAATTTTTTTATATATTCCCATTCGTTGTACTATTATTTCGCCAATATCACCGCTAATGGCGTCACGTTTTACGCCATTCATTGCCCAACCGATATGGGAAATTTAAAGTTATGCTTTATATATTAATTATCACAATCATTATTACAATTATAACACATGAATAAACATATCACACGCGCACGTACATATAAAATAATTAATTGATTATCGTTTTAGAATTGTCTTTGATTAAAAGCAACATATTTTATTTTTATTAACTACGTTAAATTTTTTATAGCTTTTTTCACTATGTTCACAATTGAGGTTAAGTATACAGTCAAAATTTTCAATCTTTCACACGTATTATTTTCATCACTTTCTTCAAACACATAATCACTTTACAAACTACTTTGTTTTTATAATTATCTAAAATTCTTTTTGCTCTGTATTTTTTAAACAGTAAATACAGTAGTTATATTATGAAGCACACGTTTGATTTCAGAGTCTACCGAACGTTAGTTAGTTGTCGCTTTCGTGTTCGCACTTGTCACAGACGCCAGCTGTTAAACAGTCCGCCATTCATTAGTAAAATATTTCGCCAACCGTTCACAAATAAAATTGGGCAATAATTGAAAAATTGGGCATTTTTGTTGGTGAAATTTCTACCAGGGTATTAAAGTATTCAATAAAAAGAATGCATTACATTTTTTCAAAACTTCTTATCATATTATAAAGTTAACTGAAAAAGAAAATGTATTCATTTAATTTTGTAAAGATGGATTTGTTTAGTTACTTTTCAAATATGACTCAATAAAATTTGAAAATAATATATTTGTTAGTATTGCACTGTTTTGTGTAATTTGTGAAAATTATTTTCATAGGAAATCGTATCACATAAGTACGTAAAATCAACGTAAAATTTTTGTATGCTTTGAAACAAAATAAGTTTTCGTTAAATTTACATCAAATATATGTACTTCATTATTCAAATTGTCTCATTACATAGAATTATACATTTCATTATTCAAAAAATTTATATTCTTTATAAATTTTTTTATTGGAATTTTCATTTTAAAATTTACCCGAAAACTTTTTTGAAGTCAGCCGAATTTTAATCCAAGCCGATGATATGTAAAAAAAATTATTTATTGATAATTTTATTATTAAAACAGTTTTCATGTGGTAAACGTTATTTTGTTGTATTTTTTAAAATAAAATGTTAATTATATTGATATTGCACCTAAACATTTACTAAATTTGACATTTTTCCAATACTACAAATTTTTCCTAACAAATATAATATCAAAAAAAAACTTGAAATTTTAAACTCTAAGTTCATTTAAAGTACTTGTAATAATTAATTAGGCAATTATATCTTGAGTATAAATATTTTTTTCATACTTAAATAATTCATGATCAAAGCCTACTTATAAGGAGAGATCATCTCCACCTTCGAGAAATAAACCCGGTTAAAACTACAAGACATGATTTGGTGATGAAAAAAGTTAACCCGTATTTTTTCTTTTGCTTAAATAGATTTCAGAGACAAAGTTATATACATTTTTCAATAATATAATGAAAAGAAGTTGTCGTAAGAACTTGAACGATTGGACAACTAAAAATCTTACAGAAAAATCAAATATTAAAAAAGTACAAATTAAATACTTTAATTTAAGCCTTATTAGCTCAAAAAAGCTAAATGTGTTTAAAAAGTTATGCTTGATTGAAAATTATTACATATTTGTTAATAGTTTGAGCATATAATATATGATAAATTTTTTACTCTATTTCACTTGTATATTTTGATCTTTCGTAACTTTTGAACTACATAAGCTTTTTTGATGCAATACAGCTTAAATTAATATATTTAAGTACTTTCTTTGATCTATCACACATTTTCTAGTAAGAATTTTAGCTGTTTGGCTATTCAAGTTCCAATAAGCGTTTCTTTTCACTATATTTTTGATGAAATATCGGTATTTTTATATCCGAAACCTTTTTTCATTTCATTTTTTTTCATAAAAAATCAGATTCTGTAGTTTCAACTAAATTCGTTTTCCGAAGATAGGGACCTTTCTTCTCCTTGTACATTTGAAAAATTTCATTCAAATTGAATTTTGTAATTCTTTTTGTAAGATTTTTGTGAACTTAATTTAAACTTTATATAATGTTTATTAAAAATTTTGAAATTGCCAAATTTTGAACTTTATTCAAGAACATTTATTTATTTTATGATATTTTAGATTTATTATTAATGTCTTAAACATTTTTATTTCATTATTATGTTTTAATACTTTCTATTTAACATTTTCTATTATGAAACATGTTTCTCATAAGGTTCAATTTTCAAATTATATACTCTTTTTAAGTACATTATTAATTTATTTATGTTTAGAGTTTAATTAATATTTTATCAATTCTTTTAAAATGTTATGCATAAATTTATTTGATCTATTTATAAATTATATTTATAAACGTTATATAACTATATAATATTTATAAACGTTATATAACTATATAATATTTATAAACGTTATATAACTATATTATATTTATAAATGTATTATCTTTAAAATATATAAAATACAATAATGTTATTATCACTTCATAAAAATCAAAATAAATGAGCTTTGGCTACAATTATAAAAGAAAATCTGTCAGAATAATTAAATCTACAAATTACTTATATAAAATGGATCTATAAAATAAAGAAGAATTTAAAAAGAGAAGATTAAATAAATATCAAATAGAAATTTTCATTACATTCAAATTAAGAAAATAATCTAGATTTCAAAAAAAAACGTTTTTAAAATTTTTATTGCTAATATTTCTCATTAAAAAAATTTTTTTATTTCAAATTTTTTTTGTATACAAATTCTGCATTTAACTGCATTTGAGGATTTGAAAAAAGCTTTAATTTTTTTATACTAGCGATGCACTGTAAAAAATTGCTTTGTAATGTTAATACTAGGTAGTAAATACTTTAATATTCTGAGCACAGTAATATTAATAACTGAAATTAGTAATATTAAAGTTGGAAAGTAAACTAACTATTCTCAGTAACGTAATTTTACTAATCTCGCTTAAATATACTATTTGGTTAGTAAAATTTTGATTCTCAGAATAGCAATTTCTGTAACCTACTCTCAGAACAGTAATTTTAATTTCATTATAGATATTAGTACTTTCTAAGACTGTTCTCAGAGTAAGTTACAAAAATTGCCACTAGGATAGTAATTTTACAAAGCAATTTTTTACAGTGTGCAAAGAACAGTAAGTCTGAATTACAAATTTTATGTTTAAAAAAGCGTTAATTAGCACATGCTTAGAAAATGCTTGCAGTTAACGGTTATTTTAATTTAAACGGCTGTATTGTAGGTCAATATTTTTTGTAAAAAATTTTTGTTATTGTATTGTAACAAATTTTATTTGTTAGCATATTATTAATTTTTTTTTTAATAATAAAAGGCAAAGCATAAGATTTCAACTTAAAAAAAATTTTAATTGTTGCAACGTACCCTAAAACTTAGCCAACACAGCTATTGTACGTTTTTTATTTAAACCAAATAACATATTTTTATTGCTTTCTCGCCCCGAACTTAATTTTTTCTAATTATCTAAACAGTTTTCATTATTAAATAACAAAATTAATAAAATGAGCATTTTAAGGACAAACACGTTGCATGCTGCACATTATTTTTATGATTAAATTTTTTTTATTTGAATAATAAATTTCTTCACTGCTTTTGGAATATTGTATTTAAATACATTTTTTAAGATATAATAAAGTATTAACGCATTTTATTACATTTATCCCAAATAACAGTAGTAAATATACTTCAAAAAGATATAATAAACGTTAAAACATAAAAAAATATATATTTAATAAATAAACTGCTATTTTTAAAAATTAACAACATAGATAAAATTTTTTCCTAATTAATTATCAAACTGAAAAAATTTTTAAATGCTTTTCATATCATGCTTCAAAGTTTAGAATGATTTTAATAAATACAAAAAAAACATTGAAATCTATATATTTAATTTTTGGAAATGTTAGAATTCTATGTAAAATTTTAAAAAATAAAATAAAAACGCTTTCGTGAAATTTGCAAGGTTTTGTAAAGTTTCATATTTCCTAAATCAAATTATCGACATTATAAATTTATATTAAGTTAATTCAATAAAAAGACATTTAAAATCTAATGTCAAGATATTTGCCACTATACTACTATATTATATAGATAAGAAATATTTCTGAAATATTGATATGTCCTTCTAGAAGATTGATTTGAAATATTTCATGTAATGTTTCTGTAACATTCTTTCATTATTTTGTAAAATATTAATTTGTAATATTGTTGAAAGATTGTAGCAATATTTGACCGCAAGATTCATGTGAGATTATGAATCTTTCAAGAAATGTTTCTGAAATATTTCTGAAATTTTTCATGAAATGTTGATTTGTAAGATTGTTGAAAGATTGCAGAAATATTTTATTAAAGGATTCATAAAAGATTATGAGTCTTTCAAGAAAGGTTTCTGAAATATTTCTAAAATCTTTCATGAAATATTGCTTTGTAACATTGTTGAAAGATTGCAGAAATATTTTATTAAAGGATTCATAAAAGATTATAAATCTTTCAAGAAATGTTTCTGAAATATTTCTAAAATCTTTCATGAGATATTGCTTTGTAACATTGTTGAAAGATTGCTAAAATATGTTATTGAAGGATTCATAAAAAATTATGAATCTCTCAAAAAATGATTCGGAAATATTTCAGAAATCTTTCATGTAATATTGATATGTTATATTGTTGAAAGATTGCCCATCAGTTTAACTAAAGTATTCATAGAGGATTATTAACCCTTTCGGAAATATTTTTGGAATCTTTCATGAAATACTGATTTGTAATATTGATGAAAAATTCTATCAGATATTATTTTTGATTTTGTAAGAGTTGCATCTCAAACCATATTAGATACTTATACATTTATTTGTTATTTATAATTTAAGTGCTTATTTATTTGTATCAAGAATTTTCGGTCTTATATACTAAACGAGAGAGCGTCCCACCACTTGCGAGAGTTTGCCAACCACATTTACGATCACATGAAAATATAATCAAGTAGCCACCTGCTGGCAAGATGGAAGAATTGCTACAAACGCGAGAGAACTACAAATATTTAAACAATATTTCTCCAATATTTCACTGTTATATTCATAAATTTTTCGGAATACTCCATGAAATATTTCTGGAATTTGACAGAAATATTTCATGAAATATTTCTTGAAAAATTTGCGCATTATTGATTTGAAATATTTTAAGAAATAGTGCAGCAATATTTCTTCGATATTTCAGTGTTATGTTCATACATTTTTTCAAATACTTCATGAAATGTTTTTTAAATATAACAGAAATATTTCATGAAATATTTCTTGAAAAATTTGCGCATTATTGATTTGAAATATTTTAAGAAATAGTGCAGCAATATTTCTTCGATATTTCAGTGTTATGTTCATACATTTTTTTAAATAAAACATGAAATGTTCCTTTAATATTACAGGAATATTTCATGAAATGTTTTTTGAAAGATTTGTGAAATATTGATTTGAAACATTTCAAGAAATAATGTAACAATATTTTTTGAATATTTTAGTGTTGGATTGAAAAATTTTTCGAAATAAAACATGAAATGTTCCTTCAATATTACAGAAATATTTCATGAAATGTTTCCTGAAAGATTTGCGAAATATTGATTTGAAACATTTCAAGAAATAATTTAGTAATATTTCTCGAATATTTCGGTGTTAGATCTAAAAATAGTTTGGAATAAAACATGAAATATTCCTTCAATATTACAGGAATATTTCATACAATGTTTCTTGAAAGATTGGCGAAATATTAATCTGAAACATTTCAAGAAATAATCTAGTAACCTTTCTCAAGTATTTCAGTGTTGGATTCAAAAATAGTTTGGAATAAAACATGAAATATTCCTTCAATATTAGAGGAATATTTCATGCAATATTTCTTGAAAGATTGGTGAAATATTAATGTGAAACATTTCAATAAATAATCTAGTAATTTTTCTCAAATATTTCAGTGTTGGATTCAAAAATAGTTTGGAATAAAACATGAAATATTCCTTCAATATTAGAGGAATATTTCATGCAATATTTCTTGAAAGATTGGTGAAATATTAATGTGAAACATTTCAAGAAATAATCTAGTAACCTTTCTCAAATATTTCAGTGTTGGATTCAAAAATTGTTTGGAATAGAACATTAAATATTCCTTCAATATTAGAGGAATATTTCATGCAATGTTTCTTGAAAGATTGGTGAAATATTAATGTGAAACATTTCAATAAATAATCTAGTAATTTTTCTCAAATATTTCAGTGTTGGATTCAAAAATAGTTTGGAATAAAACATGAAATATTCCTTCAATATTACAGGAATATTTCATGCAATGTTTCTTGAAAGATTGGCGAAATATTGATCTGAAACATTTCAAGAAATAATCTAGTAACCTTTCTCAAATATTTCAGTGTTGGATTCCAAAATAGTTTGGAATAAAACATGAAATATTCCTTCAATATTACAGGAATATTTCATGCAATGTTTCTTAAAAGATTGGCGAAATATTGATCGTAAACATTTCAAGAAATAATCTAGTAACCTTTCTCAAATATTTCAGTGTTGGATTCAAAAATTTTTTGAAATAAAACATGAAATGTTCCTTCAATATTACAGAAATATTTCATGAAATGTTTCTTGAAAGATTTGCGAAATATTGATTTGAAACATTTCAAGAAATAATTTAGTAATATTTCTCAAATATTTCAGTATTGGATTCAAAAATAGTTTGGAATAAAACATGAAATATTTCTTAAATATTACAGGAATATTTCATGCAATGTTTCTTGAAAGATTGGCGAAATATTGATCTGAAACATTTCAAGAAATAATCTAGTAACCTTTCTCAAATATTTCAGTGTTGGATTCAAAAATTGTTTGGAAAAAAACATGAAATATTCCTTTAATATTACAGGAATATTTCATGCAATGTTTCTTGAAAGATTGGTGAAATATTAATGTAAAACATTTCAAGAAATAATTTAGTAATCTTTCTTAAATATTTCAGTGTTGGATTCAAAAATTGTTTGGAATAAAACATGAAATATTCCTTTAATATTACAGGAATATTTCATGCAATGTTTCTTAAAAGATTGGTGAAATATTAATATGAAACATTTCAAGAAATAATTTAGTAATATTTCTCAAATATTTCAGTGTTGGATTCAAAAATTGTTAGGAATAAAACATGAAATATTCCTTCAATATTACAGGAATATTTCATGCAATGTTTCTTGAAAGATTGGTAAAATATTAATGTGAAACATTTCAAGAAATAATTCAGTAATATTTCTCAAATATTTCAGTGTTGGATTCAGAAATTTTTTTGGAATAAAACATGAAATGTTGCAGCAATATTACAGAAATATTTCAATGAATTATTTCATATTCATAAACTGTAATATTTCGAAGAAATATTTGTTCATCACTAATTTAATATTTTACTGAAATATTTCATGTAATCTTTTTTTGAAATATTTCATGCTATGTGGGATACTTTTAATAAAAGCATTTCTTCATTTTTTTATGTGTCTAAAATAAATTGATGTTTATCAACATTTTATGTTGAAATTTTATTAAATGAATTAAAAATAATGCTATCATGCTCCTATATAAGTTTAGATTTAAAATATAATGAAAATTTTATTTAATATGTCTTGTGAGAACTTGAATTATTATGTTTGTTAAATCAATTTTTTTGTTTTGAAAATAATAATAATTATTCTTTTATTATTTTTTTATTCATTTTAAGTTTAATTTTTGTTAAATCAAAAAAAAATATAATAAAAATATTTAATTTACATAATAATAAACCATTTAAACAAATAATAACCAATTCGAAATTGATATTTTAAGATACATTTCATAATTCTTTAATATTTTTTAATTGGGAGAGATGTTTCCCTTTATCTGTCATCCTCAATATTTTTCTCATAAAGTTTCAAAGATTTAAAAATTGTATACATTTTGTTAATAGTCAGATAGCTCCTCCATCAGCTATAATTTGTTGTTTATTAAAAAGGCGGATAATCTTTTAAAACTTTGAATGGGTTTTTATTTCATATATTATTACTGTAAATTTTCAAATAGCCTCACCGATCATTTCTTTAAGATAATCTCATCTAAAGTATGATCACTTTGGGTCTCAATAAACTATTAATTAATAAAATCAGTATTGTGTGTTTATTTAAAATTCATATAATTTCAGCTTGAAGAACCGTTCAGCTCTTTATCATTAAAATACTAATTTGCATGACATCTTAAATTTTTTAAAGTAATTTTATTATAAAATAATAATTAACAGAACGAGCAGTCAGATAAAATGCAAAATAGTTATTTTTCTGTAAGAATTTTCAATTTTCTTAAATAATTAATCTCTGTGTAATTTAAATTTTAAAACTGTTTATGTAATTTTTGAAAAATTGAGAATTTTCGCCTTTTAAATTTTGTAACTGTTAAAATAAAATGTTATTTTTTAAAAATTAATTAAAAAGAATGTTATCATTCCCCTATATAACTTTAGAAAATGTCACTTTTTTAACGGACAAAAATAATTCAACAATTCAAAGTTTAGTCAAAATTTTGTTTAGTAAAACTGAAAATTATTACGTTCGTTAAAGAAAATTATCAATTTTTTTATTTTGGAAATAAAAGTTAATGATATCATAAAGATATGATATTTAATAAAAAAAAAAGAAAAAGTCCAATTTTTAAAAATATTAATGATATTCAATGTAATTTTTATTTAAAATGCGCTTTAATAAAGTTGAAATTCGTAAAATTATTTATTTTTTCAGGTAAATTTATCATTTTACTTATTTAAAATAAAATTAGAATTATTCATATTTATTTTCTATTTTTATTAAATTAGTTAAAAATGTCACACATTTATATAAATTTAGAAAAGGTCCTTTTTTAAGAAACAAAAAAGGTTTTATTATTCGCAATTGAGTGAGAATGAAAAAACAACTTAAGAGGCGGTCGGAACCAAATCGGTGACTTGCGGTATATATCAAGTCAGCATTTTTCGCTTTACGATAATATTTTGTATATTTTTATGGCTTAAACTATTTCAAATTATTCTTTATATACATGACTAGAGGAAATGACTATATTTTTACCATATGAATAAGTAAATAAATTATTATAAGCATTTATTGCAAATATCAAACTGACTTGACATATACCACATGCAAAAAACTGTCGTGTCGATTATTGGGTAGCATTTTTCGCTTTATAACAATATTTTGTATATTTTTGTGGCTTTAACTATTTTAAATTATTCTTTATATACATGACTAGAGGAAATGCCTATATTTTTACCATATTAATAAATGAATAAATTATTATAAGCATTTATTACAAGAACCGAACTAAGTCACCAATTTGGTTCCGACCGCCTCTTAATTTATAATAATTTTTTTTCAATCTTTAACATTTTTTATTTAGCAGGAAAAAATTACAGAACTAGCTAGGTTTTTATTTCATATTAATATAAGTTATATATCGATGTAATATTGACATTAAAACTTTTTTTCTATCCCTATCTATAAATATATTTTTTTATATTTTTGAAATAAAATAGAATTTAAGATGTTAAATAAATTTTTAATTTTACTTTTTTCAATCATAAAAATTGATTATAAAAATATATAATATTTAAAAATAAAACAAAAAAAAAGAGGCGGAACGTCGGGTTCGAACTTGGCAAAATTAGGATCATAGCGAGATGCGTTAGCACTTAGTGACCACAGCCAACGCATACATTAGTTGAATAGGGTAAAAAGTTACATATGTTCATCGCCCCCCAAAAGATTTTATTTATTATTATTGATTTGATTATACCTTAACGATTTTTATTATTAAAAAATATATTTATGTTTCAAATAAAAATATGTGATTAATCAACGAATTTTCGGGACGGTTAATCACATTTAAATACAGCTATAACGTGCCGCGGCGAAAACGAGCTAAAGCGAGTTTGCCGTAAGTTTACCTACGCCACTGGGAGTAGCGTGTCTCGTGTGTTTGTCTCCTCCCCTCTCGCTTGCTTCTCTACGCGCGTGTAGATGTGGAGGGGCTTTGCGCATATAGTTCGGGCATTTGTCCATGTGGCGGCAGTAGTTTACATTGAATTTTAACAAGCACGCTCTCGCCTATGCTCATTGGCAATCTCTACTAATCTCTGCTATCTATAACTAAAGTTATTTTTAATTTTTCTCAGTGTAGTGTCCTTTATCTCCAGATTCGTAAGATCTCACGTTAGAATCAAGCCTTGTAGAGAAAGAAATCTTTGGGAGACCATTATCTTTGTTACGTTTTGAAGCTTCAGCTTGCATAATAAAGATTTTAAGCTGATCGTAGCCTAGGCCTTTCCTCGTTGTATTTTTAGTCATGGATTGTACAGCCTGAACTGCAGGCACTTTAGTCATGAAAACATTATAAAATGCGTCGCGTTTTTCTTTTTCGAAAAGTTGATCATCGTACAATATCGTCAAACAATCTCCTCAAATTTATCCCAAAATTCGACGGCCTTTTCTTAATGAGGATGATACTGCATGCTATACACCTGATTTTTTATCGAACCTGTTGTAACATTTGTCTTACATCGTTTCAATTCTTTTAATTTACTGATCATCAAATTTAGATCATTTATATTTATGACTTTGGCGTCATAATTTTCATCAATGTGATTTATAATAATATCGTATACCTTAAATCCATCTTTTTTGGTGGCATATTCATCCTTGACAGTCCTTTATCTTTTATTTTCACCGATAATATATAGCAAATCACATAATCTTAATTCTGATTTCAAATAATTATATAAGTGTTCAAACTTTAACGGACTTATTAATTTATAATCTCTATTTACATTGTTACTTTTCCCAATCAGTTCCAGCTGAATTGTATTATTTAACATATTAGAGATGTTGCCGAACTGTTCAATAAAGGGTACCCCCTGTTAAGATAGTCAAAATTGCCCTGTCCCTGAAATTTTTGTTTGACCTGGTAACTTTGTTTTAGATTGAAAATAAATAGTTTTTGTCATATTTGCAGACCGCGACCCCCCTCCCCCTGTTCACAGCATGAAAAAAATGACTTTTTCACTATTTATTTTTTTTCTCCGAATCTAGTCAGTAAAAAAACCCCATGAAAATCGTGCTTATAGCCTAAATGTTTACAGATCATGTAGAACTTTTTCATAAAGATTTGATGATGCTATATAACCTAAAAGGATAGAAAAAGAATTAAAATCCTGCCTATTATTACGGGAAATGCGGTACAGGGCCAATCCTTGCAAAAAAACTTGTTTAAAAGTAATTGCCTGAATTTTTTTTGATATTTCCTGGAGGTGCGCCATAGTTAAAAATACAAAAAACTCATTTTTCAGACGTTTTTGGCTGATTTTAGCTCATTTGCAGACTTTGTATTATTATTTATTTTATGAAATTGTATTCTAGAAATTTATTGAAATCTTGTTTACATGTCTCATATTAATATTCTATCTATGTTCTTCTTACCCTTTCTCGATAAGAAGATCAAGGATAGAATATTTGAGAACTGAGTAAGGACTATAACTTTTAGCCTTAGATTTGAGTTGGGTCTATGAATTCGAGCCTTAAAAAACATATATGTTAAACGCTATTTTATCACTAAATAAAAGTAACATGTGAAATATTTTGTAAATAAAATAACGAATATATTGAAACAGTATAACGAATATTAGTATAAAAAATAAAATCCTATATTTATCAATTTCATATATTAGGTAAGGATTTATTTCTATCGAAATTGTAGTTTAAGAGCAGGTCGTATACCTCTATCCTTTTCTAACCAAAAAATTCATTTTTATTCTCAGGAAAGAAAATTCGCCCTAGGGCGGGAACGTACTAATTTTCGCCCGCTTGACAAGCATAGAAATCAAATTTTTCACTTTTTGGATCAAAAAACAATATGTATACGACGGGCGCAAGGGGATTCGCGGTCCTCGTGTGAATGAGCGCCAGAGCGAAGCGAGGAATCCCGTATTTTGCGCCCTTGGTACACAATATACTATTATTATCGATTCGTTTTGAAGAAAACTTTGAAAAACTTAAGTGTCCATCCTAACCTCTATTTTTTAAGTTTTTCAAGGTTTTCTTCAAAATGAATCGATAAAAATAATTTTTCCTCATCAAAAAAAATATTGTTTTTTATGATACAAGATGGGGCTATCTGCTTATTTTTTGCTACAATTATTAGGTTTTGCAGAAAAATGAATTTTTCGGTTGGAAAAGGATAGAGCTCTACGACCTACTCTTAAACTACAATTTCGTTAGAAATAAATTTTTACCTAATATATAAAATTAATAAATATAGGATTTTATTTTTTATACTGATATTGGTAATACTGTTTCAATACTAATATTCGTTATTTTATTTACAAAATACTCTACATGTTACTTTTCTTTAGTGATGAAATAGCGTTTAACATAATGTTTTCATGGCTCGAATTCATAGACCCAACTCAAGTCTAAGGTTATGTTACGTCATAAACGTATTGTTTTTATTAACATTGGTCAATCAAATTCCTCAGTTATTGAACAGTCGCATTATTTCATTATTGAGCGAAATTAAGTAGATCATAAGAAAAGAATCGAAACGTATGTTTCGAAATTTCAAAATGAATTTTACAAATCCTAAAAACATTACAAAACATATTATCAAAATTTAAGAAAATTTATAAATAAAAATTAATATAAAAGATAATAAATCTTATAAACAAAGATAAGTATAAAAACCAAATTGAAACCATTAAAAAACGGACATTACCCCGGGTTTCTTATTGGTAATACGTTTACACTGCCCGTCAAGTTCTATATTTAAAAAGCAATTGCTATTACTAAATATACATATATCAATTATTAAAATATATACGCGCATAAAAATCAATTGTATTAAAAGAGTTAAAAGATTTCAATAAACCTCGAGGATCTATTTACATATCGTGCCTACTCATTTGTCTGCCCATACCCAGCACCAATCTACTTAAGAAGTACTACAAGGTAAGAATATATGATTATTTATTAAAATAATTATTTCAAAGTATTAAATTTATCTTTTAATAATATTCAATTGTGAGAGCGATTTCGTTCAATTAAATATTGGTGGAGTTTTTCCACCACTAGATTCATACATCTTTATCTTTATGACTACATTATATAAATAAATTCAATATTTCAAAAGAACATAATTTATATATATTCTATACAATTAATTAATATAATTAAATAACATATACACTTTTATTTAGTCCTGGTGCAAGCCAGGACTTAACATTTTGGTTCCGGTACGAATTAATTTGGCCGTAACATTTTCGTCCCGGTACAAACTTTTTAATTGAGAAATCGTATTGAATATATTAAAAGATAATTAAAGAAAATTTATAATTCTTTACCTATTTATATATAAAGTGCATAAAAATATAAAGAGCTTATAATAAATACAGTGTTGAAAAGTGTGTTAATTAACTGCCAAGTGCGTTAAATAAAATATTATATATTAAAGGCACAAATCAAGTAAATATAAACGAAATCAAACGCGAAGTGCATTATTAAAAGCGAATAGCGTCATTGAAAATAAAAATATCAAACGCGAAGTGTATTATCAAATACGAATAGCATATTAAACACGAAGTGTATTACAAAATACGAATAGTGTTATTAAAAATAAAAATATTATACAAATAAAATTAATATATTATACGCAAAGTGCGTAATTGAAATAATTTCTATATACGTGAAATTGCGTATATCAAATAAATAATACAATTTATATAAAAATTGTCAATAAAAATAAATGTAAAATCAATAAATCAATAAATAAATCTATACATCAATTATTTTAGCAGGAATAATTATAAATAAGAAATCAAGTAAAAATTCTTTTATAAATTGATTTCAAATAATATCATTTATTTAGTGCATTGAGAAATTACAACAGATATCAATAATTTTTGCATAATAATTTAATTTTAAAAGTGAAATAAGTTTGAAGTTCATGATTAATAAAAGAAATAAAAAAGAAAGTTGACTAAACAGTAAAAATTCAATATCATTTAAAATATTGAGTTATATTAAATAATACTAAAAACATACAAATTTTTATGAAAAGAATATAAAGTAAATTTAAAGATATCAAAATAAAGTAAACAGACAAGACAGTTGTCATCAAAACATTGCAAGTGTATTGAACTTCGAAAATACAAGCTCAGCAAAATTTTTTTTTACCATACGCTCTTGTGTAGGTATAACAGCAGTGAGTTAATATCAAGTTTTAAAACATAGATCGGCAAAATTCTGTATTTTATGTAAGAATAGTAGGTCAGTGTCAAAGAATTGTTAATAACGTATGTTTACAAACGACATTAAAAAAAAAAAGAGAGAAACACAGTCAGCAGTATTTATAATTTTTAAAACTTACAATTTTATGTACAAAATTTAATATTTTAAATAAATAAAATTCTTCATTGTTAAGTAAATAATGAAGATTTCAAATAAGTAAAATAAATTTTAATCAGATAGCAAATTATATAAAAGAAGGAAAAACACAGTGGGTAATATCATGCTCTAAATTAGAATTATCTGAAATTTGTCGAAAATTTAAAATACCTACTAAAAAAGACGAAAATATTAATGCTATTCGTGAAAAAATTAGAAATTATTTTAAACAAGCAGTTTTAGGAAAACATATCTACGAAAATATTAATCCGTTTCGCAAAAGCACTAAAATTACACGCTCTCCGACTAAAAGTTTAGATCAAATAATTGAAAGTAATAATTTAAATAAAACTTTAGACGAAACAGTTGATAGTAATGCTTCAAATACAACTTTAGAAGAAACATCTGAAAATAATATCTCGAATATAATTACAGACGTTAAACAGGAGAGTTATTACGATATAGAGGGAATTGGAAACCTAGAAAATATGATTTTTGATAATAATAATAAAAATAATAACACAGTAAACAATATAAATATGCCTAATAATATAAAAATGGCAAATACTTCTAGTCTAGGCGCCCAGAGGGTTTCGTATGAAGTTCGAGGTCCCACCAAGCAAGCAGGTGATTTATATGTATTTTGAGCCGCTGAATCCGAATTTGCAACTTGCTTTTCACGCAAGTAGTCGAGTAATTTGTTATAAACAAATTAATTGTTTAAATGACTATAGCTTATGAACTACAATAGATGCAGTAATTTTCTCTGCAAAAACTTGTTCTTCAATAAAAAAAACAAAAAAAATCGTTTTTGTTGCATGTCAATTCGATGATTAGATCCTTATTAAAAATTCTTTTATTATAAGGTAAGTAATCTCATCCTTTTTTAATAAAATCACTTTTGACTCGACTCTATTTTATATACTTTGTCATAATGTTAATGATGTATAATCTTCGAGCATATACTACTGGAGGAAGCCTCCCAGCTATTAACTACGTTACAAGGCGAAGAGAGTAAAAGCCTCTATTTTGGTACGTGCTATCTCTCTCTCACTTTCTTAGTGGGAAACAGAAACAGCCAATCAAATCAGGCGAGAGAGAGATAGCACGTACCAAAATAGAGGTTTTCTCTCTCTTCGCCTTGTAACGCTTTCTGCCATTCGGAGGCTTCCTCCAGTAGTATATGCTCGAAGTGTATAATACATTTAAATGAAGTAGATTTAGGGTTTTAAATAATCATTGATTTTTCTACTATAATAGTAAACAATTTACTCAACTTATGGAGTATTTTTATATTTGTTTATTTTTTTGCAATTGCAAAAAGAACAACAATCTATTTTATTCAAAAAATTTGTTTTAACCTTCCGATTTATTAGAAACATCTATTTTTAGCTGAATCCTTTTTTATTAAATTTTTATTTAATTTCCTAATACAGAGTTAAAATTCATTGTATTACAAAAAAATGAAATTACTTACCTTATAATAAAAGAATTTTTAATAAGGAAAGCGATCGCCATATTGAGCACATATGTCGTATTGCAAGGAGTTGGCGCTACAGCTTAAATTTGCGATATCTCAGGTTCTACTAACTTAAATTTGAAAAACCGGACAGATTCTTAAACTAGATCAAATTTCCTATCATTCCTTATAAAAAATATAGAAATATTTTGTTCGCTAACCTATATCATTTCGTTATAAACAAACAAGATTCTGAAAAATTGAAAATTTTTTCTGTTTCAAATCATTCTAGCATATTTATTAATACTTGAAAGTAATATATAACAATTTATCATTAAAGCTGAGACTCTGACATTTTTCAAACACATGTTGAACTTCAAAAAATATTAATTAGTAGTCGAGTTATAAGGTTTTTTACCAGGGCGTTCCGCGCTAGCGCTACGTCTCTATGTTTTTTTGCAATATATTTGTCATATCTCTGGTTCTAATCATCGAATTGACATGCAACAAAAACGATTTTTTTTATTTTTTTTTATTAAAGAACAAGTTTTTGCAGAGAAAATTACTGCATCTATTGTAGCTCATAAACTATAGTCATTTAAACAATTAATTTGTTTATAACAAATTACTCGACTACTTGCGTGAAAAGCAAGTTGCAAATTCGGATTCAGCGGCTCAAAATACATATAAATCACCTGCTTGCTTGGTGGGACCTCGAACTTCATACGAAACCCTCTGGGCGCCTAGACTATACAGGATATTCTTTAAAAGAAGTGTCAAAATTAGTGCCTGAGTTTACGGGTAAAAATATACCTTTAGAGAAGTACATAGATTCGTTAGAAAATGCATAAGATATGCTGACTGCGGATGAACAAAAGAAATTTATGAATTACATAAGATTTAAAGTATCAGAAATGATTCGTACTGCTATAAAAGGTAGTAACATTGAAAGTATTGCAGATTTTATTAAAACATAAAGAAACTATATCCTGAAATCGATAATTTACATTCATTGTATGCACGATTGGAACAAATACAACAAGGAGAAAATGAATCAGTGGTTAAATATGTAGAAAGAATAACAAAGTTAACATTAAAAATTAAAGATAAGAAACAAAATGAAGCAGGTATAGTATAAAATGCTTATCAACGTTTTACGAATGATTTAGCCAAAGATACATTAAAATATTTTAAACAAGGATTAAAAAATGAAATCAGATTTGAATTGGGAGAGGTAGCAGATTATTCAAGTGCAACCATTAAAGCAATAGAAATTGAAAAACAACAGGAGAAACAGAAGGATATTAAGATAAAGACAAATTCGTCTAGACAGAAAATTATGTATAGTGAAATTTTTGAAGATAAACCTAAAAAAATTCAATGCTGTCAAATATGTAAAGACATAGACCATGAGGCATTGTGTTGCAATAATGCAGGCTGCATATATTGCAAACAGCCAACTCATCCATCATTTAAATGCACAAATGCAAAGGATAAAATTATATTAATATGCAAGTTTTGTAATCAAGTAGGTCATTCAAGAAGCATGTGTAAATATTTAAAAGACAATGAATATTATTGCCAATATTGCCAAGAAAATAATCATCAAATAGGCCACTGTCCAATCATACAAAAATATGAATTATGCTTAAAATGCAATAAGAACGGACATAATATAAACCTTTGTAATCAAATTACAGAAAAAAGTATTACACCTACGCAAATATGCAATCTGTGTAACAGTGGACACAATACTATTGATTGTGAAAAATTTAAGATATTTTTAAATCAGGCTAAACCAGATAATCCAATACGATGTCAATCATGTGACAAATGGGGTCACTCTGGTAAAGAATGCAGAAATAATAACATCGGTCAAAATAATTTTAATCAACATAAAATGTTCCTAGGAAATAACAGAAATAATAATTCATATCGACAACGAATTCAAACGAAATTTTGTAAATATTGCAAAAATAGAGGGCATAATATAGAGGAATGTAGGAAAATACCGTACAAAAAACCTCAAAACACAAATGTACAATGCCCATATTGTAAAAAATAAGGACATTCAATTGATTCATGCTTTACATTAAGAGGCGGTCGGAACCAAATCGGTGACTTAGTTTGGTGCTTGTAATAAATGCTTATAATAATTTATTCATTTATTAATATGGTAAAAATATAGTCATTTCCTCTAGTCATGTATATAAAGAATAATTTAAAATAGTTAAAGCCACAAAAATATACAAAATATTGTTATAAAGCGAAAAATGCCACCTAACAATCGACACGACAGTTTTTTGCATGCGGTATATGTCAAGTCAGTTTGATATTTGTAATAAATGCTTATAATAATTTATTTACTTATTCATATGGTAAAAATATAGTCATTTCCTCTAGTCATGTATATAAAGAATAATTTGAAATAGTTTAAGCCATAAAAATATACAAAATATTATCGTAAAGCGAAAAATGCTGACTTGATATATACCGCAGGTCACCGATTTGGTTCCGACCGCCTCTTAAAGAATATAGAAAGCAAGCTTAGTAAATTTTGCACATTTTGCAAAAGCATTAATCAAACAGAGGAAGAATGTCAAGCTAAATTAGACACATCAGCTCATATACAGGAAAACGCATAAACTCGACTTGGAAAGAGCGTACAAGACGAGTTTCGCAACAAAAGTCGCTCAAAAATTATATTGACATTTAAGTTTTTGCAAGAACACACGAAATCGATTATGACTTCGAAGTATGTAATGAGTTTAATGAAAATGAAACTAATAATGAGTACGTTAAAATTATTGAACAAAAAGGTGCCCAACTTAACATCATGAAAGAAAAATTATTACCACAAAATTCTATTAATAATAATATTAAAATATATTTGTCAGGAATTACCGATATTCTGGTTAAAACATGTGGTTTAAATACCTTCCCTATTAATAATTCGTATACGAATTTCCACGTAGCATCTGAAAAATTTTCAATACCTTATGATGGTATTTTAGATATAGATGTATTGAGAAAAAATAAGTTGAGATTAGACAAGGGACATTTAGAAATAAATGGTAAAAAATTCTTTATTCAAACAGATTATAAAAACGACAAAAATTCATCGATAAATTTATGTACAGAAAACATCGAAATTAATGACACAGCAGTTAATAACGCTTTTCATTATATCATGCTAATGCAAGACAATAAACACATATTTTCGATTACACAATTTCTACAGCATAAAAATGAAAATATTGAAAATTTTATGAAAGAAGTCAACTGTGTTTGAAAAGATGAATGTACAAATAATAAGAATATAGAATATGAACAATTTCTATTAAAATGAAAAAATCAGACATACATAAAACAGCTTTTAGTGTACACCCTTTAGGATGATTTGAATTTACGGTATTACCTTTTGGCTTAACTAATTCACCACGAACATTTATGAGGGTAGCAAATACAGCTCTTAGTGAATTAATAAATAAAAAAATATGTCATGTTTATATAGATAACATAATTATAGCTGCAAAATCAGAAGAAGAACATAATATTAAAATTAATCTAGTAGCTACAAAATTAAGGGAAGCCGGATTAAAACTAGAACCAAGAAAATGCGATTTTATTAAAAATGAAGTGACATTTTTAGGTCATATTATAAGTAAAGAAGGTATCAAAGCAGATCCAAAAAAATTGATGCAGTAAAATTATTTCCAACATCAAAGACAGTTAAAAACATTAGAGAATTTTTGGGTTTAGCAGGTTATTACAAAAAATTTATTAACGACTTTGCTAATATAACAAAACCTTTAACGTTAATATTACAAAAAGACGTAAAATTTACTTGGGATTCAGAGAAACAAGAGGCTTTTGATAAATTAAAAGACACACTATGCTCTGCACCTTTATTGCAATTTCCACAGTTAGATAAACCATTTATAATCATTACAGATGCATCAGGATATGCTTTAGGTGCTATATTATCACAAGGTGAAATCGGGAAAAATAAACCCATAGCATATGCTTTTAGAGTATTAAAAGGTCCTGAACTAAAATATCACACTTATGAAAAAGAAGCATTAGGCATATTATTTGGAATAGAAACATTTAGAAATTACTTATATGGAAATAAAGGCTATAGGCGGGTTACCATAGTGAAATTGCCCCCTCTTCGAATCTTCATGGCTCATGTACCATTCGATGGAGGTTGAAAAAAAACTCCCACACACCAATTTTCAGCTCCCTAACCCTTGCGCATGCGCAGTAAAGTAAAAATAAGTGTTTTTTCGACTTTATTTTATTTTGACGCCCCTTTACATGGAAGACTCTTGCAAAAATATATAAGGGTAGGTTATTGTTTGGCAATTAACCAAAAATTATTGCAGATTATACAACCTCAAATATCAACCTTAAAATTGATATTTAAGATTTAAATCGTTATTTTAACACCCTTGCTATCAAGGTGCCAGATTTGGAATTGATTGTTTTAAATTTATTTTTACCCGTTATTAACGATAGTTGTATTGGCTAAAGAAAAAAAATGGTGCAATACCCTGATTTTCTCAAAAAACCGATATATTTGTACTTTTTTCGTATTTCTTGTAGGTTATGTTACAATCTAAGAGTCCAAACAAAGATTTTTGGTGTATTTTATTCCACTCTTTACGACGGTACTATTAGTTTTTGGGATAAAAGGCATTTGACCCTTATTTTATGCAAAAAATCAACTTTTTTGCACTTTTTCATATTTTTTATAGGTTATGTTATAAGTTAAGAGCTTGAATAACTTTTTTTCTGCGTATTTGTTTTTTGCTCGTTATAATCGTGCTATTACTTTCAAGAAAAAGTAGTTTGCAACCCTGATTATCGACAAAAACCGATATTTTCACGATTTTTTTATAGTCCGTGCTAAAAGTTGAGAGCTGAAATAACGATTTCATCTGTAATTTTTTCTGCTTGTCATGGTGGTATCAGTTTAATAAGGGTTTCTAATATAATACGTTCAAATATTGTCGAACAATCTGATTTCTACAATTGTTTGACGTTATGATCAGGTTGCAGTATATTCTGAGGGGTTAGAATTATATTTTACTTAGTGTTTTTCACGTTTTCGATGATTTTTATATATATATATATATATATATATATATATATATATATATATATAGGTTATATATATATATAGATATATAGATATAGGTTATATATATAGGTTAATCTTATGTACATAGGTTCGAATCAATAAACGTATTTAAATGTCTTTTTTTCTTATCATAAGAGAGAAAAAGACAGAATAAGGTTTAAGTAACAACCGATACTCAAGTAACGTTTCTAAATGCGTTATTTTAGTGATCTCATTGAAAACTGGGGTAAATTTATAGTATTATATATATATATATATATATATATATATATATATATATATATATAAATAAATACAGTACCGGGCAATAATTCTGAGCAGGTTATCCAATTTTTGCTCCGACTTTGAAAAAGCGTATCTTCTTCAATTTTCGTCGTAGAAAAAATTTAAAAAAGCATTCTAAAGTATTCTTTAAATGCTTTCTTTTCAGCTCACTTACATTGTTTTAAAGATATTTAGAAAATAAATAATAGCTTTGGCAATTTTGAATTTTTTTTCATTTTTGCATTTTTCTTCAATCAGCTGTAGTTTTTTAAATAATTAAACTAGAAAAAATTCGAAAAAAGATTTGTGAAGAGCTTAAAAAATTTGCAGCTATTCTCACAAAAATTATTAAATTATTTTTTGTCAAGTTTTAAGCATATAAAGTTATCGATCTAATACTTTTGCAGTTGTAAAAAACACTTCCATAGCAAGTAGAAAATAATCGCTGGTGAAGTAGTTATTCAATTTTAGTAGAAAATTACAACTATCTATTAATAATAATAAAAAATGATACAGTATGAAACAACAAGCAGATTTATTTTGCAAAAATTATATCATAGAAATCAAAAGTTTTGCACCAGCGATTATTTTCTATTTGCTATTGAAGTGTTTTTTACAACTACAAAAGTATTAGATCGATAACCTTATATGTTTAAAACTTAACAAAAAATAATTAAAAATTTTTTGTAAAAATAGCTGCAAATAGCATTTTTTAAGCCCTTTCCAAATCTTTTTTCAAATTTTTTCTAACTTAATTATTTAAAAAACTACAGCTGATTAAAAAAAAATGCAAAAATGAAAAAAATTTCGAAATTGTCAAAGCGATTATTTATTTTCTAAATATCGTTAAAACAATGTAAATAAGTTAAAAATAAAACATTCAAACAATACTTCAAAATACTTTTTTTAAATTTTCTCTTGGATGAAAATTAAAGAAGATACGCTTTTTCAAAGTCGGAGCAAAAATTTGATAACCTGCTTAGAATTATTGCCTGGAACTGTATATATATCTATATAAAATCATCGAAAACATGAAAAACAATAGATAAAATATAATTTCAACCCCTCAGAATATACTGCAACCTGATCATAACGTCAAACAATTGTAGAAATCAGATTGTTCGACAATATTTGAACGTATTATATTAGAAACCCTTATTAAACTGATACCACCATGACAAGCAGAAAAAATTATACATGAAATCGTTATTTCAGCTCTCAACTTTTAGCACGGACTATAAAAAAATTGTGAAAATATCGGTTTTTGTCGATAATCAGGGTTGCAAACTACTTTTTCTTGAAAGTAATAGCACGATTATAACGATCAAAAAACAAATACGCAGAAAAAAAGTTATTCAAGCTCTTAACTTATAACATAACCTATAAAAAATATGAAAAAGTGCAAAAAAGTTGATTTTTTGCATAAAATAAGGGTCAAATGCCTTTTATCCTTAAAACAAATAGTACCGTCGTAAAGAGCGATATAAAATACACCAAAAATCTTTATTTGGACTTTAAGACTGTAACATAACCTACAAGAAATACGAAAAAAGTGCAAATATATCGGTTTTTTGGCAAAATCAGGTTGGCGCACCACTTTTTTTCTTTAGCTAATATAACTATCGTTAATAACGGGTAAAAATAAATTTAAAAAATCAATTCCAAATCTGGCACCTTGATAGCAAGGGTGTTAAAATAACGATTTAAATCTTAAATATCAATTTTAAGGTTGATGTTTGAGGTTGGATAATCTGCAAAAAATTTTGGTTAATTGCCAAACAATAACCTACCCTTATATATTTTTGCAAGAATCTTTCATGTAAAGGGGCGTCAAAATAAAATAAAGTCGAAAAAACACTTATTTTGATTTTACTGCGCATGCGCAAGGGTTAGGGAGCTGAAAATTGGTGTGTGGGAGTTTTTTTTTAACCTCCATCAAATGGTACATGAGCCATGAGGATTCGAAGAGGGGGCAATTTCACTATGGTAACCCGCCTATAGCCTTTACAATAGTAACGGATCACAAGCCATTACTATCTTTTAGATCTGCAGATAAAAATAACAGAGTTCAAAGATGGCGACTCAAACTATCAGAATACGATTTTGATGTAATATATAAGAAGGGAAAAATGAATGTGAATAGTGATGCGTTATCTAGAAATCCTATAGATACGATAGAAATCAATGTGATAGCTAGAGCTCAAAAAGCAAAGGAAAATGAAGTAAATATTAAATTAACAAATATACCCTCAAATAAAATAAAAATACAAAAATTAAATGAACAACGTACACGTATTAAAAATAAACGCGGTAGACCAAAAAAAGTAATCAAAGAAATAACCAACTAGGAAATTAAAAGTGTCGAAAACGAAGTCGAAAAACAAGAAGATATTTACTTAAATAAATCTAATACTATTATATATTCTAAAAATTCTATACAAAGTAGAAAAGATAATATATTACATTTCATTACAAATAAAAAGATATCTTTGGATGAGATTCGAGATGAATATTTTACACACAAAAATATTAATATAAATAACTATTTAAAAGATAATGAAATTAAAATAATAAATTACAAAAAGAGAAAATTTTTTATAATGTGCTTAAATATAAAAGAATCATCAATATTAATAAAAGAAAAATTAATAAATAATTTGAATACGCTAAAAGATTTATTGATAGAAAATAATTGTACTATATTTAGTATATCAAAAAATATAAAAATATTAAATATAAATTGGAATGAGATTGAAAAAATATTATACAATATTTTTAAAAATACAAGTATAAAAGTTATAATTTGCTTTAAGAGGAGGTCACGTATCTCTGTCCTTTTCTAATCAAAGAATTGAGTTTTTTACAGAAACTAATAACTTTAGCAAAAAATGAAGAGAAAGCCGCATCTCGTAATAAAAAAAGCAATATTTTCTTTGATAAGAAAGAATTAATTTTATTGCTTCGTTTTCAAGAAAACCTTGAAAAACTTAAATCATAGAGGTTAGGGTGGACAATTTAGTTTTTCAAGGTTTTCTTGAAAACGAAGCAATAAAATTAATTTTTCCTTATCAAAAAAATATTGCTTTTTTTGATACAAGATGCGGCTTTCTCTTCATTTTTTGAGAAAGTTATTAGTTTTTGTGAAAAAATCATTTCTTTGATTAGAAAAGGACAGAGATACGTGACCTCCTCTTAATAATTCAGAATATGTTGAAAAGGAAAAAAGAAATGAAATTTTTGAACTATATCATTCTTCAAGTTTAGGAGGTCATTCGGGAGTAAATAGAACATATAATCGAATTAAAAATAAGTATTTCTGGGAGAATCTTAAAATCGATATACAAAATCGTATTAAAAACTGCGAAATAAATTAAAAAGAAACAAAACAAAACAACCTATGATAATAACAGATACTCCAGAAAAAACATTCGATAAAATCTCATTAGACATAGTAGGACCTCTTAATATACCTAAAAATAATAATAAATATATATTAACTATTCAAGATCATTTATCAAAATTTCTAATAGCTGCCGCGCTGAAAGATCAAACAGCAGAGACTATAGCGGACGAATTTATAAAAAAATTTATTTGCATTTTTAGTTCACCAAAATTAGTACTTACAGATAAAGGCGCAAATTTTACAGGCAAATTAATAAAAGCTATTTCAAAAAGATTTAAATTTAAAAAAATCGAAAGCACTGCCTTTCATCCACAATCTAATGGTTCATTAGAAAGGGCTCATCATCCTTTATTTGAATATTTAAAAAATTTTGCTGATAAAAAAGCCGAATGGGATGATTGGCTTGAACTTGCACAATTTAGCTATAATGTTAGTGTTCATTCAA
Organism: Anastatus disparis; assembly: GCA_017163975.1. Classification (NCBI taxonomy): domain Eukaryota; kingdom Metazoa; phylum Arthropoda; class Insecta; order Hymenoptera; family Eupelmidae; genus Anastatus; species Anastatus disparis. The sequence goes on from JAFFSR010000302.1 coordinate 4,629,681, forward strand.
GTTATAAATTAACACCACATGAACTAGTTTTCGCCTACCCAGCTGGATTACCATCTAGTGAACCTTTAAAATCATCAGAAAAATTACAGACATTTAATGACTATATAGAAAAATTATTAATAAATATGAAAGATATTGCAAAAATAGCTCGTGAAAATTCAATACTATCAAAAGAAAACTCTAAATTATATCACGATAGATTCATAAAACCTGTAGAATTTCAAATAGGTGATAAAGTATGGCTTATAAAAAAGCCAAAACCAGGTAAATTAGAAAAAAATCAAAACCTGGGACCTTTTGAAGTATTAAAAGTCCACGGAAATAGCAATATCACTATAGATTTTAAGGGTGGCTCAAAATTAGTTCATGCAAATAAATTAATTTTACATGAACGAAAAAATTAATATTATTTTATGTTTCAGAAAGAAAAAGAAAAAAAATGCTGTTCATTTTATTCATTTTATTATCTATTGTTAGAGAAAATGGTGCAATTTTTGGATTTAATTGCGAATCTACGGACCCAATCATCACTACATATTTACTATTATAATAACAGTAAATAACAGTTAATAATTGTTACGAATAGATAATAATAATGATTAAATGTAAATGGCTGATTCCATTCAGATTCATGCAGGCCGTCACTGAACGAATTTTTTTTTTCCTCTAAGTAATAAAAATACCTTCTATTACGTATATAAAGATAAAATTTACCTCGTAGAACGCTCAGAAAAATTTTTTTTTTTACTACAGCAATTTTAGTGTTGGATGTAAAAACGAAAATTCAAAAATTGAAAATGAACCTCTACTTTTAAGTGACTATAGCTCCGTCAATTTTTAAGCTTTTTAGGCGTTCTTTTAACGAAAATGTGCGGAATTCTGTCTAGTTTTAAATGCCATCTCGATTTTTGTAATACAATTCGATCTCACTGCGTTATTTACGAAAAACCGAAAAAAAGCGATTTTTTTCAAACACGATTTTCTCAAAAACTATATATGAGGATATCTCTACAATTTTTAATCTTTCCGTGATATGTCATTTTACAGCTATTACTGGGTTACCCAATGATGCACACTGTTTAAACTAGGTTCATACCTTTTGTACAATCCAGAAGCTCTATTTTTTATGTATTTAGTGAATGTGCCACGAATGGTATAGTAGATATTTCTATAAAACGTAAATTTTTACATGGATAAAATTTCCGAAATTTTATCCATATAAAAATTTACGTTTTGTAGAAATATTTACTGTACCATTGGTGGCACATTCACTGGATATAGAAAAAATAGAGTTTCCAGATTGTACAAAAGGTATGAACCTAGTTTAAATAGTGTGCATCATTGGGTAACCCAGTAACGGCTGTAAAATGAATTTTCGAAAACATCATAAAAAGATTAAAAATTGTAGAGATATCCTCATATTTTTTTTTTTAATATTTTTATATGATTTTATACATGAAAAATACTAACTTTTGGGGTAAGTGAGAATATGCGATTTTGCCTTATTTTTTTTTAACAGATTTTTAAACGTTTTTTTTATATTTTCGAGTTTAAAACATTGATACCATGGCGCGTCGTACTATTTTTCCAACTTTACGTGTTCTTACAACTATTTTTATGCTTTTATTTATAAATATATCAAAAATATCAACAATAATCTTTAAAATAAACCCCGAATCGAATATTTTGATCAATTAGAACCAAAGTTATGACGATTTGAAGTTTAAAAAAAAATGCTGAAACTTCAAATAAATATATTTACTTTGAATTTTAAATTTTGAATTTTGAATTTGAATTTTGAAAAGGTGAGTTCTTTTAATACTAAAATATATTATTTGGTCATTTTCAATGAACAAATAATATGCGATACAATTAAGAAAGAACACTAATGAATTGAGAACTAATGTGAATAAAAAAATCCGAATTTAAATAAAACTTTTTAATTTACTTCTTGCCACTCATGTCTCGAAGTTTTGGCAGTGTAGATTTGGTTTCGTTCACTTTTCCAGCAGTGAATCTTTTGAATACCTTTAATTTCTTTTGCATTTCCTAACCATTACATTTTTTTTGTCAGTCGAAAAACTTCTAACTCATCCTTGCAGATAACAAGAATATTAATCGACGGAGTATATTTTGATACGTGAGTGGCGAAATTTTCAGCGTTTTTAATAAAATCTGCACTCTTCTTGGACAGATTATGCGTGGTAGCATAATGTTTAACCAAACCACCAATACTGTCACAAGCGCCTTTACCATGACCTGTTGCAGAAAAAAGCCATTTTCTGTTTACTTTTGAGTTTTGAAGCTCATAGAATTGATATCTATTTTTAAAATGACTGGCAGCTCCATCGGAAATGGTTATGATTTCATCAAGATCTTGCGCAATATGTTTTTGTTTTAAGTTATCGATAGTTAAATTTATAGCCATTAGGGCATGAGACGAATCATGTTTAATATCGTCAGAGACGGTGACATAACTGACTGTTTTATCATTTCCAAAATAGCATACCGACGTAAATATTGATATTTGGTTTTTACTTCAATGATAGCTTTGAATTTCATTTTGAAGCAGAACTGTCCAATTTTCTGCAAAATCGACATGAATAACTAATTGGAAGTCATTATTTTTCGCTAAAAGTTTAACCTCTTTAATTGCTATACGTTGAATTTCTTTGACCAATTTATGAGCTCTTACAGTGAGAGCGCGCTCTCTTAACTCTATTAAGAAATTTTCAATTGTGCTAGTTTTATTCAGTAAATTTGATTTTTCCCAAACACTATAAATTATTTCTTCATATAAATCTTCTTCTGTCAAAGAAATTACTTGTAAATCAATACAATCTCCAATGGGACATTCTTTACATTCTCTTAGTACACATTTCATATCATCTTTTGAACAAAAAAGTGAAGAACATATTTTCAATTCCAAATCTGCAATGTCTTGTTTATTTTCTTTTTTATAATTATTCAAAGCATCTAACATAAGTTTAAGATTCTCGCAGTAAACGCAAAGACACGAATCGGTGGGTGGATGTGGTATAACCCACTTCGGTCTTAAAGCGTAGAATGTTGATTTACCAATTTTTGTTTTCATTTCAGGATTTTGATCTTTAAATAATTGATATATTTCTTTTATACTTCGCGTAAGAAAGCGTTTGACTTTTTTAGTTTTTATACGATTTTCTTTGATAGATACTGTGTCGATTTTATTTACACTTTGACGAGAACAATTAAAATCATCGTTCAGATAATATTCCTTTACTTTCATTACAATTTCACTATCCAAAAAATGGCCACAATAGTTCTCAGACTGCTTGTAAATTTTTTTATTATTTACCAATGATCCTGCTTGATCAATCATATAAATAGTTACATTTGGTAAAAGTGATAATAAATAATCTTTGGAAATATCACTTGGTACAATACTCAACAATCGCACTTTCTCAAGAAAATTTGAACAATTATCTAATGCAATTTCAATATTCTCAAGCCATTTATCATTTGTTTTACATTCAATATTTTCATTTAATGTAGGCAAATCCGTTATATCGTAAACTTTCATCATTTTACTTGCTATTTGTGAATCAAATGCATCGTTTATTTGTTTTCTTTTTCGGAGAGCATAAGATTCTTGCTTCTTGATATTGATACTTTGAGGCATTTTAATTGGTGAAATGTTTAATTTCAAATTACTTGAAGTCTCGTTGAGCTGTTCTACCACAGCCTCACTATGAATAAAATCTTCCGAAGATTGTTGACTGCTTGAAGTCGATGAAATAGGCGCATTTTTCACTTCATCTAATAATATTTTGTAACACAAAGGGCATACTTTATCTTCTCTAGAGAAAGAAATATTTGGATACAAGCGCTTCAAAGACTCCGTTAGATCACCTAATTCTCTAAGCGGACTTTTGGAGCAATCATAAACAACTTTTTTGTGCCTTTCTTTTAAATCTTTGCACTTCATTTTAACAATCAGTGATGCCATTATTGATATTCTGTTCAATGACAGATCAAAAAAAATAATTTTTCTTAAACAACTTTATTTTTTATCTTCCTTTTCTTATATTTTTAAACGCGTCAAGTCGTTGATGAGAATGCAAAGAACGAATCATCGCCACCTAGTTGTGACATGCGTCAACTCTCTACAAAATAAATTCAAATTCTAGGCGCGAAATTCAAACTGATAAAAAAATTATATTTTTCAACAAAAAAAATTTTTATTATAATAATGTACCATAAAAAGAGGATAAATGGTTATGTATTCTTTCATCAAAATAACTTTTTTTTTTATTAAAAAATTTAGATCTTTAGATTTTAATCTTTAACAAAAATTGCGATTCCTCAATGTAAATATCATATTTATTTAAAGTTTCAGCATTTTTTCTTAAACTTCAAATCGTCATAACTTTGGTTCTAATTGATCAAAATATTCGATTCGGGGTTTATTTCAAAGATTATTGTTGATATTTTTGATATATTAATAAATAAAAGCATAAAAATAGTTATAAGAACACCTAAAGTTGGAAAAATAGTACGATGCGCCATGGTATCAATGTTTTAAACTCGAAAATAGAAAAAAAAACGTTTGAAAATCTGTTTAAAAAAAATAAGGCAAAATTGCATATTCTCACCTATCCTAAAAGTGAGTATTTTTCATGTATAAAATCATATAAAAATTTCAAAAAAAAAAATATAGTTTTTGAGAAAATCGTGTTTGAAAAAAAATCGCTTTTTTTCGGTTTTTCGTAAATAACTCAGTGAGATCAAATTGTATTACAAAAACCGAGATTGCATTTAAAACTAGACAGAATTCCGCACATTTTCGTTAAAAGAACGCCTAAAAAGGTTAAAAATTGACGGAGCTATAGTCATTTAAATGTAGAGGTTCATTTTCAATTTTTGAATTTTCGTTTTTACATCCAACACTAAAATTGCTGTAGTAAAAAAAAAAATTTTTGAGCGTTCTACGAGGTGAATTTTATCTTTATATACATAATAGAAGGTATTTTTATTCTTTAAAAGAAAAAAAAAATTTCGATCAGTGACGGCCTGCATGAATCTGAATGGAATCAGCCAAATAATAATAATTTACTGTTATTTATAGTTATTTACAAAAACGCTGCCAAGTGCTTCGGCGGAACGCTTTCTCATAGAGCTCTTTGAGTTTCATTAATTTTTTTATATTTATTCAAATGTGATTTTAATATATACCTAGTGGGCATATATTTGCACTTGACTTATGTAATTCTTATCTAATTCTAGGGTAAAGTGCTGCTGCAAGGTTCTTACGGTAGACTGCTTCAATTCTGCTGCAAGTTTGCGTGTTTATTCTTGTCATATAATTGCGCTCAACTTATGTCATTTTCAAGAGTAACTCAGAAATCAAAAGAAGTGATCAAAAAGCTACGCTAATAAAATTATTTTTTTTTAACTTGGTTTATAAAGACAGTAGCAAATAACTTGTATACAAATTTTAGAGCAATTCTATCGAGTACTTTACGTAAAATGGAAAAAAACTGAAATATCAAAATTTTTTAAGAAAATTTTTAAAATTTTCTAAAATGAAAACTACGCTAAAAAGATCGGTTTATAAAAGTTATCTTTCTTTTGGCAGATGCAAATTATTCCCATGGAAATCTCGAAGCAAATTCATCAATTAACTTACGTAAAATACAAAAAAAAAAATTAAACATCGAAAATTTTTTTAAATTTTTAAAATGGCTCTATAAAAAAAAATAGACTATGAATACAAATTTTCAATAGCTTCCCGTCTGGTTATACAAAAACATAGATGGTATACAAAATTTGAAGCAAATCGATCGAGTAATTTTCGAGATCTAACTGGTTAAATAAATAACATTTTATTTTCAAAATTTCTTTTTCAAAATATTAAAAATGCTCTAAAATTAAAACTACGCTATGAAAATCAATTTTTGAAAATTTCCCTTCTTTTGGCAGTCGCAAATATATTTCCCTGCAATTTTTAGAACAAATCTATCGAGTACTTTACGTAGAATAAAAAAAAATAAGAAAAGAAGAATCGTAATTTTTTTTTAAATCTTTAAAGTTCTATAAAATTATAACCACACTAAGAAAATTAGTTTTCAAAAGCTTATTTTTTTCAGTCAATAGCGAATTAATTGTATAATAATTTTGGAGAAAATTTATAGAATGGTTAACGCAAAAAAGAAAATAAATGAAAAATAAAAATTTTTTTGAAAATTTTCAAAGTGCTCTAAAATTAAAACCGCGCTGAGAAAATTAGTTTTCCAAAGCTTGTTTTCTTCAGACAGTAGCGAATTAATTGCATACAAATTTTGGAGCAAATCTATCAAATGGTTTTCGTAAAATAGAAAAAATTAAAAATAAAAATTTTTTAAAAAATTTTAAAAATGCTCTAAAATTAAAAGTGCGCTAAGAAAATTAGTTTACAAAATTTTTTATACTTTTGGCAGTCGAAATTAAGTTCCATACAAATTTTCGAACTAATTCTTCGAGTAGTTAACGTAAAATACAAAAAAAATGAAAAATCGAAATTATTTTAAAATTCTTAAAATGATTCTAAAAAAAAAACTACGCTAAGAAAACCAATTCTCAATAGCTTCCGCACCAGTCCATCAAAAAATTGAATTGTATGGAAAATTTGAAGTAAATCCATCGAGTAGTTTTTAAGATTTTATTGGCTTAATAAATAGAAACATTTTTTTTTTAATTTCAAAATGCTCTAAAATTAAAACTAAGCTAAGAAAATCAGTTTTTAAAAATTTATTTTATCCAGGCAATCACAAATAAATTTCATGCAAATTTTGAAGCAAATTCATCGAGTAGTAAACAAAAAAAAACAAAAAACGAAAAATCGAATTTTTTTTTTTTTTTTTATAAAAACTTTAAAATGAAAACTACGCTAGAAGAACCAATTATCAATAGCTTCCCAGCAAGTTAGTCACAAAACTAAATTCCATGCAAAATTAGAAGCAAATCCATCGAGTAGTTCTCGAGATACACTTTACTAACTGAATTCATACATCCACACACACACACACACACACACACACACACACACACACACACATACATACAGACATTTTCTGGAAACCACTTTTTTCGACTCACCGATTCCAAATATGTACAAATTAATGAAAAAATAGAAAAATATTTTTTTTATCGATACAATGCTTTCTCTATGAGAAAGCAATAATTATAATTTTCCACATTTATTCACATTTATTCACATTTATTAACAGTTATCAACACTTTTTCACACTTTCAACAATTTTCACACGTATAATCGTTTTTTTTATATATAGGCGAAAAATTTTGTAAATGTGAAAAACTGTTAATAACTGTTAATAAATGTCAAAAACTGTAAATATCTGTAAGAAAGTGTTAATAAGTATAATTCACTGTAACTAATTGCAAATAAATATAAATAATTAGAAATAAGTACAAATAATAATAAATTATTCACCAATTCTAAAACTTTGGAAAATGTGAGTAACTGTTAATAAATGTGTATAAATGTGAATAAATGTGAATAACTATAAATAATTATTAATAATCATGACTTTTAGTTAATAATTGTTATTTAGCGTTCATAACTATTATTAACTATTATTAATTGTTATTAACTGTTTTTTACTCTTATTAATTCTTATTAATGTCTCAATTGCGGCAGTTTATTACAATTTTTAACAGTGATTCACAATTTCTCACAAAAATTATTTTCATATGGGCTGTAGTGAAAGAATTTCCCTACTGTAAAATCTCACGTGAGATCTCATGCCAAAATCTCATGTAACTTAAAAACGTGTAAAAATGTCAAAATAATATAAACTTTTACTTTTACAGTCATTTGTATGCTCTACAGTGCATACAAATGACTGTAAAAGTAAAAGTTGATATTATTTTGACATTTTTACACGTTTTTAAGTTACATGAGATTTTCCAGTAGGGTTGATTTAAGGTGGATCATGCATGTAAGACCGTATCATGTTTTGGGTTCCTTGGTGGTATTTGTATTATTGCAAATTTTTATAAATTAATACACCCTATATGTCTCAATTATAACTATTATTATTTTGAAAACAAAAATCATTGCATAAGCAAATGCGTAGAAAAATTTTTTTGTTTCTTGAAAAGCCCCTTGTGATTATTTACTTATATACGGCACTATACAGTTGACTTCGTAATATGTATATATGCACTCTAAGCGTCTTAGGATTATCACGCATGCGCAGTTTATACCAGCTGATTTACTCGATTCTACGTTAATCAAATATTTTCAAGTTTTATACTTAATTTCTCTTTATTTACATCGTTTACTCCCTTTTTTCTAGATCATATTATAATCGTTATTAGATCGTCCGTCTTCCATACTTTTTTTATCAAAAACTTTTAAGTAACAAAAAAGTTATAATCAACTTTATGCATAAATCATCATTTTTTCCATTTATGCGTGTGTATATCTTTTTTTCAGACATTGATTACTTGAGATTTTGATGGTTTACCTTATGTTTTTATTATACCAATGAAAAGATGGGTATTTCAAGATTATTATAGTAAAGTTTCGTCAAAAACTTTTAGGTTTACAAAATATCATTGGGAACGGATGATCCACCTTAACACACCGTTTACTCATAAATTTTAAATGAAAATATTAATAGGAGCGGAGAACTCCGAAATTATTAAGAGCAAAAGAATCATTAGCTTCTGTCGGGTAGTACCGCCACACCCGGTTTTTTAATGTTATAATTAATTATAAAAATATTTTATTCAATTTAATTAAAGATGTGTTTTCCATAGTTGTTTAGTTATATTATAAACTTACTATGAGAGGACCCCTTGTTTGGGTCATGGATCTTGCTCTAACTTGAGGATATGTTTTTATACATAAAATCAAAAGTCACTTGATCATTCCAAGATTATGAGCTATTTTGTTCCATTTCTGTGGAAAATCATTGTTTATAATATTAAATATTACTCCCCAATGGAAGTTTCCAAGTTCATTCTGCAAAATTCTAGTAAAAGTTGAGATTAAATCCTTCGGTTGAAAAAAAACGAGTTCACAAAGCTGAACCCATTCCAAAGTTATAGCAAAATGAAAAACATGAAAAAAATCAACACAATGATTTTATGAAAATTTAAATTTAATTTTATGCTGATTTTTATAACTATTTTTATTTCCCCATAACTTTTGAATAGGTTGAGTTTTTTGAACACGTTTTTTTTTTAATCAAAAGGATTTAATCTCAACTTTTACTAGGATTCTGCAGAATGAACTTGGCGGGCTTCTAAAAGCCCGCATCGGAGAGTAATATTCAATAATGTAAACAATGATTTTTCAAAAAAATTGAACAAAATAGCCCATAATTTTGGAATGATAGAGCATTAGACCGAATGCTTGCGGCTTTTTTCATGATTTTATGTATAAAAACATATCCGAAAGTTACAGCAAGATCCGTGACCCAAGCAAGGGGTCCTCTCCTAGTTAAAGCATATACTCGCTGGAGGGAGCATATCATGTTAAAAAATTGTGGTCATCTTTCTTATTGTGCGAAAGAGGAAGAAGATGAGATCTACCATTGCCGTCTCTCTCGCACTAAATCAATCACTGATTAATGCGAGAGAGTCAAGAATGGTATATCTTACTTTTTTTTCTCTCCCTCATTCGACAAAATCTTACCGCGTTTTTCTCATTCAACTTACTTTCTCCAAGAGTACATGCTCTAAAATTATAAAACAGATGTTATTGACAGACAAGTTCGTAAGGGATCATGAATTTCGCTTATTCCAGCAAACGCTGGTTCTAAGTTGAAGTTATTATTTTGATTTAATAAAATAACTCGTACTTGTGCGTCTATAGTAAAAAGAAGCGTGAATTTTGCTTTCTTCTGCGTACTTTGATTTAAGGTTGTAATCATTGGTTTACTTAACAAAAAATGTTTTGCTGTATTAATTAAAATTTTACAAGTTTTTCTTGCATGTGTAATTTTTAATGTATTTAACATAAAATAGTGAAAGTTGCATTCTCAATCTCCTTACAAGGACAACATGCAGTATCTTAGCGTGGGGTGTCAAAAATGTTAATGCAGCCCTGCCAGGAAATCGACATAATCTTCACGTCATACTCCAAAAGTGAGACGTGAATTTATTAGGACATAATTACCACATAATTTAAAATAATTTTATGAAGCAATACTGTAAAATTCAGCTTATAGGTAATAAAAAAACAATACTCTGAAATAACGAAATATTAAGGATGTCGGACGCTCTAAACGGCTCAAAATATTTGTAAGACAACTTTTTTTTCGTGTTTTTAGTATAATAATCTTAAGATAAAACTTGACTAAAAAGTATAGGTAATAAAAAATACTTATATCGTTTACTTTACATGTTTCGAGACTTCACACTAAAAAATGCTGCCTAATCAAGAATTTTCGTAGATAGGAAAGTTGAAGGGCTTGTCAAGAAGAACGTATTTACAAAATATCAGCTTGTAGGTAATCAGGTGAAAAAAAGGTCGGCGTACCGGGGACTATTCACGAACTAACCATTCAGTCAATACTCATACGATGAATACGCTCACACCTTGAGCTTATATACGGGATGTTACATAATAAATTAGCATATGAATAAAAAAATAAAATTAAGTTCGTTCGAGGTCGAGCAAGTGCCCCCTCAAAGTAAACTTAAACCTACTGAGCGATGAAAGATCCTTTATATCAGTAGGCAGAGAGCAGAGCTGTAAATTAGGAAATGGTTTTTCATTTGAAATGGTCAAGTGATTGAAAATACTTGCACTAGTTACCTCTTACAGAGCAAGTAACTGGTAAATGGTCTGACCAGTTGCCAGTTAGAGTGCAAGTAACTGGTAAATAGTCCGATCATTTACCCGTTGCCCACCCGGTAATTGCTTGTGTTGGTCTACAACAAACGTTGGATTTTTGTTAAACAAGCATTAGTGATGGTTATCGTTAATAACTAAAAATTGGGGTTAGTGAAATATAGAATTGCAAAAGTTTCCAGTTACTTACCCAGTAAGTGGTAACTGGTCCGGTCATTCACCAGTTACTAGGCAGGTAACTTGAAAACGGTTGGATCAGTTTTCAATTGCTGTGTAAGTAACGTCAAACATTTGCAATTCTGACTACCGATCTGCCACCGTTAATGAATTGGTGCCTACCAGTGTTAAAAATTACAATATACAAACCATAGCGGAAAAAAATGAAAGCAACTGGGAGTACAGTACAGCTCAAAAGTTCGATAACACTATGTAAAAAAAAAGTTTGGAAAAAATTATTATATCTTCGAAAAAAGTGTCGTAGAAAAATTCTAAAAAAACAATTTTAAATTACTCCTTAAGGGGTGTCCTCATACCGGCACAGAGATCTACCTTATCTACATTTGAATTATGCATTATAAAAATTCAACTATTTTTGACTAAAATTCATAGAAGAGGCACATTCTTAACATCCTAAAGAATTCATTGCAACGTCAAACGACAGAATAAAAGTGGAAATGAAGATAAAAACTGCATAATACAATTATTCATAACTACATTGAAAAGTTAATCGTATTAAGCAGTTTTTGCCTTTATTTTTACCCTTATATTGTCTTTTAACGTTGCAATAAATTCTTTGGCATGTTAAGAATGTTCCTCTCCTACGAATTTCAGTCATGAATAGTTAAATTTTTATTAAAATTCATAATTTAAATGTAGATAAGGTAGAACTCTATGTTGGTATGAGGATTCCCCTTAAGAGCTTTAGAAACGCTCTATTATATTATTTTCGAAGTTTTTTTATGGTATTAAAAAAATTACTTGAAAATAAACATTTTTTGCCAATTTTTTAAATTTTAGATTCGCTCACACCGTTTTTTGAGTATGAGATAAAAAAGAATCTGAAAAAATATATTTTAAAGTACTTTGAAAGAGCTCTAATTTGCATTTTTTTAAAATTTTCTACAATGATTTTTCGTCAAGTTATAAAGTTTTAAAGTTGGGCATTTTTGGTTTTTTTTCAGAAAATTGACCATCTATTGCGCCCACCCTTTAATTAGAAGATACACCGATTAATACTTGAGTAAATAACAAAAAACTCAATTTTTACTCGGTCGGTATCAGATTTTACTCCGGCCTGGTCTTAACAAAAACCGACGAGAGCCACTCGAAGGCCGGTAAGGCAGAACGCGACTGCTCCACTATTATAGTTGAGCCGGACCATTCTGCCGGGTAGGTGTTTGAGCTCCCGACGCGCTAAAAAGGATGGGTTGAGCGATTCTCCCCGCCTGAGTAGGCCTGCACGATTGAGCACCACCTACCGAAGTTAGGGAAAATTGAGGTATGGTTTCGAACGCGAAAACACCGGAACACAAAGGTGGTCGAGGTGTCACTTACTAGGCCAAACAGGCTGTAGGTGGATATAGGTGGATAAACCCCAAAGATAGATATAATATAAAAATATAATCATATGTATATATATATATATATATATATATATATATATGTATATATAAAATCGAAAAAAAGTTTAAATAAATGTGAAAAATCAAATTTGTGAATAATAGAATGAAGTTACTCACAAAAATTTATTATTACTAATAAGAAGTCAGTAATGTAGGAATTAATCGATAATGTTTATTATGATTGATATAAAAATATTTACCAAATTACTTGTTAAGAAGGGGCCGAACTATCTGGTAAATGGCTAATTCAGTTGGCATTAAGCGGGTGAGTAACTAATAAATAATTCAACTAGTTTGCAGTTACCACGTGGGTAAGTGGTAAATGATCGAAACAGTTACAGAGCAGCTGGTAAATGGTTGGACTAGTTAGCAGTAACTGGGTGCGTAAATGAAAATGATCGGACCAGTTGGCAGTGACAAGGTGAGTAACTGAAAATGGTTGGTCCATTTACCAGTTACCGGGTGAGTAACTGCTAACTAGTCTAACCATTTACCAGTTGTTGGGCGAGTAACTAGAAAGTTTCCGACTATTTTCAGTTACTTACCCAGTAACTGCTAACTGGTCTAACCATTTCCAGTTACTCACCGACTAACTGGTAAATAATCCGACCATTTCGAGTTACTCACCCAGTAACTGGTAAATGGTCCAACCATTTCCATTTACTCACGCAGTCACTAGTAAACGATCCAACCATTTCCATTTACTCACCCAGTAACCACCAACTGGTTCGACCATTTACCAGTCGCTTACTCGGTAATTGGAAACATTCACAACCCTAGCAGAAAGTTCCAAAAAATGCGCACCTTGAACTTGAAAGGAATTCCTTCCAGTCTAAGTACGCATGAAGGGCACCGCAAAATCCTTAATCTTTTCTCTAGTGACTACCCTAGATTCAGCTAGTAAGCCGAAGTATCTAGTGAGGAGACCCATTACATACTCGGAAGTATTCATGCGCACAATTTCGTACATAAGTACAGTTATAAAATACTGTCTCTTTGAATCAGTACGCAGCCAACTTAGCGCAGCTCTATGAAGAGAGATACGATCGCCTGTTCTCGTGCCTAATACATATCTCACACATGAATTTTGTACTCTTGCAATTGATTATGGGTAATCTTCTCAAGGACTTTTGAAAGAAAACATAAGATTGCTATGGTCCTAAAATCTTTAGGCAATGTAGGTGCGGAACACTTTTTTAACGGCACAATGCATGCACGCTTTCATAGGCAAGGGAATACCCCTGAGCAAAAGAGGAATTGAACAGAGTCTCAAGATGTTCTCTAGTGAACGGTAAAGCTTTCAGTATCAAACTCTGCGGGATGCCATCACTGTCACAAGCCTGTGATAAAAAATGCGAAACTACAAGGACTAAATCAGTAACATTAGTTGGCAAAGCCACTTTCACTACATTAAGAAAGAATATTCTTACATTGCTCATTATCATCGTGCGGCGAGACTTACACCCCCGTCAAGTGCACATTAAGCTCATCAGAAGTGAATCCATTAAAGTTTCCTCAAGGTCCAGACTGGAGCTCCAGGTCTTTCAACTCCTTCCAGACATTAACATTGGCAAAAGCTTCGAACAGTCTATTATGATAGTAAATAGTCTTAGCTTGTTCCGTCTGTTTGTCAATCGGCTCACGCAGTTGCAGAAATTTGGAGAAATATCTCTCATCCTTTGTCCGTTTGTATCTTCGATACGCGGCATCTCGCTTGCGACGCATCTACGCCAATCCTTTGTCCATCCAAGGAAATATGTGCATAGACATACATGCAACTATACATATTTGTTTACATAACCTTTTTCATATACTTGTCAGCTGACTCATTTGTACTTTACTCTTATTGAAATGACTTTACTTATAACGAGGGGATAGCCGTAATTACTAGCTAGATATTTGATACATATGATTTTTCTAAATAAAAAGAATTTATTTCACTCGAATACTTTTGTATACCAACACTGAAAAATAAGTGGGAAAGAAGCACTACCATCGGTAACGAAACTATACTCTTTTCGTTTTGTGCGCACAGAGTGCCACTGCGGGAAAACAGTGGTGCCACTGTGGGACGAGAGGAGTACTTCGCATGATGCCAAACGAAATCCCACGTGAGTGGAAATACACATGCACAACAAAAAGAGCTGTTAGCTTCGACAGTGGGGCGTCACGTTCCCCACGAGAGAAAGCATTAGCATTCTTACGGTTTCGTGGAGTAGAAGTACTTCGAGGGACTCGTGGACTACCACTTATTTTTCAGTGAACCTGCTGGATATATAACACCACTGGTCATAATAAACTGAATAGTATTTTCGGTGACTTCGATAAATATGTCTTCGCCTTTATGATGATATCCAGCTGGAAAATATCTTTGAATTTCTTTATGAAATTTCTAAAACTTTTATTTTTTCCTAAATAACAAATGAAAAAATTAGTTACCATCATTTAATGCGCATAGATTTTGATGTTATTTAACATTCGTGCATTCTTTAAATATAAATCATAATTTTAATTATTATCATTGTAAAGTAGTTTTTACGTCCCAATAAAATTAAATTTAACTTAAAATTAATTTTCTTTATTATTTATTTTCATGGGGGTTATTATTCTTCTTTTCGTATTTATAATTAAGGATCTAATGGCGTCAAATAGAAAATTCTTACTGAAGATTAAAGAAAAAAAAATATTAAATGTCAAAAATAAAATTGTTTGCTTTCATGTAATCTATTGGGTTAAAGAGAATTTGTGTGTTTTAATTTTGAAGTCCTCCCGCTCAAGGAGACAATAGAAAAGATTTACCAAAGAAGAAGTATTGGTGGCGCCATAAAAAAAAATGAAAAGAGAAAATAGGCATTAAGAGAGAAAGAATTATTTAATTGTTTTTCTTAGTCTAATGTTAATAATGCGTGCGAAATAGCAATTATATTTGTTAAAGAGTTTGTGATTTTTCTGTATGATGAATGTGTGTAGTGTTAATTCTATAAGCGTCGAAAATATACATAATGTTAACGCGATAGAAGAAAATAAAAGTCTTCAACTTCACTTAAGCCACAATTTATAAAGAATAGTTTCTTAATTTATTTCATTATTTTTGGCGATGATTAAGTTATTATTTAATAACTAATTATATGAATGAATAATAATTTGCGCTCGGAAATATTAATGTGTAAATAAACGAGTGTCGTAATTAGTCTGCCGAATTTTCTCGCGTGATTAGGTTCAAGAAACAACAGGCTCAATGACAGTGCATAGAGAGTCGTGATCAAGAGAGCACGTGTGTCTTACAAGCAGCGTTTTAAAACAAAAGAGCCTTTGTAGAAGAAAAGAGTGACGTCGTTTAGAAAATTTCTTTCTTTTGGGAGTATTTTAGCGTTTTCATAGTAAAGTAAATTCATTTTCCTAAATATTAACTATAGTGCCAGAGCCGGTCTGTGGCACAGTCGGTAGGAGCGTTGGATTCGTATGCTTGGGGAACCGGGATCGAATCTCGCTCTCGGCTGTTTTTCAAACGAGCACCTCTGTTATATGTGCTTTGTACGCAGTACACACTTACGAGCTCCGTCGCTAAGGGATGAAAAAGTGCAGTTGTAAAAATCAACTGACCTTGCGTCCCAGTGGATCGGGGTTTGATTCCCTAGGAAAAATTAGAAAAAATAGTTTTCGAAGTTTTCCGAGGGAATAAACCCGAAGAACACAAAAACATATATATATATATAAAAGTCCCTCTGGGCAAAACTCGAATTATAATAAAAAGTCCCACTGGGCAACAAAAACAAAAAATATAATAATCACTTGGTGATGGCCTAAGACGTAACGCTCATATGAAGCAAGCCAAGAGGCCAAAATAATAATTAAGAAGAAGAAGAAGAACTATAGTGCCATTTTCAAAGTTTTGAGCGGTTAAAAGAGAGTATATTAATTCGTGATTCTTTTTTTTTTATTTTTGTGCCGATATTTTCACGTGAAAATTTAGTTGTTTTGTGGTAAAAAAAGTTTGAGTTTAAAAAATTCCATTAGTTTTAAAGCCGTGAATTGTTTTAAAATTTTTTAATACGTTTTCGTAAAACCAAAGAGTGTAGTTTCACCTATCATTATATTTTTAGTGGCGCCTTTTTTGTGTTCTTTGCGCTGATCCAGCCTGTTCATGCTCTCACAACGAGAACTTTGAGCATCAGATCGCTGAGGACATGCGAGAGAAATTAGATATACCAGAGAGAGAAAGAGAGAGAGCGTTAAAAAAAAGGTAGAACTTCCTTTACAAGCCTCTTGTCCTAAAATTACGTGTGCTTGCGTTTAGTCTTAGTTTTTTTTCTCATGCGTTTGTTTTCTTTTTAGCAGAAATTCATTTTTTTATAAAGCCTTGTTCAAAAATATATAAAAATATCTATGAATCTTTGTTCATAAATTTTTTAGCTTATTCATTTTTTCTATGTGTCATAAAAGCGTGAGATTCTCTATAAGTACTAGCCACAGTGATTTTATGTTATTAGAGAGAGATAGAAAAAAGTCTATATTTTAATGTATAAAAATATTAGCGATCTTAATATAAAATTAGATGAAAATTGAGTGAATGCGTCGTGTGAAATTTGTGCGTTTCAGAAAAATCGAACATAGTTGCGCCTAACCGTGTGACTGTTGAATTTCCGCGAAAAGAGCCTTTGTCTAAAAGCAAAAAAGGGGGAGGTAAGCCAGGGAAGTTATGATATAAAAGAAGCGCCGCGCCATGACATGTCGATCAAATTCGAGAGTCGTGCGATCGACTTGGTAGCGCCAGTAGTGAATGAGAAAGAGAGAGTGAGACATAATATATATATAGACTTACATAGAGCCAGAGTGAGAGAGTGAAGCTCGAAATTATTCAAAATATTGAATAATTTCGATTAAATTTTAATGATTTGGGGTTTATTAGCGTAATCAAATATGTTTTAATAAATTTTGATTCCCACATCAAAATTAAAAATGTTGAATTATTATTAATTTAGTTTAGTTGATATGAGTTTACTTGTATACAATCAAGTATAATGCTTTAATAAATTTTGATTTTGACGTTAGAATCAATATATTGAATTACCACTGATTTAGTTTAGTTAGTTTGAGGTTTATTAGTTACAATTAAATATAATGCTATAATAAATATTATCTTCTACGTTAAAATTCAAAATATAGCATGATTGTCGATTCAATTTATTCAATTCGAGGTTTAATTGTGTGCAATCATATGAGTTGCTTTAATTAATTCTATTTTTCACATCAAAATTCAAAATGTTGAATTTCTATCGATTCAATTTGGTTTTACTTGTGTGCAATCAAATATGATGCTTCAATAAATTTTGATTTCTACATCAAAATTTAAGATATCGAATCACCATTAATTTAATTATATTAATTAGATGTTTAAATTGTTCGACCAATTATAATGCTTTGATAAATTTTGATTTTTACATTAAATTCAAAATATTGAAATATAATTAATTTAATTTGATTAATCTCGGGTATATTTATATGTATTTAAATATGTTGGATTAGATAAATATGATTTCTACCACAATATTCAGGACATTAAATTATCGTCGTGTAATTCAATTGAATTAAAAAAGCATCCTTAATATTGTAATATTTAAAATTCTGAAAATTTATATTTACCATCATTTCACATCACAAATTCCAAGTGCATGAAGAAATTCTACCGAGCGACGTTAGGAGCGAGGTATTTTACGGTAGTATAAATAATGGAAAATCTTTTTTTTCTTATATTTCAGGTTCAGAATACTGCTTTGATATTAAAAAGAAACTTTAGAATTATTATCAATACGAGTCATAATTTGTTATGAATAAATATTTTGAACAAAAGATAATTTTAATTTATGAATATTTGAACTAACATCATATAAAACGAATTTGTTCACTTAATTATATTACAAAATATCTACGATAAAATTAGGACTGTTGTCATAAATTATAAAAATAATTTTTTTTTCGAATTGTCGTTTTTTTTATCAAGTTAACGTATATGTATAAGTTTATATATTTATGTGTGTTAGTGTGTTAGTGTGTGTGTGTGCTTATGTGTATGTGTGTATGTGTTAGTGTATATATAAGTGCGTATGTGTAAATGTATATGTGTGTCTGGGTATACGTGCATGTGCATGTGTATATCTAAAAGGCGATTCAACCTGGGGGCTTATTCAGTAATACCTTAGGAGCAGGCCGAATTCGCTGTCCTTGTCTAATTGAGATTTTTTTTATTTACTCAAGTATTAATCAGTGTATCTGCAAATTGAAGGTTAAGTGCAATAGATATTATTATTACAAATATGTATGCACAAGAAAAAAGAATCTACCGATTTGTTTTTGAGAAAAGTAAGGAACGCGAAAATATTATAAACATAAACTTTTACTTCGGCGTTCCTTACTTTTCTCAAAAACAAAGCGGTAGAATTTTTTTTCTTGTGCATCAATGTTTATGACAATAATATCTATTGCGCTCAACCTTTAATTTGAAGATACACCGATTGATACTTAAGTAAATAACAAAAAACTCAATTAATACTCGGACGGTATCAGATTCTACTCCGGCCTGCTCTTAAATTAAAAATAGTAATTAGAGATATATTTTTTTTGTTTAAATTTCCCGGTACCACGAAGAGAGCAACGATGCTAGCAGAAGCGCGTGGCTGCGATTACTTACACATTCGTAGACCGTATGTGTGAGCACCAGTACTGCTAGCGTAGACCATGAGAGAGAGCACAGCTACTACCAATACATAGCAACGACCACATGTCTATATACTGTATATCCATATATACAGATGGCCTTTACATGTGTGTACTCTCTCTCTCTCTCTCAAAAGATAAATATATATATATATATATATATATATATATATATATATATATTCAAAAGAGATAAAAGAAGGAAGAACAAAGAGAGTATATGAAGAGACTTGAAATCTCTTCTATTAAAGGTGGCGTGCATGTCGAAGACTTGCGTTCGATGATCGGAAAACAAGATCAACCAATTAAAAAGCAAGAAAATAGACAAGTAATTATTGATTGGATAAGAAGAACATAGAAGAAGACAGAAGATTGTAATGAAGAAGGAAGAGGACTTGAGACGAAGGAAGTGGCCATCGTGCAATGAACTCGATCACTGTCCTCGTGCCGTATCGGAGCTTGCAATCGCTTAAGAGAATAATTTAGTTTTGAGATTTTTCGTGCGTTATCTAGGAGCGGCAAAAAGACCATGGAGCGTGCTAAGAGAATAGCAGAATCGACCGTGGAGATAGAGATTGACACAAGGGGATTTCATCGACCTGATTCCTTTGTGGTTCCTTGCAGCTGGCGTCCACCAGCTGACCTAGATACACAGAGAGAGAGAGAGAGAGAGAGAAAGAGAGGGAGAATACAACCCTGACGCCCATCATCGCCATTCATAGACCTGATTGTCGCCATCGCCAACCCAATTTTTCTGTTTATCAACGAGATGTCATCAGGTGAGTGGACTGCGGTCCGGTTAAATAATAATTGTAACTAACGGCTGTAACTAAAGACATTAATTAAATTTATTTTCTAATTTTAAATTATTAGAAATTCTGTGAATGTGAGTGGGTTATGAGAGCGCGTGTTGATCATAAAAATACATAATTAGTTGACTTGATTTAATAAAAATAAAGTGTTAAATATTAAGCTCATATTGAAGTGTTAAATTTGAAAGTCCTTTTTTTGTGTTGTATCTGTGTAAACCTCTCCAACTTTCAGCTTCGAAAATTTTCCACTAAAGGTCGCCCACCTCCTGATCCAAGACAGCCCGAGGTTCATGCTTACCGGGAGTAAGTTAGTGATTCGTCTGGAGCCCTTGATATAATTAAATTCTTTTGACGAATCAAAGTTTGCATGCGGGGACGGGTACCCTTATATTTTTATTAATTAAATATTTTTGATTATTTAAATATACAGTAAATTCTCACATCGAAACATGTGTCTATGTATATCTGTATGTGCACGTGTGTATCTGTAAGTGTGTACGTATAAATGTGTTTTTGCAAGCGTGTATGTGTAATTACGTACGCATGCATATGAAAGTGTATGAGTATAAATAAATATGTGTATGTGTGTATATGTAACAATAAATTTGAAAAATTCAAATTATTCCAGTACTACTTTTGACTTACACTTTGAAAATTTTTTGTGCGTTCTAGTTATCAAATTGAACGTATATTAGACTTTTATGGAGAGGTCACATATTTTCATCCTTTTTTAATCAGAATAAAATATTTCGTTACGGGTATGAAAAGGCTTTGTTTACAAAATGAGAAGTTTACGGTTTGAACCGAAGGCGAGGGTCGTAACGAGTTTCGTAGAAAAAAGCCTTTTTATACCAGTTGCGAACCGTAGTTTTTGCTATTAGAGTCAAAAAGAGCAGCGAAGTTGCGATTTTGAGGTTAGAATTGCAAAAAATTAATTTTTTGTAAAAACTAATAGTTTTAGCAAAAAAAAGATAAGGTTGCATTTTGTATCAAAAAAGCAAAAATATTGTCCTTTTTTATACAAGATATGGTTTTCTTTTCATTTGTCGCTAGAATTATTAAATTTTGTAGAAAAATTAATAATTAGATTAGAACAGGAGAAATATTCGATATGCTCTTGATGATTTTTATTTTTTAACTGTGAAAGTTACTGTGGAATTTCTTATATATATATATATATATATATGAATATATTTATACTCATATACATGTGCTCATTCATATATATATATATATATGAATGAGCACATGTATATGAGTATAAATATATTTACCCAGTTAAAAAAAAATTATATAATGAAATCACATTATGATATTATAAAATACATTAATAATTACATAATATGTTGTATCAATTGATTAGGCAACGTTTTTTATTGAGTAATTTTTTAATAATTATATGGTTTTAATATAAAAATTTATTAATTAGTTAAGTTACGTAGTATGTTCCATAAACCCTTATTAATTAAATAAACATTGTCATTTCAGTATATCCGTGTTGAAAAAAACACGTAATTTTTTCTAGTGATTTTTGAAACAATTCAAATCTGAAATGATCAGCTAAAAAAATCAGCTGAAAAAATCACCTGAGAATATCATTTAATGAAATTCTATGCTTAAAATGAAAAAACACGTGTTTTTCTTGTTGAAAAATTGTAAGATCATACAGTGAGTCTGGCGTAAGATGTAAGGGCGTGGTGGGGTAAGCAAAAAGAACCAAACGCGTTTTGACGTGTTCGCACGTCTAGGCCCATCACCAGCACTAATACATACATAATACACGTGATCGCACTTAGATTATAATCGAATATCATGTAATGTATTTTGAATCTTTCTTCCAACAGCGTAGGTGAAAGTCTCGACTGCGAGAAGTGGGAGCGGGTCGATGCCTTGTGGGAGAAAAAGGTAGCTAATCCAAGCTTATCCGTTACAAAGAAAATTGTAGAGAGCTCTCGTGCCTGTTTTCTTCAAATAAATAGTTTAACAGGGAGCCGAACTATCTGTCTTTGTCCAACAGTATTTTTAATCATTTATATAAACACCATCCACTGTAGCAGGAAACAAATAGTAGCTCCCACTAGATATTAGTATAATAAGTGAATTTTGTAATAACAATCAAATTATTTCATCACGTAGTTTTTAATAATATGAGACCTACCAAAAAAGATAGGTTACATTCTAATTTGTTAGTAGGTCTCATATTATTCAAAAACTATGCGATAAAATCATTTTGTTGTTATTACAAAATTTACTTATTATACTAATATCTAGCGGGGGCTACTATTTTTTTCTTGTTACATCGGACGGTGTTTATATAAATAATGAAAAACTCTATTAGACAAAGACAGATAGTTCGGACTGCTCTTAAACTTAAATAGTGAGCTTACCCTAGCGGAAAAAAATGAAGAAAACTTAAGAAAACAGTTTATAACACCAAGTAACAGCAGAAAAATGTCGGAATTGAGACAAAGACAACACTTAAGAAAGGGCCGAACCATCTGTCTTTGTCTAATAGCGTTTTTCATCATTTATGTAAACACTATCCGGTATAACAAGAAAAAAATAGCAGCCCCCGCTAGATATTAGTATAATAAGTAAATTTTGTAATAACAACCAAATTTTTTCACTGCGTAGTTATTGAATAATTAGAGACCTACCAAAAAAAGATAGGTTATATTCTAGATTGCTAGTAGGTCTCTAATTAGTCAAAAACTATGCGGTAAAAAATTTGGTTGTTATTACAAAATTTACTAATTATACTAATATCTAGCGGGGGCTGCTATTTTTTTCTTGTTATACCAGATAGTGTTTACATAAATGATGAAAAACGCTATTAGACAAAGACAGATAGTTCGGCCCCTTCTTAATAACTGTTTTTCTTCAGTTATCTGCCAATATTATCAGTTTTCTCCAGTTATGCTCCAATTTCTTCACTTTTTACGTGCGAGAAAAAAATATGTTTACAACATTCTTCACTTTTCTTCGTTTTAAAACAGTTAATAACTGTTTTCTTCAGCTATCTACCAATATTATCAGTTTTCTCCAGTTATGTTCCGTTTTCATCACTTTTAACGTGCAAAAAAAAATATTTTTTCAACTTTCATCACTTTTTTTTCGTTTAAAACAGTTAATAACTGTTTTCTTCAGTTACCTGCCAATATTATTAGTTTTCTCTTGTGATGTTCTCTTTAGTTTACTTTGTACGCGGAAAAAAACAATTTTTGTTTAACTTCCTTAATTTTTCTACGTTTTAAAACGTTATATAACTGTTGTCTTTAATTTTCTCTAGATTTTTTCACTTGTTAACAGTCGTGTTCAGAATATAACTGTTTTCTACAGTTTCCTCCAGATTTCTTCACTTTTTAACAGTTATGTTCTGAATATTACTGTTTCCTGCCGTTTCCTTCAGATTTTTTTCACTTTTTAACAGTTGTCTTCAGAATATAACTGATGTCTACAGTTTTCTTCACTTATCAACAGTTGTGTTCAGAATATAACTGTTTTCTGCAGTTTCCTCCAGATTTCTTCACTTTTCAACAGGTGTGTTCGGAATATAACTGTTTTCTGCAATTTTCTTCGGATTTCTTCACTTTTTCAATGGCTTCTATATTTGAAAAAAAATGTTAAAAAATGAATATAATTATTGATGATTGCAGATAATTGTATAGAACTGTAGAAAACTGATAAAAACTGAAGAAATCTGAAGTAATCAGAAGATAACTGTTGTCTTTGTCTCAATTCCGACATTTTTCAACAGTTAATTTCCGTTTTCTTTAATTTTTATCTATTTTCTTCAATATTTTCCTGATATTTTCAGTTATTAACTGTTGTCTACATTTATTTTTTTTCGCTAGGGCTGATTCCATTTCAAATCGAACAGTCAGTATACACTCAAGTCACCAATTACTGCGCTAATGGAGTATGTTATTCTACCCTAAAAATAAGGGTATACGTATTTTTTTATTTTGCTGAAATATCAAAATTGCATCAGATATGCACTTTTGAAAATTGCATACAAAAACTAAATGTTAAAACTGAAAATGTTGAGAATAACTTTAGAGAGCTATCGTTTTACCAATTTCCAATGAATTTTGATAAACCTTTTTTTATTTTATTTCGTTTTGAGCCCTCTTCAACTCGGTGCAAGAAATTTAAAAAAAAACTAAAAAATGACTGAGATATATGGGTAAATCTTTCATAATGTTAAAATTTCACCTGCAACAAATTAAAAAAAAAAAAATACAGGCACACGTGTAAAACTAATTTTCTCTGAATGTTGACGTATTATAATGAAAGAAAAAAATCGTGTTACTCACTTTTAAGGGTAGTCTTTTTAACAAACATCAAAAGACAGATTTTCGAGTAAATTTTTCATAGTGTTAAAATTTACTTTCAATAAATTAAAAAAAATTGAAGACACATGTATCAAATTAATTTTTTTTAAATGTTGATATATTAAAATGATAATAAAAGAAAAAATCACATTACTCACTTTTGAAGATAGCTTTTTTTAATATAAGACATTTAAATATATTCATTATTATCACACCCAGGTATAATATTTTACCTATCTCAGATCAGTTTTTTAAGTATTTTGGGCTATAATAGATCATTTTCCATTGAGCTTTTTCATTTTTACATGTTTAATATGTTACAGAAAATATTTAAATACGCAATTTACATTAATAATTACAAAATTTTTTGTAATAAATAAAATATGCCAGAAATGGCAATTTTTTTGGAAAATTCATTTTTGGCGATTCGGGTATTAAAATTGAGTGATATTAGTTACCCAATGGCTTTTGGGATTCCTGATTACAAATCATAAGTGAGTGGAATATCAATTTATTTTTGCTAAAATTGTCAATCTTAGGGTATGAAATTTGACATAGATTTGTGTAGTTTATGTTTTCGAATAAAAATACTTATATTCCTTTTAACCAAATATTTTAGTTTATTTAATAAACATTAAATCTAAAAATTTTAAATTTAAAATCTAGAAATTTCAGTGATGATTCAACTCAACGTTCTAGGTGTAAGCTATTAAATACATACTAAAACTGAGCTTTTTAAAGTTTAAACTCTTTAGAATTAAAACATTGATAGAAACTAGGTAATCGATGTAAATTTGGAAAATTTAATAGCCGGGAAAAATTCAATGATTTCCAGAATACTCGAAATAATACTTCAAAAGCAACTTAAAGATTACATTGAGTATTATAAAATAGTAAATTACAAAGTTCACAACAGAGAAAAGATGAATCAAAGCTTAGGTTTTCATATTAGTGGATAAAAACCTATTTTCAAAAGTGAGTCACGTTTTTTAAGTATAATTTCAAACGAACAAAGAACTTTATCTACACTAGGCACACGTTCCTAATAAAAAAATTTCTCTTTGTGATTCTAAATATTACCTTTTGATGTAGTTTAAAATGTCACCGCTGAATAGTCTTTTTTACAGCATCGTATTTTCCAGAAAAAAGTAAAATATATAAATTTTTGGTAACATTTTAATAACCTTTCAGAAAGTACTTTTGTTAACAGGCACACACCCATGCTCTTGATTTTCCAAAAGTATGTGTATAGATAAAGCTTTGGTGTGAATTTCAAATAAAAAAAGCAGTAGTCATTTTTTTTATAGCGGTAATTTATCATTTTACATGGCCTGGTAACATTTAAATTTCAAAAAAAAAACCCCTTTTCCCCATCCGCCATAAAATGACACGTCTAATTATCATTAAAAATATAACAAAATTAGTTTCTAATAACTCAATAAATCAGTGAACATTTGCTAACAAGATGTGCTATCTCATATTTAGGAGAAATGACGCAGTAACATGATTTTTAAAAGTATGAAAGAATTACCCATATGCATTTTACCAAAAAATGCACTTTTTATGCACATGCATTTTTCTCGAAAAGGCCATTTTTTTTTTTGCTGAAATTTTTTTTGCTGATAGAGGACCAAAATACCTATCTAATAGTACTTGTTTGATCCCGGCTTTTTTGGTTTGGAGCGAGAAAAAAATTCACAAATTTTGTTGGTGAAAAATGCTTGTATATACGTTCGGAAGTCTTAAGCAGTCTGTATTCAAACACTGTCGTATGCTTGGCTCATCATTTGTTTACATTTGTATGCATGTATATAGCATCAATAGTGATATATATATATATATATATGTGTAAATTCGTAATATAAAAATAAATATTTAAACATGAAAAAAAAGAATTCTATTCGTGTATATCTATATTATGTATGTTTCGATGTACAAACAATAGGAGGCTAACTCGCGGACAAATACATCGCGTAACCAAAACAGCATATTAGAACTGTTATATAGAAGCTAGTTATTTTTACGGCTGCTTTGAAAGGTGCTTCTCGGGCTTGTGAAAAATTCAACAAAATTGTGAAATAACAATGTCCGAAATTTACTCTTCTAAAAGAATTTCATGTCCCGATTTTTTTTAAATGCATAAAAAGGTAGTTTATATGAGCAGTAATTCACGTTTTAGACCGTTGGAAGATTTAGCCATTAATTTGGCACAGCTTCATCCAGATTTAAATATATTGCCATCTACTAATGTATGTAAAAATTGCCATAAACGCATATCAAAAATGATTTTAAGTGATCTTGAGTCTATATCTGAAAATGAAATCACTGAACTTTTTAGCGGAAGAGATGATGATTTTATTCTGAAGACACCCGAACGAATAGAGGAATTAAACGAGAGTATTAATTCAGTTTTACCTGAATGCATCTCACCCCTAAAAAGAAAAACTGCAATACCTGAAAATTTTAGAGGAAATTACGTATCTAAAAAGAAAAAATCCTTAATTTCAGCTTTTTCTGCTACTTTTCGGAAGTAAATTAGAAGATGCGTATGGCATTTCAGTTGAATCAATAGAATCGAACGAAAATTCCACTGAAAACTATTGGAATGAATTTTTAGAAAATTTTAAATTGGCTTTAGAAAAATGCTCTTCTATTTCGGAGAAAATAAAACTTCTAACTCTACTACCTTCAAAATTGAACCGTGAAAAACAAGAAAAAAAAAGCCAAGCGTCATGAGACTACATTTAAAACTAAAAATAATAAGCGCAAAAATAAAAAAAAATAATTATCTATAATTATTTTTTTGACGCATCCCAACAGTGAGAGGCAAGGGGAACTCACTCTCTAAAAAAGCACCCTGAAGGGAACAGAATCCTTCTACGTCCACGTCGTTGTTCCTGGATAATGCTAAACGAAGGATAATATTTAAATGTCGACTGCTTAAGACTTCCGAACGTATATACAAGCATTTTTCACCAACAAAATTTGTGAATTTTTTTCTCGCTCCAAATCAAAAAAGCCGGGATCAAACAAGTACTATTAGATAGGTATTTTGGTCCTCTATCAGCAAAAAAAATTTCAGCAAAAAAAAAAATGGCCTTTTCGAGAAAAATGCATGTGCATAAAAAGTGCATTTTTTGGTAAAATGCATATATCTCAGTCATTTTTTAGTTTTTTTTTAAATTTCTTGCACCGAGTTGAAGAGGGCTCAAAACGAAATAAAATAAAAAAAGGTTTATCAAAATTCATTGGAAATTGGTAAAACGATAGCTCTCTAAAGTTATTCTCAACATTTTCAGTTTTAACATTTAGTTTTTGTATGCAATTTTCAAAAGTGCATATCTGATGCAATTTTGATATTTCAGCAAAATAAAAAAATACATATACCCTTATTTTTAGGGTAGAATAACATACTCCATTAGCGCAGTAATTGGTGACTTGAGTGTATACTGACTGTTCGATTTGAAATGGAATCAGCCCTAGGGTACTTGTGTTTTATTATTGCAAGTACGTAATAAGACGGCGAAGTAGGCTGACAAGTGTTTGCTCTATGTACCCGTTTACTTATTTGCAATATTGCTAGTCTGAGTGCTATATTGTTCATTTTGGTTGTGAAATTATAGATAGATTATTTTCTTGTTAAAGCTTGTGTTTAAAAATCATACCTTGCAAGCTCGTGAATCTCTTTACGTCAGCAAGTGTTACTCTAAAAGTAAAGTATAAGTAAATGTTCGAGATACGAACAATTCAAGTTCTACAGGCACTTGAGGCATAAGACACCTTGTTTTCTTTCCTTTTTCCTTTTCCTTTCTGAATAAATTCTAGAACATATGATCCCGAAGTCGTTGGGCATGGTGACCTTTACCGCCTACGGGTTAGTTCTCTACGTACACTTATGAATATACCAAAACACATTACACATAAATTTGTATAAATGCGCGTGGTTGTAACCGTGCAAGATACATTTAAATTTATTACGAGCACATGCGACGGCTTTACGGAGCACATTTTGCATGAATTTTGATGCGATTTTTTTAAACACACAAATATATTATTATAATATAAACTTTGATTAAGAATTTTGTTTAGTATAAAAGAGTCATATAAAGAACGCCGGGAATTTATGTCTATATTACATTTCTGATTTTAAGAGTAATATTATAAAATTGTATTGAGCAAACAAATATTTAAATGTATTAAATGTAGCTCGCATGCAGATTTGTATATGCGTCATCATAATAATAAGAATGTTGACGCTCAATATTACACATTTAATTATAACAATCAGAGACTTGGCTTTTTTTCAATAAAAGCCAAACATACCATAGTTATTACAAACAAACTTGGCTTTCAGCGGTCAAAAATTTTACATGAATAAGAAATAAAATCATCGCGTGCTGACAAAATTCCCGAGTATTTGTAGGACTCTTTTTTACTAGGATATAAGTTATTGTAGCTTTCATAGGTTACCTCTTAGGAAATTTTACATTGGGGCCCACCGGTTTTACTGACCATTAAATAATTTCTCTGTAATATTGTATATAGTAATTTGATGATAGACGGCCAGTAAACCTCATGACCCTGAAGAATTAGATTTTATGTTCGCATTATATAGGTAAAAATAAAATTATTAAAATTGCGATTAGAAGCGTTAAAGGTCACAACCACATAGGTTAAATCCAAAAGGCACGTAAAACTAGTAGATAAATAAATAGATAAAAGCATCACTAGTTCAATTGTCAATTAAAATTAAATATAAGAAAATAGCGTCTGTGGCATTGATTGCAAGGCTAGAATAAACGTTAAAATTAGTTGTATAGTTAGATTGTAAGAAGTTATGAATAAAAATAAAGTATGCGAATTTATCGCGAAATCAATAATAAAAACTAATAACGATAATAAAAAACGTGAAAATTTAATAAAAGTTATTGAATCATTAGCTTTTTATATGGTTCTATCTGAACCTACACATCACACCTTGACATCTGAATATTCTTGCCATTCATGGATTGACTTATTCATCATTAATGATGACAGCTCTCTGTTATCATATGATAAAACAACATCACCTTTAATTGCAGGTCATGATCTTATTACAATCACATTTAGAGCATACAAGCCACCAAATACAACGAGAAAAATCTTTTATAGAAACTTTTCTAATGTAAATTCTGTTAGTTTGAATAAAACTATTTCACGTAATCTCTTAATAAAATCGCAAGTGAGCCATGCGACTTATAGTTCAAATAACGAACTTATTAATGGTCTGGTAAATGGTTTGACTTCTGTCCTTGTTTCGTCATTTGATAAATGTTCACCACTTAAATCTCACAATCCAATGATCAAGAAAAAACCCTGGGTTACTTTAGATATTCGTGCTAAAATAAAGGAGCGTGATAGAGCATATCGCTCAGCAGCACGTTCAAACTCTATCCTATCTATAGCTCGCTATTGAAGACTTCGTGGGGAGGTCTCAAATGCTCTTTACACAGCTGAAAATGAATTTATTTCAAATTGTTTGTCTACGTCGTCGAATTCAACAAATCGTTGGACAACCTTACACAAGATAGGGCTTTCTAACAAGATTTTACCCTCACCATTTAGTCCAGTCATTCTACGTAAAAAACATCGATTGCATGACTTAATTAATTACAGATATTTGAAGGTGGAAAATCATTTGGGGGAGGGGGGGTTATTAGATGATAAATAAATAAAAAGATACAGCCCTATTTTTTTATAAACAACGATCAAAGTCCGAAAATAACGATGTTTAGCCGTATACTTTTCAAATGACGTTTTAGAGAAAAATGTTATAAATAAAAGTTGTAGGCATTAAAAAGACCTAAGATTTCATTACTAGGTACGTGAAAATCGTTTGACAACTTTTCCGGATAATCGCGAAAAACCCTCATATTTACACTGTTTTATAAATGTTAATAACTTTTATAATGATTGCCATAAGTGATTTATAATACGTTATCGGTAAGGCCATTATGGGTCTTTATAAGCATAAAAAATTTCAGCCTGATCGGTTCGATAGTTTATGAATAATTGCAATTGTTTATCCCAAAGAAGATTTATTTAAACAATCATAAGACAGAACATTGTGGATTTTCCGACATTTAACAAAGTGAAATGGATTCTTCAAAGTTCAAAGTATAAGATAAGTCGAAAAAATTAATAATTTTTAAAAAAAATTATTGTTAAACAGATAATGTAAAATTAGGCTATTTTTTTGCTTATAAATAAATGGAATAACTTTTTGGTTTTTTGTCATACGGACTTCTAATTAGTCTCATTTGTAGCTATCTCGAAAACGCATATTTAAAAGAAAAAGTATTTACTACGATCAACACTAACAGAGATAACATTTTTTTTTAAATTCATATCTTCGTTATTTATAAACATTAAGAGTTGAAATTTTCAGGAAATTTCAATGAAGACTTATATTTTTGAATGCAATAAATAGTTATACAATTTATGTAATCAATATGATTTTCTAGATCTTTAAAGTGGAAGGTACATCTGCAAGATGGTCTTGGTGAGAGTGGCTTCAGCTTCGTTTTCCGCGCGGCGAGTATTAGGATATCGTCGCCTCGAGCGAGGACTGCGAAAAAATGCAATATCTCGGCTTCTAGACGACGTAGAACCTTTTTTTTTAATTTGGGGTAACTCGAGAAAATATTAAGAACGGGCTTATTTTCAACCCCCTGGAAAATTGGAAAATGCCGGAAAATCTTCAATTATGTAACCATATGAAAATGTTCAACATTAATATTAACATTTTCTTATTACTATAATCTCTTGTAGTGTTTGAATGCTTTCAAATAATATATTATTTATAATTGAAATATTTATTAATTAGTAAAACGGCCTTTTATTTTCAAATAATATTGTTTTCTAATTAAACATAAAAATGACTGATTTTGTTTTTTATATTAATATTCTTTAAATATTTTTTTTTATTTATATGAAATTATTATTCGATATTATTATTATTGAAAAATGTATTACAGTAAAACTATTATTTTTTAATTGAATATAAAAATTTTTTTCGTATTTTTTTCTTTTATCAATGTGAATTCTATTTGCATAACATGTGTCATAAATGATACTAATTATTTTTTATGTGCTAATTTTAAATATTTACAGTCGTTTTCAAAATAAAATTGTATTATAAATGTATTTCAAAAAAATTTCATTTCTCATTTCAAATTATAATACAAGTTCCTACGGATATACAGTACCGGGCAATAATTCTGAGCAGGACTTTGAAAAAGCGTATCTTCTTCAATTTTGATCCTAGAAAAAATTTAAAAAAAGCATTTTAAAGTATTCTTTAAATGCTTTCTTTTTAGCTTACTTACATTTTTTTAACGATATTTAAAAAAAAAATAATCGCTTTGGCAATTTTGAAATTTTTTTAATTTTTGCATTTTTCTTCAATTAGCTGTAGTTTTTTAAATAATTAAACTAGAAAAAATTTGAAAAAAGATTTGGAAAGAGCTTAAAAAATTTGCAGCTATTCTCACAAAAATTTTTTAATTATTTTCTGTCAAGTTTTAAGCATATAAAGTTATCGTTCTAATACTTTTACAGTTGTAAAAAACACTTGAATAGCAAGTAGAAAATAACCGCTGGTGAAGTAGTGATTTAATTACAGTAGGAAATTATAACTATTCATTATTAATAATAAAACATAGTAAGGTATGAAACAACAAAAAGATTTATTTTGCAAAAATTATATCATGGAAATCAAAAGTTTTGCACCAGCGATTATTTTCTACTTGCTATTGAAGTGTTTTATACAACTGCAAAAGTATTAGATCGATAACTTTATATGCTTGAAACTTGACAAAAAAAAATTTAAAAATTTTTGTAAAAATAGCTACAAATAGCATTTTTAGAGCCCTTTCCAAATCTTTTTTCAAATTTTTAGCTCAAATATTTAAAAAACTAGAGCTGATTAAAGAACAATGTAAAAATGAAAAAAATTTCAAAATTGCCAAAGCGATTATTTTTATTTTAAACATCGTTAGAAAAATGTAAGTGAGCTAAAAAGAAAGCATTTAAAGAATACTTTAAAATGCTTTTTTTAAATTTTTTCTAGGATCAAAATTGAAGAAGATACGCTTTTTCAAAGTCGGAGCAAAAATCTGATAACCTGCTCAGAATTATTGCCTCGTACTGTATATATATATAGACAGAGATTTTGATTTGACAATAACTTATTTAACCTTGGGGTACAACCCCGTAAGGCTCAACATGAAGTAGTACAATGTAAATACATAACAATAATAAGAAAATAATAATCTGAAAATAATAACAAAACGTTGTAAAAACTTAGTTACAATGAAAATAGAATTAAAAAAAATGATAAAGATATAACAAGAAAACATAAAGACTTAATAATACAAAAATAAGCATAAACAAGATGATTTAAAGTTAAAGTTAATACAGGATATGATGGTGCATTGGCCAGTAACAACCAATCCACCACTCCACCAGCACTAGAACTTAGACTGGGGCCACCGATTCAGCACTCCAGTCTCCACGATCACCACCAAGTAGCCAGTCGAATGTGTGCCTCTTAAAATACGCCACCGAAACCAACTCGAAAGCTACATTTATAGTAGATCTGGTACTAAGTTTATTGAGATATTAAGTAGCTAGGTGAACAAATAAGTGCTGCAAGACACTAGTGCGAACAGGAGGACAAACAAGAATCCTCGGCGACCGGCGAGCAGAAGAACGCACCCGACCATCCGTGTCAATCCTAGTGGATCTATCTGCCAAAAACTCGGAAATGTTGTTGGTAATAATAGAATAAGCCAGGGCAATCACAAAATACTTTCTTCCTCTTTCAACAGAGAACCACCCAAGATCAAGCCTGTAGGGAGAGACACGTTCACGGAAAGGAATGTTGCAGTACACAAAGCGCACGCAAGCATTGAGAGCTCTATGAAGTTTTAGGTTTTGGTAGTTGAATAAGTCATCATAGACAATACATGCGTAATCGAAATGAGGAAAAATTAACGACTCGACAAGTTCATTCCTAAGTTTTTTAGAGATAGAATGCCTATAGAACTTAAGAGAATGTAACACTCCATGAGCACGGCTAACGATAGAATTTACCTGTTTCTCCCAATTGAGAGTCTGGTTGATCCATACACCCAGACTCTTGACCTCTCTAGAGAACGGAATAGATTGACCGCAGACAACGATGGATGGAACCAATAAAGAATTAAGCCTATTAACAAACTGTTCACTTCCGAGCAAAATCGCTTGAGTTTTCCGCGCATTAAGCTTGAGCTCATTGCGATCAGCCCATCCCACGATCGCTTCAACATCACAATTGATATCAGCGATTTCTTTATCAATGTCAGAAGCAAAAAAGGATCTATAAATTTGCAAATCATCAGCAAACAACATATGTTTATAAAACCTGAGAACATCGGGTAGATCGTTGATATAAAGCGAAAAGAGCAGTGGGCCCAGCACACTACCCTGAGGTACACCAGTATCAACACCCAACCAAAACTCGGTAGAATCACCGTCCATCATCTCAATCGACAGCGTACGACCCTGCAAGTACAAAGTAAACCACTTAATGACATCATCAGAGCAATTCGGACTCGGAAGTTTACGAAGGAGATGATGATGTGGCACAGTATCAAAAGCCTTCAAAAAATCAAAAAGCAAGAGTGCTGTAACCTTTCTCTTATCAATAGCAACTTTGACGTCCTCCAGAATGTTGAGAAGCGCAACGTGGGTGTTATGACCGGCTCTAAAACCAGCCTGGAACCTGGAAAGGAGCCTGTTAATTCGAGAAATTCAAGGAGTTGTTGATGAACAACCCTCTCAAAGATTTTAGAAAGCTCACAGAGTCTGGCTATGGATCGCGTCTGATCAGGCGTTGTGATGAATTTGGACTTGGCCAGCTGCAAGATATAAGCTTTCTTCCAATCAGTTGGAAAGCACGAGCAAGCAAGTGACTTATTGATGATGGTAGTGAGAGGACCGAGCAACGATGGCAAGGCCAATTTCATCATGTCGACGGAAATACCGTCGAACCCAGAGGACCTGGAAGACGCCGACGTTATGAAGCCACTGATTTTAGAAGAATCAACTTCATGAAAACTAAAGACTGGCATCGACTCACACAACGGTACACTGAGAACCGCATCAACATCCCTCCGCATTAGCGGTGGTCCACCTCTCGCCACAGATGAATAGTGTAACAAAAGAGTCCTCGCATAAAGATACTGAAGAGGAGACAAAAGAGCCCTACTGGCCATGCCCAGCTTGTGAAGAGTTAACCATTTGCTCTTAGCACTAGATGCTGCATTTAACTCCGATAATATATGCTTCATTTTAGCCGAGTCGAGTTTATTAGATATATCCCTTCTCAATGCTCTATATCTCGAGATATCCTCAATATTACCAGTTCTGGCCACCCAACGATACGCATGATCACGCTGTTTCATCAGAAGTCTAACATCATGGGTGACCCAAGGCTTGCTTTTTGGACGAATGACATTAAGCTTGACCGAAGCAAACCTATCAAAAGCATCCGTGATAGTTTGAGAAGTAACAGCAAGTTCATTAAACCCTCTACAGGTTTCAGACAAAACAGAAGCCGAAGCATCCAACGAGGAAGAAAGATTAAAAGTATTGGGATTTAACACATCTGAGTAGTGGATCTCAAGCATTTTAGTTTCAAAGGAATCGGAAAGAAATTCATTAAACGAGACTGCGTCCACTGCGCTGAGCCTACGAGAATAAAACCTTTTAGAATAGCTATTAAGCCTGCACAATTTGTACTTAAGTTCAATCAAGTCATGACCCGCAATAAATGGAGCCTCGGACTTAGTATATAAAGTGATAGAATCTCTATCACTAACAATGAACAGGTCAATCCACGCATGAGAGGTATAATTCTCAGACAGAATATGATAAGTTGGTTCAGAGGGAACGACATATAAACAGAGGGTATCAATGTTATTCATAAAAAAAGAAGAGGCATGGTTTTTCACCGATAGGTTGATGTTGAAATCACCAGTGATGATGACATTTTTATATTTACCACTGAGATCAGAAATAAGGTTGAACAACTTAGATGGGTAAACAGCCTTAGGTCGAGCATAGGCAACAACAAATAAGAGCCTTTCATTCGAAACCTTCACATCGAGTAATAGAAACTCAGGCTCATTATTGAAAATCGGATTAGAATGATGCACGACTTTAACATTGAATTCTTCCCTGATATAGGCCGCAACACTGCCTCCCTCATCACCCACTCTATCGACTCTAAACAAGTTGTAACTAGGGATAGATAAAATTGCATCTTCATCGAGCTGCGACAGAAAGGTCTCGATTAATGCCAAAATATCGTACTGCTTTTGCAAGCAGTGAGCCTCAATTAGGCTAAACTGAGTTTTCAGCCTATTAACATTAATGTGCGCAGCAAAAATAGTATCCCTATGGGTAGAAGAAGAAACTTTGGAACAAGAGGCATTAGTAGCATGATCATGAACAGCAGCTCCAGTGAAAACCTTAGAGTTAATAGAAGAATTAGAAAAATGAGAAACTAGACTGTACGAACGAATAGCTGCCGCTTGAGACCCTAAATTACGTCAATTTTTGGGTAATGAATTAAAAGCCACCAGATCATCCTCAGAATGAATCGCACGAGACTTGGCCCCTGCTGCAGGACGCAAGTAAATAGTGAGGGCCCTGACAAATGGATTAGGCAGCTTCTTTTCACGCGCAACATCATGGACCTTTTTAAGGAGTTCAAAGATTTTTTTGGGCCATAAGGCCCTTGAGAAGATCTTATCCTCAGCACCTGCACCGAAAAGCTGGAAAGCATATTTGGATTTCAGCCCCGCAGCAGCAACCATCACAGAGTCTCTAACCGTACTAGAGATACATTTAAAAAGAAATCTACGACAATTAGAATTAATAGGCATAACACTATTTACAGGGACAGAAGACATATCAGAGTCAACCTCCATAATGGGTTTAAGAGGCGGTTGGAACCAAATCGGTGACTTAGTTCGGTGCTTGTAATAAATGCTTGTAATAATTTATTCATTTATTAATATGGTAAACATATAGTCATTTCCTCTAGTCATGTATATAAAGAATAATTTAAAATAGTTAAAGCCACAAAAATATACAAAATATTGTTATAAAGCAAAAAATGCCACCTATCAATCGACACGACAGTTTTTTGCATGCGGTATATGTCAAGTCAGTTTGATATTTGTAATAAATGCTTATAATAATTAATTTACTTATTCATACGGTAAAAATATAGTCATTTCCTCTAGTCATGTACATAAAGAATAATTTGAAATAGTTTAAGCCATAAAAATATACAAAATATTATCGTAAAGCGAAAAATGCTGACTTGATATATACCGCAAGTCACCGATTTGGTTCCGACCGCCTCTTAACAGGTGGTGACCATTGACGCGTACTTACAATAAAAACTTGGCTATATTCAAAGCCTGTGGCCTTGAAAATGATATCGAGTACCTCCTGATCAGACAAAGACAGCCCGCTAGGCACCCCCGAAACAAGAACCTCACAGTCGTCGCACGAGGCATTGATCTGAGAACGTGCCAGATCCTATTTAATTGCGTTGATATCTGAGTCATGCTGCTCTAAAATCGGTTTCATGTCACGCTGATCATCGCGAATAAGAGAAAGCTCTTTTTTGAGCTCCGCCTGATTGTTAACAACCAGCCTCCGCAACTCACCAAGTTCAGAATGCATCACCGACTACATCACTGCAGACTGTTCAGCAATTAATTGAGACTGCTGCTGATTTAAAGCAGCCAGAAGCTCCTCAAAATTCGACATGTTGCCGGCAGTGAAAAATGATGATACCGACGAAAAAATGGGCAGCGAAGCAGCAGGCACTCCCGTTACGGTAGAAGCTGTAGTTGAGATCGGCGTGGTCAGGGCCCCAGCGCAATGCTTTCTGAGCAGCGGTTTAGTGGAAGGAGAGAGAGGGGAGGCCACGTGCTTAGAAGAGGCCTGATTAGGCGACTGAGTGACTGAAGGCGTGGTGGCACGAGCGGAGTCGACCAAAGAGCTCGCAAAGTAAGATTCGTTACGCACTGACAGGTCAATGCAATTTTAACAAATAATACGAGAAGAAGAGATATACCAATTGTCAAAACAGCATGCTATATGAAAAATTGCATTACAGTGAGAGCATAGAATGGTAGAAGTAGACCTATCCAAGTTTAACTTACAGCGAGCACGTACACGACCAACCATTAATGACAACCACGAGAATTCAGTAAACCAAAACAACGACTCACCAGGAAAATTTCAGTTGCCAGGGAGACGCACACTCGCTAGATAAATCGCAGCTGCAGATGTTGAACCACCTGTAGATAATTAGGAAAGCTGCCTTAGCTGACGCGCAAAGTGTTGAGAATTTTCTCCTATTGGCACAGTGGCACTGCTTTATAACCTCAATTAGTAGACTTTGGCAAACTTAACCTCACTTTTGAAATATGTCAATAGACAATAAAAAATTGCAACCAAGGACCCTCAAAAAGTCATTGCAGTGATAAACATGTAGCCAAGATTGAAAATAAACCGCCGCTTCACAGTCGAAAACGGACACAAGCCAACGCCACAAAGCAGAAGAAGCCAATGGCCGCCACAATGGATCCTCTCCAGTCTCAACGTATGCCAGGCAAAAATTGATCTTCCCGGCCCTTAAAATGTCGAGCCTTGCCTTGTATGATCGAAAAACGTGAGCCAGCAGGAGCCCGATCAGCCTGTAACAAAATTTCCTCACCAGGAAGTGCAAAAAACTATTAAAATCAGTTGAAATTACAGAGCGATCAAACACACAACTATCAACTCACCAGAGAGAGAGAGAGAGGGGGGAGGGAGGGGAGAACTTCGAACTCCCAACATATGTATGTATGTATGTACATGTATAAGAATATTTTTAAATTTAATATAGATCTCTACATCAAAATATAATGATAAAGTCGTTTATTAAATTGACATTATAAATCATACATAAAAATATATTTTATTTGATAATTAAAGTATACTTTATAAGAAAATATTTCTAATTGAAGAATCTCTTTCAAAAAGTATAGTGCTCACTTAGTTGACAACGTTTATTTATTTGAAACAGTTTTAAAATCAATTATATAATTAATATATTTGACAAAAAAAGGAACAATTTAATATTCTCATGGAAAACAATAGTACGCTTCAATAGATATTCATATACATATAAGACCAAAGCTATTCTGCAATATGTACATTGAATTCAATTAAAGCATTATCTTTTTTTCAAACAATTTTTCAATACTTCAAGAATATAATTGAATAATGATATAAAATACATAAATAAATGAGTCATTTTTATGTTTAATTGGAAAACATAATATTATTCAAAAAGAAAAGGCCGTTTTATTAATTAATAAATATTTAAATTATGAAAAATATATTATTTAAAAGCATTAAAACACTACAAGAAATTATAGTAATAAGAAAATGTTAGTATTAATGTTGAAAATTTTCATATGGTTACATAATTGAAAAGCTTTTGTTATTAATTAATGTTTTAAAAAGAAAAATCAGGTCCAATGTTTATCGCGCTATAACTTTGGGAAAAAATATTTTGACATGCTATGACTACGAATTCAAAAGGATTTGAGCTCAGCTTTCATTTAAAGTTTCAAGCTTCTAGCTATCAATTCTAAAGAACTATATGCGTTTAAAAATCTAGTAACTTTTTTAGTAATTTTCTTTATATGCCTATAACTAGGGAAATATTGAGCGTTGGTGTCTAAAATTCTGTTTCCTTTCATATTTTGACATTTGGAAACTTATCACAGTTTGAGCAAAATCCGTGATCCGGAGTTGTGATACTCTCCTAGTAAGTATAAAATACTAAATTTGGTTCTTGGTGATAAAAAAAGTGTTAAGCATATCATTATAAAGTACCGTAAAGGACGTAATTTCTGATCACCTAAGAGGTATTTCTGACCATTTACATGTGAAGAAGTAAAAGCATTTTTTTTTCACATAAACGAAGCACTTCCTACGCTTAATCTTTTTTTTCTCAAGAATTAAAAAAGAGGTATACCTTCTAAAATTTTATAACGTCGACTCTCGTTGAGTACAGACGTGTTTGTTTACTGCTCTGCTACGGGTCGCGTGTAAACATTGATTATTAGCCTATAAAGTTTGCGAACATACACCGTGTAATAGACTTTTGTATTTCTTGAAAAAGTGAGTGCTGTTAGCAGCTGAAAATGGCTCCTCCTGGAGGAGACCATTCTGCAGGCCAAGTGTCCGGTCAAAATGTTCCCAGTCAAAAGAAAAGTTATGCTACTGTTACTGTATCGGAAAATTTTCCCAAAGATGAGCAGGCCATAGTTCTTGACTCATTGGAAAATTGTACATTATCCATTCTCGATTACATTCTCCAAATTTTAAAACTTGTTAAACCTGAAGACACATTAGCCGTATCAAGAATTTCAAATAATAGGCTCTGTGTTTACTTTAACTCAAAGAAAATTTCTGAATTCACGAAAAAGCATAATCATAGACAATAAAGTGCTATTTTTTAGACCATTAATTGCGCGTTTTAAGCACATCATTCTTTCAAATGTTAGACCCTCGATTCCTCATGAAATTATAGAAAAATCTTTGACAGACCTTCACATTAAATTGGAATCTAAGGTAACATCAATGAGGGCTGGAGTCTTGGTTCCGGGATGCGCGCATATTATCAGTTTGCCGGCAAGTTTATATACATCCAGACAGTACATCATCATTGCCCGATTCAATATTAGTAAATTATGAAGGCTCTGTATTTAGAATTTTTGTCCCCTCTGACACTATGAAGTGCTTCGTATGTAAGGAAACGGGGCATGTTGCAAAGCAGTGCCCTATAAATATAGCTAGCCAGACAGACGATAATTTAATAACTAAAAATGGTGACTTGTATTTGGAAAACTTTCCAGTATTACCTCGTGTAAACAACGAAGCACAAGCTAAGGAATGTGAGATTAATACAATTCATGAAAATATACCTGAGCCTACTTCCAACAATGATGGTACGCACACTAATAACGACTCTCCTTCAGAGGTAAATAAACAACAAACTCAAGATAAAACAAGTGCCATTCATGAAAATAAAATTGATATAACTGTTGACACACACTTTAAAAAGCCACTCTCTACATCGACGTCAACTAATTACACAATAGGGCCTAATGATAATGGCTATTCTGCCTTAAAAAAGAAAAAAGGTAAAACCAGGAAAAAGCCGAGACTTGAAGTCACTATGGAAGAGGTGGCTAATCAGGTATTGCCAGCAAAAGAATTTATGGAAAAGAACCGTGACCAGTTTCCTCTTAAATATAATGAGTTTGTTAAATTTTTGCAAAATTCCTATGGACATACAGACATTCCCGGACTCGCTGCACTTCATACGGGGGATGGATTCATTGATAGATATGCTTAACGAGGTTTATACTTATATAGAAGACCGAAATCTTAAGAGTCGCATACTAAGAATTATTAAACGTTAACAAATAAAAGAAGCTACTGATTCACAACTTGATGATGATAGCT
The DNA here is from genome assembly GCA_017163975.1 of Anastatus disparis. Lineage (NCBI taxonomy): Eukaryota > Metazoa > Arthropoda > Insecta > Hymenoptera > Eupelmidae > Anastatus > Anastatus disparis. The sequence goes on from JAFFSR010000302.1 coordinate 4,670,641, forward strand.
CTCAAGATGGAGAGGAATAGAGAGCTTATGATTATATGTGAACAAAATAAAAATCTGAAAATAATGTTTTGGAATACGCGCAGCATCATTCCAAAACTCAACGAGCTTTCAACGATTCTTTCGCAATTGGATATATTCGCTTGAGTTGAAACCTGGCTTACGCCCAAGCAGAACATCAACATGCCTGGCTTTGTTACTTACAGGAAAAACAGGGACAATTGAAAAGAAGGGGGTCTACTGCTGCTTATACGAAGAAATATTTCGTTCATAAACTTAGACAGTGTTAAGCCTAGTCATGAGAGTATTGAAGTATGCGGTGTAAGTCTTACTAATATTAAGCCAAAATTAGATTTAATCATTTGCTATAGAGCGCCTGGTCTGAATCTCTTGTAGAGCTCATGGGACGACCTATTACTAAACACGGCCAACAGCCAACACTGTATTATGATTAGTGATTTTAATGCTCATCACATTATGTGGAACTGCGAACACACCGATACTAATGGTGATAGACTTAAGACATCTTTACATGAAAATAACTTATTTTTACACAATTTCAATACGACAACTTATGTAAATGAGCAGCAAAATTATCAATCTAATTTAGATTTAATTCTTTTAACCACTAATATTGCCGACAAAGTCCATTATGGGGTCTGCGATGAGACATTAGGCTCAGATCATTTTCCTATTCTTATTAATTTTGAGTCTACTAAGAATAAATATATTAAAGAATCTCTTAAACTTAAAACAGTGCATACTAACTGGAAAATTTTTACTAACAATCTCGACAAAATGAACGAAAAATTTTTTACTGTGGAATATCATAATCTATCCCCCAGCGATAAATATAAATATTTTACTAACATTGTTGCTTCTGTCATTGCTACTGCGAATGCTGATGCACAAATTCCGAGTTATGGTAGGACTAAAGATAGAAAACATCACAATCCAGTCTCATGGTGGGACTCTGACTGTGAGAGAGTTAAAAGACTTAGGCTCTCTGCTTATAAAAAGTGGAAATCTACTCGTAAACTCGAAGATCTCATAACATACAACAAAAATTATGCAATCGCAACTAAGACATTTAAACACAAAAAGACGGAATGTTTTAAGAATTTTGCAGCCTCTATTAACCTTTGGACCAGTCAGGGTTTAATCTGGAGCAAATGTAGAATTTTTAAAATCAAATGGGTCAAAATAACACCGCATCATGTTGGAAGCAACTTACAACATACTGAAATATGTAACACTCTTAGTAAGCTAAGCCCTTCGTGGGTTGTAACTGATCCTAAACAGGTCTCTACTTGTAATGATAACTTTTTCTTAGGCAAAATGTTCTCCTTTACTGAATTTAATGTAGCTCTTAATGAAAAAATAGATAATTCTGCATGTGGTATGGATGGTATTGACTTTGAGGTCATAAAAAAATGCCTATTAAACTCAGATTAATACTTCTTGACATTTATAATCTCATGTATACTTACAACGATTTCTCACCTAATTGGAAAAACTCTTTTATACATTTTGTTTCCAAACCTGAGGGGAATGGTCTGAGACCTATTGCTTTAACATCATGTTACTGTAGGCTATTTGAAACATTGATAAAAAACAGACTGCAATGGTGGGCTGAAACAAATAGTATACTTCCAGACAGCCAAAATGATTTTCCAAAAGGCAGATCATGTACTGATAATGTCAATAATCTGTATTTAACTATTGATAAAGCCTTCATTGAAAAAAAACATGTTTTAGCCGCTTTTTTGGATGTTCAAGGCGCATTTGATAATGTTGATATCAATATTCTCTTAAAAATCCTTGCTGAATTAGGCTACCCTGAAGTTCTTATATAATATATTCATTTTATCATGTATGAACGTTACATTGTCACTAATGAAACGGACCTTACTCCTCATTATGTATGTAAAGGTGTCCCTCAGGGTGGTGTACTAAGCCCATTGCTACACATTTTGTATGTGTCCAGAATACACAAAAACCTTTAGAAAACTATATATATTTCACAATTCGCAGATGATATTGCTCTATATATTGCTATATATTTTAAATCCAAATCAATCAAAAGGGAAAGAAGAATTCTCACTGACGCTATCTATAAAATTCAAAATAATCTAATCCAACTTGGACTGCTTCTTGCTTTGCATAAAACTAAATTTCTGCAAAAAGAATATTAAACCAGGCACATTTAGCATTAGCATTGGTGATTGACAAATACCTTCCAGTAGAACTGTACGTTTTTTGGGCGTTACCTTTGATTATAGACTTTCGTTTGCTACACATCTCAACCAAGTCTTTCTCAAATGCTCTAGAGCAATGAATATTATCAAATTTCTTTGTGGCACATGGTGGAGCTCCGAATCTAATACCTTACTTATATCGTACAAGAGCTACATTAGAGCAATTATTGACTACTGCAGTTTTATTACATATCCCACCGGTTTAACGCTTCAAAACAAAATTGAGAAAATTCAATACACTGCCATCAGGATTGCCTTAGGGCTAAGAAGAAGCACGCCTACAAATCTCTTACTAGGTGAAACCAAGCTTATAATGCTAAAAGACAGAATAACACATTTGGGTAAAAACTACTTTTGAAAAAAATTCACTAATCTAAATTCCATTAGTTGTAAAACAACCCTAAAATACTTGAATATTTGTAATAGGAATCGTAGGGATATATGCACTCTTTTGCATAATGTGGCCAATTATGTTAATAGTGTTAATTCTGTCACAGACAAGCAAAGTCAATTTATCTTATATTGTCATAATTATGACACAATTATTTCAAGTATACCCATCGACCTATCCATAGGCATGATACTAAAGAGTGCATATAACCCCAACGGAATTCATTCAAATTTCTTAAAACAATAAAATGCTGTACCTATACATACAGATGGATCTAAAATGAGTGCTTCGAACTTTGTTGCTGCCTCGTATTTATGTCCTTATCTGGAAATCAGGCAAACTGTATCAATTAGCAAAGAAGCATCTATTTTTACGACAGAATGTGTAGCTCTTGATATGGCCTTGGATCTGATCAACTCACATTAAGATCTCAGCTTCCTTGTTTTTACAGATTCCCTAAGTGCACTACAGGCACTAAATTCAAGTAAATTTAGCATAAGGACTAATCCGTATATTCTTAAAATTAAAAATAAATATAATAAATTTTATCATGATAACACTCATTAAACTTAAATAAATTTCTTTTGGTTAAAAGCTCATTTTAGAATTGATGGAAATAAGGAGGCTGACAAATTAGCTAAAACAGCAACCTTGAACACTCCTGATGTGAATTATACTATTCCATATACTGACCTTTATGCTAAGTTTAATAAAACTGCTACAATCAGCACTGTTACTGAAATCACGAACCAAGGCCTAGTTAAGGGGGTCAAATATTTTGTGCATTTTGACCTGCTGATACCGAATTTGTTATGTAAAAAGAGAGTCGACCGCCTAATATTGAACATAACCTCAAAAACTGTCGAAAACCGCGTTTCTGTGGAAAAACATGAAAAGAAAAAATGAAAATTGTTTATTTTTATGCATTTTGGCCTGCTGAATCCGAATTCGTTATGTAAAAAAAGAATCAACTACCTCAATTTGAAGATAACCTCAAAATACTACTAAAAAGTTAATTTGCACAAGAGCTAGATTGACTTACGCTTGCGTATACGCTTGTCTTCGAACGACCTGTGCAAAGAATTCCTGTGTCTCTTTTTCTTATTAGATTGTACTTTTCTTTTTAGCATCCAGCAATAGTCCGCCATCATGTTTACGCTACATTTTCCTTGCCATCTACGTTCAAATTCTTTCATATTCTGATGAAATCTCTCACCATGCTCTTCACTGTTGTCACCTAGGACTGGTGGAAATCCATCAATGTGCGAATCGAGAAAGTCGAGTTTCAAATTCATCAAGCAACCTAATTTTTTGAAATTTTGTACCATATTTTCTACGATGCTCTTGTAGTTCTCATCTTTATTGTTACCAAGAAATTTTGTTGCAACATGTTTAAAACTCAACCACGCTGCCTTCTCGGTATCATTCATACTTGTGACGAATTCTTCATCCCTGAACATTTTGCGAATTTAAGTTCAATCAAAGATGCCTTCCTTCAATTTAATCAGAGTTATATTCGTAAAGATGGTTTCTAAGTTTTTGAAGCATCGCCCTTCTTTATCGAGAGCTGTAACAAATTGTTTCATCAGCCCTAATTTAATATGTGAAGGCAGTAAAAGGATTTTGCTAGGATCGACAAGAGGACGATTGATGACATTGCTGGAACCTGGAGTAAGTGATGGTCTCGCTGGCACACTTTTGTATTATAGTGTTTTGCTCTATCTTGACTGTCAAAAATGCACAAATAGCATGGGTACTTGGTAAAACCTGATTATTGACCTAGTATAATTGACAATATTTCCAGGTCACCGCAAATTAACCATTCATGCTCACTGTACTTTATTTTATTTAACCCTTACAGTCACATGAGCCGATATATCGGCTACCTAATTTTCTTTTTTTCACCTTAATATTTTTGCAATATCATGCTTGAATCTTGGATTTTTTGTATTTTCAGATACACATAGCCTTACTATTTATAATGCTGATAATATTTTATAAATTTATAACTATTAATTATTATTATAAACAAATACATACGAAAAAAGTGAATTGAATTGCATGACTGAAAGGGTTAAAACGTTTTTGATGTTACAGTATTCTTTTTTGAGTACAGTTGAATGAGCCAATGGTAACGGAGCATACTCGTTCGTATTGTGAAAAAGAACTGCCTTCAAGATTCGCTTAGATGAATCGATGAATAACCTCTACTCTTCTGGCTTGTATAAATTTGGTTTAAACTCATTAATAAGTCCTTGTACATCGGTGCAATACACTAGATCAAATTCGCTAATAAAGTATGATCGAAACGCTTCTTCTCGGTTTCGATAAAATGTAACTTTTACGTCATTTCCTAATACATTGAAAGACTTTAATTGAGAAGCCATTAATTCAGCTGCATCTTTTGCTAATCCAGCATTCCTAAACATATCATTAAGTTGAGCTTAAAAGATATTTTTTTGGTTTTTCTCTTTACCAATAGGAACATATTCCTCATCACTGTCCGAAGACAGTTCTTCTTCACTTTCGACGAATTCACTTTCTGCTTTCCTCAACGATTCATAATCGTCAGTATCGTTGTCTGTATGGTCGTTAAGATTTTCTACGTCTTTTTCTGTACCACAATCAACTAGCATACTATCTATTCCTTGTATAAAGCTGTCTCGTGAAGCCTCGTTTATCAAACTTTCGACTATTTGCTTCTGCGGACAAACAACACTAGAAACTGTCGCATACAATATTTTATCTAGTCGCACTTTATTTACCCCACTTACATTTGTCACGTAAGTGTAGCAATCACTTTTACCTAATGGTTTTTTTCCAAATAGCTGGTTTCAGAAACTTTATTTTACTTTTATCTCTAGTTTTATCGAATGTATGAAACATTTTGTAACATTTAGCACATATAATATGCGGAACCCAAGTTGAATTTTGCTGAGAAATTTCTACTTCAAAGGATGCTTTAAATAAATCTTTTATTCTTTCAGTTACATGCTTCTTATGTTTTTTCCACACATTTTCCGTATAAATATAGCAGTAACTATCGAAATCGCCTACACAGGCGTGATCAACATGTTCGCGAGATCCCGAAGCAATCTCAATATTATTAAAATTATTTTTAGTATTCATAGATTTATTGAAAAACCTGCTAGGATTCCTGTTCCGATCGCAGGTGAATCAGACATCCTAGGGGTGATAACCCTCGTACCTCCCCAGGCCTAAGTACGAGAGCTTTCCGACTTTGACGAGGATAATGTCAACTCGTCGTTGGCACACTACGGCATCATTCTCACGTTCTAGCGTTCCCCTGCAGGACAACGCGCCTCGCTAGCTTTGTTACAACAGAGGATTGGAAACGAATCATTCTACACATCCCTTTCGGGCAGTTGTCATCGTTCCAGTGTCTTCTGTGGCAGCAGGATTAAAAGGACTACATAAAAAATCCAGTAAGTAAAAGTTTAAGTTCCTCAGCGAGGGAAATAATGTCCACGAGATAACACTACAAACAGGTAAAATTCTTAATTTCAAGATGTAGCAATCGTGAGATTTGTCTTCAGACTAATGTTGTTGAGAGTTATTTTTATAGTCTGTATTACCAAGGATATATTTTTTGCAAAATGTTACATAAATTCGATAAAACTAGAGATAAAAGTAAAATAAAGTTTCTGAAACCAGCTGTTTGGAAAAAACCATTAGGTAAAAGTGATTGCTACACTTGCGTGACAAATGTAAGTGGGGTAAATAAAGTGCGACCAGATGAAATATTGTAAGAGCATCGTAGAAAATATGGTACAAAATTTCAAAAAATTAGGTAGCTTGATGAGTTTGAAACTCCACTTTCTCGATTCGCACATTGATGGATTTCCACCAGTCCTAGGTGACAACAGTGAAGAGCATGGTGAGAGATTTCATCAGGATATGAAAGAATTTGAACGTAGATGGCAAGGAAAATGTAGCGTAAACATGATGGCGGACTATTGCTGGATGCTCAAAAGAGAAGTACAACCTAATAAAAAAAAGAGACGTAGGAATCCTTTGCACAGGTCGTTCGAAGACAAGCGTATACGCAAGCGTAAGTCAATTTAGCTCTTGTGCAAATTGACTTTTTAGTAGTATTTTGAGGTAATCTTCAAAATGAGGCGGTCGACTCTCTTTTTACATAGCAAATTCAGATTCAGCAGGCCAAAATGCATAAAAATAAACAATTTTCATTTTTTCTTTTCATGTTTTTCCACAGAAACGCGGTTTTCGACAGTTTTTGAGGTTGTGTTCAATATTAGGCGGTCGACTCTCTTTTTACGTAACAAATTCGGATTCAGCAGATCAAAATGCATAAAAATAAACAATTTTCATTTTCTTCTCATGTTTTTCCACAGAAACACGGTTATTTGACAATTTTTGAGGTTATGTTCAAAATCAGGCGGTCGACTCTCTTTTTCCATAACAAATTCGGATTCAGCAGGCCAAAATGCATAGAAATAAACAATTTTCATTTTTTTTTCTCATGTTTTTCCACAAAAACACGGTTTTTTGACAGTTTTTTGAGGTTATGTTCAAAATGTGCGACGAACTCCCTATTTTTAACGCCGGATTCGGATTCAGCGGGAAAAAATACAAAAGAACAGTATAGTCTCCATCCCAGAACCACCAACTTCTTTTATTTGTGGGTCTGTGTAATGATCAGAAATTACGTCCTGATCAGGAACTACGTTTTTTACAGTACTTTATAGCTGGATTAATTACAAAAATTAAAATAAGTGTTATTGTCTACGATCTCTCCATTTAAATTACTTGCAAGGTTTAGATCGATGGGGTTTTCCAGGACCGCTCTCATATGGATAAACTCCTGTATGTCAGAGAGGAAACAAATGGTTTCGACACACTTACGAGAAGAATCAGGTTGGCTAATAACCAACCTATGAGTTCCACAGGGTTTGGTACTGGGGCCTTTGTTGTTTTGCCTTTATATTATCAACGTACGTGAGGCTCTTGACTCTGGTAGTGTTGAGCACCCACTGTATGCAGATGATCTGCAAATCTATACGCAGGTTTCTCGTGAGAATGTGGATAAGGGTATTTTTATCCTTCAGAGGGCAGCCAAAGCAGTATCGGAGTGGGCGGTTGATGCTTCCGTCACTTTAAATGCTGATAAGACTAAGGTAATCGTCTTTGGTAGTAATCGTTTTATTAATTCATTTCATACTGGGGCGCCAAGAACGATTGATCTTAGGGAAGACATCGGCATTCCTTTCTCTGACTCTGTAACGAGCCTTGGTGTTGTGCTTGACTCTAAACTTTCTTGGGAGCTGCACATTAATATGGTTACAAAAAAATTTAACAGAGGGTTATATACTTTGCGGTTTTTTCGTTGATAAACCACGGAGGCTCTGCGTAAACAACTTGCAACTGCCCTGCTGTTTCCACATCTCGATTACTGTTCGGTGGTTCTGCTTGATGCTACTCAGGAGTTGAGAAGAAGAATACAAAGACTGCAAAATTCGTGTGTAAGATATGTATGGGTGTAAGAATGGGAGCTCATGTTTCTCCTTATAGAACAGCGTTGGGTTGGCTGTCTACTGATTGGAGGAGACAGTATTTTTTGGCCATACTTATGTACAAAATCGTCCTCATGAATACTCCGAAGCATCTAGTGGGTCTCTTCACTAGATGTGTACCTAGGGCGGCTATTAGAGAAGAGATTAAGGAGCTAGTGGTGCCCTTTATGCGTGCTGAAACTGGCAGGAATTCTTTCAGAGTTCAAGGTGCGCATTTTTGTAACTCCCTGCCTGCTGAGATTAAACATCTTCCATCTCTCAGCAGGTTCAAGTCAGCAGTGAAGGGGTACTTTCTCGACCTTGATTGAATTTACTATTTTTAATTTATATGTTAATTTATTTTTGTAATGTCCCATATATAGGCTTAAGGTGTGAATGTATTTATTGTTTTACTGATGGCTGAATGATTTCATTTTATTGTATTGACTGCGTCGTATGTTTTTGCATATGCTTTTTACTGTTTTATTTTATTTAAATATTGTTACATACTTTTAAACTTTAATTTTAACATTTTGACTGATAGATAAGGAATGACTGTTCTTAGTTTATTGTATTGTTGCGTGTATTTTTATTATTTCAATCTTTGTTTGTATTATTCTGTGATATAGCTTTTTATAGTGACTTACTTTTTGAGTATTATTAGGATTAGCTATTTGACTGTGATATCTGTATTTAAGTGCAATATTTATAATTACACATTGTGTTACACGCCTTTTTGTATATCTATACGAATAAATGCTTATCTATCTATCTAATTAGTTTTAGTAGAATAAAGATAATATGTAGTACGGTATGTGTTGCGCAGAAAAGCGAAAAATAACTTGAGAAATCGACTGAAAAAACGTCTTGAATTTACATGATACTGCCGTGTATAAAACTTTAAACCAATTTTATTCTATTTAAGTACTTCCAAATAATATACAAAAAAATTTTAAGTTATTTATATTATCAGAAAAGCACTTAAATCTGTACCTGGAAGTAAGTAAAAAACGCCATTTTCAAAAATATACATAGCTTAAAAAGTACGTAATTGCAAGGTTTGTTAACTGATTGAAAAGCTCAAGGTCTCAAATAAAAGGTTTTAACAGACAAAAGAAATGAGACCAGAAAGATTAAAAAATATTAAAAAAGAAACATTTTCCATCCGTTTGAAGATAAGTAAAAAATAAAAAAAATGAAAAATATTAAAGCAATTAGAAAATTAAAAAAAGAAGTGGTTCTGACCGAGAGTTGAACCCACGCACCCAAAGGAAAAGCGCGTACGGTACGCACTAAACCAAAACTACTTCGAGTAGAGTCTGGCATGAAATTGTAAATGCTCATTCGCGCCCCAGTTATTTAAAATAATTAGATTTTAAAATTCAAATTAATTATTAACAATTTTCAAGTTTTAGATGTCATATAGTTTTATTTAGTTATATTTATTTTTCTAAAAAATTGTAATTTTACAATAATAATAAGTTTTGTTATTTAATAGATTTTAAAAATTTTACGCGTTATATTAATTTTTTAATATTTATCATATTTTTTACTATAAGAATTTTATGTTTATCGATTTTTCTGGAAAAAATGTTATTTACTACGATAATAATTTTAATATGTTATTTAATAAAATACTATTTTTTCATAGTAAATTATACAAAAAATAATTATTAAAAATTATTTTGTATTCTAAAAAAAGTATTTTATAGTTTTAAAAATTTAATTACATTAATATTAAAAAAAAATAAATAAATTGCTATCCATATATTTCTGTCTAGGTCCTTTTGAAGCTCGTGCTGTTCAGTTGCCCAATAAGCGCAGAGCTATTACTGCGCAAGCACAAGTTCTCCGTCCAAACTAGCCACACTGATCCAGAGAACCGCAAAAAAGGTGGTTTTACTTTAATATAATGAAATGATTGTAAACAAAGAAATTTTTTCTTTTGTCTAGAAGCTCGTGAAGTGTAGACTTTAATAATTTATCATAATTAGTCTATACTTGAGGAGAGAAAGAAAGTAAAAGAGGGTGGGGTAAGATGCAGGGAGTAAGAAAACGAAGAAGAAAGGAAGAATGGAGAGAAAGATAAAGACAATAAAGCAAAATATAGTTGAAATTAGATAAAGAAAGTAATACAGATACTAAGGGCCAAATGAGAGAACAATAAGGCCCAAAATAACTTATAAATTATAAATACAAATTACTTAGGACCCAATAAAAAATTGCTGTTATTATTACAAAAAAATTATATATTTTTAAAATATGTGTGTATCCGGAGAACCGGAAAACCGAAAAAAAGGTGGTTTTACTTTAATATAGTATGAGATGATTGTTAGCAAAGAAATTTTCTTTTTTGTCTAAAAGCTAGTCAAGTTTAGACTTTAATAATTTATCATGATTGAAGTCTATACTTATAAGGAGAGAAAGTGAAAAAGGGTGGAGAAAGTGAAAAAGGATGGAGAAAGATAGAAGAGGTAAGAAAAAGAGAAAGAGAGGAAGAAAGGAGTGAGAGAAAAATATAAAGTGAAATATAGTAAGAAAAAGATGAAGAGAGAAATACAGATAGAAAGGCCCAAATGAGGATAAAAAAAGAAGGCCTATAAATATGACCCAAAGAAAGCTTATGAAAAATAAGTACGTAGAATCCAATAAAAAATTGCTACCCTTATTATAAAAAAAATTATACACATTTAAAAAATGCGTAGATCCGGAGAATCGGAGAGCCGGAAAAAAGATGGTTTCACTTTAATATAATGTTACATCGCCCATACTTTTGGTCATAAAAATTTTTTTTCTCCTATTGCTCCTTTTGTTTCATAGAAAATTTACATTTATTTTACTATCTCGACTTCCCTTAAAATAATTTTCCATTTTTTTTTTTCATAAATTCTCAACTTTTTTACAATATGGATAGACAATTTTTTTTTACATTTACAAAATGATAAAATTTTACTCTTCTAAAGAAAACTGAAAATTATTTCTATGAAGTGCAATAAAGGTAATCTTTTAGCAGCTACGCCAACAATCATAAAACAGTAATTAAGGGACGGTTTTCACCGTCAGGGATTAAAAAAAAAGTTTGAAAAAATATACTTTTTACTTTTTTAATTATGTTTTTATTATTAAAACTATTTGTAAAAGTTCGTAATGTGATTCCGATTTATTTAGTTTATTAATTACACTAAAAAATGCGTTTATACTTTCATTGTTTCATATTTTATATTCAATTATTATTAATTAAGATAGCTATATACATACTTATATAAATATATACATATAGATACGTATATGAGTCTCATGCGTTTTCATATTTTATTATTTCACATATTTTTCTAATAACTTCTTTTTCTATTAATTTTTCTTATTATCTATAATTAATAATTGAGATATAAATACATGCTAACCTGTTAATAGCATTTATATATTTTATATTTCATTGAACATATTAACAAGATTTATTCACAATATTACGTAAACAAAAATATATCAAAAATATATAACATAAATGTTTTTGCACGTTTAACTATACGACGATTTTTAATAGTGTAATATATTGCTATTAAAACCGTGCTAATAACATATATTTGTTAGCAACCATGGCTATTGGAATGTATAATATTTTAATAGAGGAAGGTATCTTCGAGGAGTTCCGTCAGGGAATTGGTAGCGTGCGCATCGCTCTCGGTGTGCTCGTCCTATACCTTTACGATTTTCGCCCTAAGATTAATAAAATCTATCGAATTTTATCTGAAAGTGTGTCAATGCCAATCACTGTGTACTTCAGCGTCATGTTTTCGTTAAATTATAAGTATTCTGTGTACTAATAGAAACATTTTTGAGTGAAAAGAGGTTACGAAAGCTAAACATCAAAAAAAGGCGTTGGAAAGACAAGAATTTATTCCCGTAACCTCAAAGCGAAGGCAGCTAACGCAAAACATCATGACGAAACGGGTCGAGCTACCCACAGCCAAATTATTTGAAAAATCTAAATCTACTCTCTCATCAAATTTCGTAGATAGACAAATTGAAAAAGCTTCTAAAGAATTTGGATTGAAAAGACAAAGTACAGTTCAGCTCAATTTACTAACAAAAAGATCATTTCACTGATCAGATATGAATCTTGAATATCAAAAAGACAAAAACAGAGAATCCAACGATAGTATGATATCTCTCGCCGCTAGCTCGGGCTCATTATTCGGAGACACAAATAATAGTCCCACAGACTGCACGGATATACGCAAAGAAAATAATAAATGGATTTTTCCAAAAAAATTTGTTGAAACGGCTACTACAACTTAAGGTACACAGCAACAAGCACAATTCGATGCTATGAAATCTAACATGTTTAATGTACTAGACAAGGATAGCACTTAGCAGACGATCAAACTAACAATTCTCATTATAATAAATCTAATAATAAAAGGATCAAGCCACCGCCCATATATTGCAAACACAGTTCAGCTAAATCACTGATCAATGCCATTGCACAAGTAATCGATAGAAAAAGTTTTATTTAAAGGACTTCGTAGAGGAGAGTCTTACAAATCTGACAATCATAACAGCTGGTATGGAAACCTACACTAAACTAAAAGAGCATCTACAAAAAATAGATGTACAATTTTTTACATACACAGCACAAAACAAAAAGAGCAAGCTTCTTGTCCTGAAAGGAATAAACGATATATATACGCCTAAAAAAGTAAAATTAGAGCTTACTAATATGAACATTTTGAATGTAGAAATAAAAAAAATGGAAAAACTTAGGGTTAGTGCGAATTGTACTCAAAAAATTCATCTATTAGTTCAGCTCAACTCTAATAGCATTCAAAAAAATACCACCGCAATCAAAAACATCCTTAACCTTAAAGTACGATGGGAGACTTTTAAGAAAAGAAATGTCTATTAATACCATAGATGTCAGCGTGTAGGACATGCAAGCATAAACTGTAATCTAAAGTATCAAAGATAAACAAAGAAAAATCATCACCACCATACTGTGTCAACTGATGTCAAGAAGATCACACAGCCAATTATCGTGGCTGCGCTTATATGAAATTTGCTGAATTAATAGTACAAGATATAAAAGAAAATCGCACCAAAAACAGTTTTGCAAAGAATCATAGAATCACCACTCCATCTATTTTATATGCTAACATCGCAGCAAGTAACAACACACACACCAGCTCGTAAAAGCCGCAACATAACACCGTAGCTAACAACTCTACTGAAGATGTCGCCACGACACAGACATATGTAATCAAGAGCGTCGAAAGCCTTCTCAACAACTTTAAAAGAGAACTTTTAAATACGATAAATACACATAACGCTAACCTACAAAACCAAATCACGGAACGAATCCGTAAGCTAAAAATTATATTTAACGAACTAACTTTACATTGGGAGTAAACCTAAATAAATTGATAATAATGTCAATTCAAGCATGCATAAATAGAGTTCAGCTGTAACAATTACAGATCATCTTTTTTAATCATAACATACTAAAATAGTTTAGTAAACTAACGGCGAATAACATATTATATTAAAAGTATAAATCCCGTGTAAATATCTTAATAGGTATAAAGCCTGTGTAAATATTGTAAATAGCGGCGGGAAGTGCTTCGGTGGTATCCCTTTTTATTTTTTATATTTTTTTTAAGTCACAGATGATTTGGTTTTTCAATTATTATAATTTTTCAAATACACCTATACACTACCCTCCAGTCACATTTGCCCACCCTACATGAAAATCGATAAAACTTTAAAGTTTTGTGGCTCAGTGAAAAATAGTCGTAATTAAAAAATTCCAACTGGGTTTTAAAAAGGGTTCAAAAACCTTTAATTTAAGTCGAGTTGAGCAAAAAAGAATTAAAAAATGCATGCATTATGCGTAAAAAACTAACTAAAAAATATTCAATTTTTTTCGCCCCTATTCAAATGCCTGCCATTTTTGCGGAAATTATCGAATCATAAAAAAACAAAATGGAGGTAAAAGCTAAAGGAGTCACCTTCAAAATGAGCTATAGAAAGCTAATTTATGATCGATTTTACGGTAGTTATGGTCATTTTTTATGAAAAAAACGATTTTTTTTAATAGCTATTATCTCAAAAAATACGCATGATACAAAAAAAATTTTAATAAAAAAGTTGTTTATTTTTGAGTCAAAAAAATAAATATTTAGATTTAACTGAGAATCAGTAAAAAAGAGATTTTATTCATTTTTGATCCCATTGAAAAAAAATCCATTTATTCAATATTTATATTTTAATGAATTTAGAAAAAAACTTTTTCTTCCAGATTTCAGTTAAATCTAAATATTTATTTTTTTGACTCAAAAATAAACAACTTTTTTATTAAAAATTTTTTTGTATCATGCGTATTTTTTGAGATAATAGCTATTAAAAAAAATCGTTTTTTTCATAAAAAATGACCATAACTACCGTAAAATCGATCATAAATTAGCTTTCTATAGCTCATTTTGAAGGTGACTCCTTTAGCTTTTACCTCCATTTTGTTTTTTTATGATTCGATAATTTCCGCAAAAATGGCAGGCATTTGAATAGGGGCGAAAAAAATTGAATATTTTTTAGTTAGTTTTTTACGCATAACGCATGCATTTTTTAATTCTTTTTTGCTCAACTCGGCTTAAATTAAAGGTTTTTGAACCCTTTTTAAAACCCAGTTGGAATTTTTTAATTACGACTATTTTTCGCTGAGCCACAAAACTTTAAAGTTTTATCGATTTTCATGTAGGGTGGGCAAATGTGACTGGAGGGTAGTGTACATAAATCAATGTTATATTAGTCTTCTTACAGACAAAGCGTGCTATTAATAAATTATAAAAATAATAACAAGAGTCATTGTTAATCTACGAGTCCTAGCTACCTAAGCAATATGATTATTATACACTATATTGTAACTCAATTTGGTATCTTTTTTGTGGTGTTTGTTATAAGAAAAATATGAACATAGTGAACAAAGCACATGTAAGATACAACGGTACTTACATCAATCGGCTGCCAAGAGCTGGATTTAAACCAAGAACCCCGAGATTACGCATCCAACGCTCATACCGAATGATCCACAGACCGACTCTTATAACTCTCTTAGGCCTTTCATTAACATTTAAAGTTGCATTTGGTTTGGATACAGATTTAACTGGTTTACTTTTATAATCATGCTGTACAATTGCTTCTGTTACTACTTTTCCCTTATCTAAATTTTTTTCCAATATATGAGTCTCTACATCAGAATTGTTTTTTAATCCATTCTCATTCATAACAGGTTTTTCATATTCCTTTTTGCGTTCTCATAGAGAAAGCATTGTATCAGCAAAAAAAATTTTTTTCTATTTTTTCATCAAGGAGATGTAATAGGGCATATGATTTATATATAGATACCAACATTGCAGTTTCCCGAATTTTTATTAATAAATCTTTATTAAAAAATTTTCCGAAATATCTCCATATTATACTGTTTATTAATTAAACTACAAGGTTATAATATGGAGATATTAAAAAAAATTTGGATTGAGAATAAAATTTTGGTTAACTGTAATGTCGGTATTTTACATCCCCTCAATTTGTACACATTTGGACTCAGGAAGTCGAAAAAAGTGGTTTCCAGAAAAAGTCTGTATGTATGTATGTGTGTGTTCGCTACGCCAATTTTATCTCGAAAATTACTTAATGAATTTTCTTCCAATTTAGCACATAATTCAGTTTTTTGTCTAGCTGAAGGGGAGGGGGGAGAGCTATTGAAAATTGGTTTTCTTAGCGTAATTTTTTTAGAGCCATTTAAAAAGAAAAATTTTTTGATTTCTAATATTTTTTGTATTTTACGCAAACTACTCGATAAATTTGTTTACAAATTTATATAAAGATTCTTAACGATTGCCAAAAGGAAAAAAACTTCTAAAAACTAATTTTCTTAGTGTAGTTTTAATTTTAGAGCATTTTGAAAATTAAAAAAAAAAATTTTTATTCATTTTTCTTTTGTTTAACGTAAACTACTCGATGTATTTGCTCCAAAATTTGTATGTAAGTTATTCGCTACTGTCTGAAGAAAAGAAGCTTTTGAAAACTAATTTTCTGAGTGCAGTTTTAATTTTAGAACATGTTGGAAATTTTGAAAAAAATTTTTATTTTTTATTTTTTTTTATTTTACGTATATTATTTAGCAGATTTTCTTCAGAATTCATATACAATCAATTCGTTATTTTTTGACGAAGTCAAGCTTTTGATAATCAATTTTCTTAGAGTAGTTACAATTTTAGAGAATTTTAAATATTTTAAAAATAATTTTGATTCTTCTTTTTTTATTTTTTTTTATTTTACTTAAATCATTTGATAGATTTGTTCTAAAATTTTCAAGGAAATTATTTACAACAGCTAAAATAAGGAAAATTTTCAAAAACTGATTTTTTTAAAGTAGTTCTCGTTTTTAAGAGGCTGCCGTATTCTCTGTCCTCTTCTCATTACAAAATTATTTTTTTTTCAAAAACTAGCAGCTAAAGGCAGTAATGAATAGATGATTTCGATTTGTATAATGAAAATTGATACTTTCTTTTATAAAGATAGGTTAATTTCATCGCTTCATTTTCGAGAAAAGTTGAAATAACTTATAGAATTAGAGATTAGAGGCAGAAAATACGATTTTCAAGTTATTCCAACTTTTCTAGAAAACAAAGCGATGAAATTTATTTATTCTCATCAGAGAAAATATTGTTATTTATTATACGCATTGAAACCATCTCTTAATTTCTGCCTCCAGTAACTAGTTTTCATAAAAAACAAATTTTAAATAGAGTCGGTAAAATAGGTATCTGTATCGGTATACGGCAGTCTCTTAAGCATTTTGAAAATTTTGAAAAAGAAATTTCTGAAAAAAATATTATATTTATTTAGCTAATTGAGAACAAATTTTAATTGTTTTTTTTTTATTATACGTAAATCACACGATAAATTTGCTTTGAAATTTGCATGGGAATTGTTTGAAATTGCCAAAAGAAGGTTGATTTTTGAAAATCGATCTTCTTAGCGTAGTTTTAATTTTGGAAAATTAAAAAAAAATTCATTTTTCATTTTGTTCTATTTTACGTAAACTATTGGATAGATTTGCTCTACAATTTGAATACAAGTTATTTGCTACTGCCTTCATGAAACAAGTTTCTGAAAAATAATTTTCTTAGCGTAGCTCTTTGATCACTTCTTCTAATTTTTAATTTAATGCTCTCACTAGTTCTTTACTTTCTTTCTCACTCCCTCTCATTCCTTCCATCTCACCCTGGTACTCATTTTTACACTATTTTAATCTATCTCGCTCTCTCTCTCTCTCTCTCTTCCTGTGAAGTCTGCTCTCTCAAGGCCTGTCTTTAATGACTTTCCTTATCTTGATTTTAAATTTGTTAATTGTTCTGCTTTGCGGACGTTCTTATGTTCTCTGAAGTGTGTCACTTGTTGCGGGGCTTTCTCCTTGGCTGACCGCCTTGGCTGACTCTACTCACATCTTAGTGATGCCATTTCTCGCTTTGTACCGGTTAGAGTGGTACGTCAGAGTAGGCATTGCCGTGCGTGGATCACTCCTGAGCTCAATACCTTGATTCTTGAAAGAGACAGACTTTATAGACGATTTAATGTTGAAGACTCGTTACTGACAAAACTACAGGACTGTACGTGACAATGCACACGCATGGATTGAAACAGCTAAACTTACATACTTTCACGGCCAACTGTCTCGACTCACTGACTCCTGCCAAATCTGGAAGGATCTCAGGAACCTTGGTATTTGTTCCAACCATAAAGACTCTTAATATGGCTTCTTGCCTGATGAACTTAATGACGTCTTCAGTAATATTACCTTTGATCCTCTCACACCACCAATCAATGAATACATGGATAGTTTGTCTAATGATGACTTTGGGCCTCTATTATATTTTAGGAAGGTCACAACTGAGGAGGTCTTGCGTGCCGTCAGTCATTCCACCTCACAGGCAAGGGGTTTCGATGGTATCCCGCAATCATTTATTCTCTCTGCATTTCTTGCTGTTGGCTCCATCATCTGTGATATATCTAATGACTTTCTTAAATTTTCTGAGTTTCCAATAGTTTGGAAGATATTTTTGATTAGTGTTATAAACAAGATTCCATCTCCCCGCACGATAAATGATATGTGACCGATCTCTCTTCTTTCTTTCTTGTCCAAGGTTCTTGAGCGACTCATGCACCAGCAATTATCTGATTATCTTCACTCTCACCAACTGCTCGATTCTTTTCAAACAGGCTACAGAACTACTCACAGCACCCATACAGCTTAACTGAGACTTACTGACGGCATTAGACAGGGCATAGATGGCCATGTTGCTCTTGGTTTTTGATTTTAGCAAGGCTTTTGACATAGTGTGTCATGTCACTTTCCTTAGAAAGTTACATGATTTCGATTGCTCGAGGACTATAATTGGATGGTTTGCTTTTTACTTGTCTGATCGGCAGCAGGTGGTTCTCGGACCTGGCAATGTGATGTCGGCTTTCTGTCATCTAAACACTGGTGTTCCTCAGGGATCGGTACTTGGTCCTCTTTTATTTTCTATTTACATCAATGATATTGCTCTTGGTCTTGATGCTAGGGTCTCTCACGTCATCTACGCCGATGATCTCCAAATATATGTACAATTTCCTTTTGCTGAGTTGACTTATTTCTCTGCATCAATGGGTGAGCAGACAGAGCGCATTTCTGACAGGGCTTTCTTTAATCTACTGTATCTTAATGTGGATAAGACCAAAGCCATTTTATTTGGCTCTTATTATTATATTAACAAATTGTCATATATATCATCGACTGAAGTGCCTTTTAAAGGAACTCTAATCCCTTTTGAGACATGTGTCCGTGATCTTGGCGTCTGGTTGGATGCCAAGTTGGATTCAAAGGTGCATATTCCTCACGTCTGCAGTAGGGCCAATACTATACTATGCTATATCTTCTTAATTATTTTAGAAAGAGCACAAACTTTCTTCTTCATAAACATCTGGTACAGTCCCTTTTGTTCCCACTAATTGACTATTGCTGTTTGGTCTATTGTTATCTCTCTGTTGAGCTTAATTCAAAGCTCCAGCGTGTCGTCAACTCTGGCATACGTTACATCTATGGTGTAGAAAGGCGCGAGCACATCTTTCCTCTCAGGTGCTCCCTTGGCTGCATTTCTACTAGTGGTAGAAGAAATTATTTCACCGATTTTTTCCTTTATTCCGTTTTTCGTCACGATTCTCCTGCTTATATTGTTGACAGGTACCATTGGAATCAGTTTGGAAGACCTCAAAGGGTCGATGTGAGACCTCTGACCACTCCTCATTCGAATACTAAATACTACTTCAACTCATTTGTCTCCACCTCATCCCGCATTTGGAATGACCTTCCTTTTAACATCAGATCATTCATTTTTCTCATTCAAATCATCTTTATTCAAGTATTTTTTCACCCTCGAGAGTAGACGAGCTCTTAGTATAGCATCGCATCTATAAGTTACAATCTATTTTTTTTTTGTTTATTGCTTTTGTTTAATTTTATTTAAACTATAATGTTCATTTGGCTTTTTAATGTTTAATTCTATTTAAAAATTTAATACCATTGTTATTCTTAATTTATTATTTTTGTACAACATATTGTATGATAAAAAAATTTATCAATCAGAAAATCAATCCCTATTTCCTAATCACTCTCTCACACTTATTCTTACTCTTTTTTTTCCTAATTAATTTTTCTTGAATAGAAATTATGTTTTTTATATTGAATCATATTTAAAAAAATAAAATGAAATTATTTTATGTCAATGAACTCTATAAGAAAATATTACGCCAAAGCACTTGGAAGCGTTTTATTTTTAACATACTATTCTTTTTCAACTAAAATAGGTATATTATCATTATATATGTTGGACTCATTTTGTACAACAGTTATCTGTATTTTTGAAGTTTCTTTAAAAGTTTCATGTAGTTCATTACTAATTAATATACCAGCATTTCGCATCTGATCTATATGTCTTTTACAAATAATCATTTCCATAATAGTTGTACATAAATAATTTCTACTTCTTAAGCAGTCTGTTACTTAAGCTTTTACCCAAGTTGGTTCATTAGGAGTCTTATATCCACGTATCCTAACCATATCACCAATATTAAATGTAATCTCTCTTTTTCCGATATAATTTTTAATTTGCCTTTCAACATTAGCATCTACTTTACTTTCTTTTAACAAATTTAATCTCATTCTGAACTCTCTGCCATGTATTAATTTTGCAGAAGTTTCACCTGTGATACAATGAGACGTTACTCTATAACTAAACAAATATGGTGAAATGAGAGTTTCAACTTTTACACCAACATTATTAGAATCTAATAAGGCTTTTTGTAAACCTAATTTAAACGATTTCACAGCATTTTCCGTGGTTTCATTTGATGAAGGGTAGTATGCTGAGGTAGGTACATATTTTATTCTATTTACATTACAAAAGTTTTTAAATTCACTAGACACTAATTGTTTACCGTTACCAGAGATTATTTTCTTATGAAGACCATATCTTTAACAAAAATTTCTTATTTTAATTAACGTCTTTTCTTAAATTATGTTATTTATATTATATACTTAAGGCCATTCTGAACAAGCGTCCATTATAATTAAGTACACTTTACCATTTATTGGATCTAAGAAATCTTTCAAGTACTTCTTTACATTGTTCGTATTTAACTAAGACAGCTTCATGCGGGTTGGAAGCAACTTTATTACAAATATCGCAATTTTTTAATACTGTTTAATTTCTAAGTCTAAATTTGGCCACAAAAAATACTGCCAAGCTAAAGCCTTCATCTTACTGGATCCCATATACGCTACATGTATTTCTTTTAACATGTCTTCTTTATATTTAAAAGGTACAATAACACTATACCTCCACAGGAGTAGTTCTTGATCAATGGTAATTTCCTGAGATCTAATGAAATAAGGTTGAAGCTTTTTTTCAACTATATTTGATTAACCATTTCTAGTATAATCCTATACTTTGTTTAAATTTTTATCATTTCGAACTTGTTTTCAAATTTGCTTTGCATCTATAGGAAGCTTATCTTTAATCAAAAAGTTAAATAATTAGCTGTTCATTTACAAACTACATTATTTGCTGTTAAGGGCAGTTTTGAAAGACCATCAGCTCCTCCATAATTCTGACCTTTTACATAATTTAAAGTGTAATCGAATCCACTAAGAAAGTAAGCCCTTCTTTGCGATCTTCCCGCAGTCATTTGAGAAATGCCTTTTTCTTCTCCTAACAGTGCTAATAAAGGCTTATGATCAGTTTCTATAATAAAATGAACCCCCTTTAAATACTGAAAGAACTTATTTACACCCCAATAAATAGCAGACGTCTCTTTATGAATAACAGAATATTTCTTTGCTACAGCGAGAGTTCATGAAGCAAAACAAATAGGCTTTTCCTCTTCGTTCAGAAAAATATGTATAAGTAAAGCTCCTATACCTACATTAGATACATCACAAGCTAGTTTAATTTCCAAGTCTGGATTAAAATGTACTAAATTTCTATCAGAAATAATTTCTTTTTTTATCTTTTTTAACGCCTCCTCGCATTAAACTTACCATTTGAAAACCGTATTTTTCTTTAATAAATTTGTTAGTTTATATTGTGATGCGTTTATTGCATCTCAATAACAAATCTATTCGAGAGAATAAGAGAGAAAGACAAGCAGAGATGCACTCATGAAACTGATCATTAATTGATTAAACAAACTAGTCATTTTCATTTTTGTTGTTTGTTTTAAGGAACACTCGAGTTATTGAGAGCAGACGACTTACCGGTGGAGAGAGACAGAGCTAAAGGGCAACCTAACCTCAAATTGAAACATGTCGTGAAGAGGAAGCCACACTCACCATCGGTTTTCCATGGTGCACTAGGAGTGAAGCTACGGTGGAGGCTGCAACTTTACAACACTAGTGCACACAACATATAAAGAGAAGAGACACACATTCTGTGTAAACATAACCTGTGACAGTGCTCTTGTGCGTCGCCATCTTATATTTCTAATGACGACGTGCATGCCGTGGCACTGTCAGGTAATACACTTACACTCACACATGTACCCGGTGTATAGGTACATACAACACAATACACTCGCGATACGCAATGACGAGCGATACCGGGAAACGACGCGAAACATTAGAAACACGTGCTCAAGAGTAAAGAGGAAGCGTCGGCAAGGATGAAAGTAACCAAGTCGCAACGGAAATTTCTGATAGATGATGGAATCGATAGAAGGAGGCAACGGTAGAAAGAAAAAGAAAGGAAATCGAGTTACGAGTAAGAAGAGTAAAGGATCAGGGAAAAAGGGGAGCCAGCTATAGTTTGTGCGTTAGGCTCATATGTACGTTATTATATATGGAACTATGTAGAAATCGAGAGCCACAGGAATATTCTATATGGGACAATGTAGAAATAGAGAGCAGCATGAGTATTATATAT
Organism: Anastatus disparis; assembly: GCA_017163975.1. Lineage (NCBI taxonomy): Eukaryota > Metazoa > Arthropoda > Insecta > Hymenoptera > Eupelmidae > Anastatus > Anastatus disparis. Next base: position 4,693,337 of record JAFFSR010000302.1, read on the forward strand.
GGAAATACGTAGAATCGATAGCGAGAGTGATGAAAGATAGAAAAATCGAGCGCTGAAAAGAGATAGTGCTGAAGTTTGCATGAAGAATAATCAAAACCAAGTACATGGAGCATTCTAAATGTGAATTTAAATGAAGCGCGCGAGAAATAGAGGGCGCTAACATGAAAAAAGCCGCTAAAAGGAAAGGTGTTGATTGGTTATAAGTCAACATCCTTTGTAAATGACGAATAACAATTACGGAAAGGATTAATAACCAATCAACCACTATTCTATTTGTGAAGTAATTGATTAAAGAAGGGATGAAGAGGAAGGAGCTCGAGAAAGGACGCCCTGACGACACACTTCTCTATTAGATCTGGATAACTTCACTTTGCTGATTTTTCTGTTGTTGGATATACTCGTGTAGTTTTTTTTTGAGTTTATACTCCATTTTATTAAGATTTATTTCAATTGAGAAGAGATACTACGCTGCCATTTTGCCTAGGAAATAAGAGAGATTTTTTATTATTGTTGAGAGAGTTGAGGAGTTTTACAAGAGCAGAGGAGATTTCTTGTTGGAGATTTTTGTATTTGGAGAGAAACACTTATTGTTATTATTAAGGTGAGTCCTTCATCTTACGTCTTCATCAAGTGAAAACTTAGAGTCTGTGCGTGGCGCAGTTTTGCTCGTCATATTTAGCGTCGGTTTGAGCGCTATTGTTATTCTTAATATTTAAGTCACGCATTTAATCTAATTTTTATTAATTATAATTTATAGAAAAGTTTTATTGAGTCGAGTCAGAGTTTTCTTTACACACAGTTCTTCTTACACTCCACATAATTTCGAGAAATTGTTCGGGTGATTGAGCTGTTAAATTTACTTGAATAAATTGAAAGTGAAAATTACTCATTTTGTAGCTTACTTGACAGTGTTACTTAAGTGTTTTATTAATATTGTGTTGTTCTCAATATATAAATTATTTATTGCTGGTTTGCATCGGTGGTTTCATCATTGTTCCCTGCGACGACCCGATTAGAATCTACTCGAGTGAGTTGATTGCTGGGATATTAGTAGTTTATATTCAGAGTGAAGATAGAGAAAATAATATTTAAATTAAAAGTAATTCAGCGATTTTATAATAGAATTGAGATTATAGTAACTGTGGGATAGGGAATAAATTCTCACATTACAATATCTAAATTTAATTTACGTTTTGACATCTACATACGAAAGTAAGTAATGTCCTAAATATGTAAAAGTAATGTAAAAGTAAGCTATATAAGCTGTGTGGAAAAGAGAGAAAAATATATAGATTCTGTTCTGTAATGGCGAACGCACAAAAGAAGAGAAATATAGCAATGTAATAGCTAAAACTAATCTGAATAATAATAAGCCATCCTAATTAAAATAAAATAATAGGTATAATACAAAAAGTCTATTTATTTGATTGTCCACTACCTCGCATATATTAACATGGTAGCAGTGCCTGATTTGGAGAAAAAAAGATTGCCGAGTGTTACAAGTGTCCCATCGTAGGTATGTTTAAAATGTTAGAATTCGCCACGTGACAAAAATTGAAGCAGCAAATAAAGTAACGCATTGAAGAAAGAAACAGAAAAATTAAAAAGATAAAGATATTATATAACAAAAAAAAAGAAGAGAAAAAAAATATTTGAAAATGCCGGTATGGTTGACCATGTGAGTGAAAAAGTCAAATAAAAAAAAGAAAGTGAAAATCTGCAAAATTTAAAAGAAAAAAAGTTTATAATAAAATCAAATTAAGAAGAGTATTTCTAATTGAATTAAAAAAGGTGTTAGAATTTTAAAAAATTGTAGATAACGCATTGTTAATAAGTGAGAGCAAGATGGCAGATGAGTTCAAAATAAACATACAAGTTTTCGATGGCAACGACTATAGTATTCGGAAAAAACGCCTATCAGTGCTACTTAAATTAAAAAAATGTGCAGAAGTAACTACGAGAAAAAAGAGAAATACAGACGATGATGAAACTTGGGAAGAAAAGGATCTAAGGGCAATGAAGTATATATACAGCATTGTTAAATAAAAAGTTAGAACTTGTAAACGACAAAGAAACATCATATGAAATAATAAGAAAATTAGACAGTTTATATTTACAAGAATCAACGGCGCTGAAGATTGTTACACGTAACAGAATAGAAAAATTAAAGTTGAAAGATTTTGACGACTCTAGTGATTTCTTCAGTGAATTTGAATTATTAACAATTGATTTAAAAAATGCTGATGCCACGTTGTCTGAAAAAGAAAAAATGAACTATCTTTTGAGAACTCTGCCGAATTCAATGGCTCATATTTGTGATTTGGTGGATGTGCTAAAATAAGATGAACAAAATTTTGAGTACGTAAAAGGAAAAATGAAACTACATGAAGAAAAAGAAAAAAAAGGAAGTAATAGAAATCGTTCTGGATATACGAATGTTTTTCATAGCACATCGAATTTAAGAAATAACAGATATAGAAACACACCATGTGTATCGCGAGGGGGTGCACGAAGTAGAGATTATTCAAATCAGTGAGGCAATGGTAGGGGAACATGGAGAGGAAATCCCCATCACAGTCAAAAGCGTGGATGCAGCCGAGGGTATTGGCAGCATCAGCAGCAACAGAGAGAAGATAGGGGTTTTGCAGTAAACAGCAGCAATGAAAATAGTTGTGGAGATAGCAGCGCGTATATTACACAGGTTAGATATGTGTCGAATAAAAACGTATGCGAAGTAAGCAATTGTACTTGAGAAATTGAATGGGTTTTAGATAGTGGTTGTTCTGATTACATTATAAATAATGTCGACTACTATGATAATTATATTGATTTAAAAATTCCAGTAGAGGTAAGGGTCGGTGATGGTAGAGTTTTAAAAGCAACAAAAATAGGTACTGTTGTACATTACTTTAAAGTATTTAACGGAACAAAATTAAACACAATGAAAAATGTATTCTTACAAGGAGAGTATTTGATCTCCGGGAAACGGATTTGGCTGAAACTGTAGGATATGATTTTTCTATTAATAAAAATGAACCCGTGTTTTTTCTTTTGTGCTAATAGGCTCTATAGACGGAGATATATACATTTTTCTGTAAGACTTTTAGTTGTTTAGCTATTCAAGTTCTTATAAACGCTTCTTTTTCTATATTTTCAAAGAAATGTCTATATCTCCGTCTATAGAGCCTATTTGCACAAAAGAAAAAACACGGGTTCATTTTTTTTTATCAAAGAATCGTATCATGGAGTTTCAGCCAAATCCGTTCCCCGGAGGTCAAATACTCCCCTTGTTAGTTGAAAAAATATACAAAAACTTAATAAATTATGGAAAAGTAACAAAGTTAAATGAAATTCTTTCAGTAGCCAACATATCTAAAATCTATTCAAAATCAAATTATGAACTGAACGGTATAGCAATGAAAACAAATAACATCTATCAAATATATAGTACAATTAAAAGTGGAAAAGCAAAGACAAAAGAACAAATAAGTTGTAATTATACGCAAAAAGAAAAATATGACAAATTATTAGGTCATGTTAACTTTATTAGTTTAAATATTTCGTCTCAAAATAGGCTGGTCAATGGTTTGCTAAATGAATTAGAAAATGAATTTTTGAAGTGTAGAATATGTGCTCAAAATTACCCTTTAGCTGGCATGCCTCTCCAGCCGATTACAGCTGGCCTATGGGGTACTATAGTACCCCAGCGCGAAAAATTGTCGTAAAAACTAAAGTATTGGTTATCTCAACTCAAAAACATTCTGGAGGGATCTTCAGAGGTTACTCCAAAGGGTAGCATAGTTTATAAGAGGAAAAATCAAACGGTTTCAAAATTTGATAAGAAAGAGCGTGGGGTACTATAGTAGTACCCCACGCTCCCCCCTGCCCCCCACGCCCCCCCCCCCTGCCAGCTAAAGGTTAAATGCACAATATAAAATTTGAAAACAAATGACAGATCAAAAGAAATGTTAGAGATAATTCATACTGATATAAATGGGCCGCACCCAACAGGATACCAAGGAGAAAAATACTTTGTTAGTTTTATTGATGATTTTAGCAAAATTGTTAAGTCAAAAATTGAAAGTCAAAAGTGAATTTAGCAAACATTTAATAGAATTTGTAAATAAAATAGAAAATTTAATAAAAAAAAGTCAAAAAGTTAAGATTAGATAATGCTAAAGAAGTGATGAGTGAGGATGTAAATAAATTTGTCAAAGAAAAAGGTATTAGTATAGATGCTTGTCCTCCATATATCACGAGCTAAATGGAACTGCTAAAAGATATAATAGAACTATCATGGATATTGCTCGGTGTTTGTTATCTGATGCAAAATTAAATGTAATATATTGTCCTGAAGCAATGAAAACTGCTGCACACTTAAAAAATCGTGTTATTGCTAATCCAGTTGAAAAAAAACTCCTTGTGAGATTATGATGGGTAAAAAATCAGATATTAAGAATCTAAAAATTTATGAAAGTCAAGTCTTTATTAGAAGTTAAACGTCAAAATAGAAAGGCAGATGTTGGTAAACTTATTGGATATGGAAGAGTTGGTTATAGAGTTTTAATAGGCAAAAAAGTTATTATTGATAGACATGTAGATATAGTTGAAAATTATGTAAAAAAAATTGGTTTTTCCAGTTAGGATAGTTCTAAAAACTTATATGATAGTGGCTCTGATCAAAAGATTAACTGTGATGAAAATGTAAAAAGTGAGTCTGAAAATGAGAGTTTCCAAAGTGTTACTAGTGATGAAAAAAATGGAAATGAAAAATTAAGCGACAATAATAACAAACAGCAAATAAACAAGATTGATACATTAAAAGGTAATAAAACAGAGACACCTTTAAGAAGGTGAGTAAGAGAAAAAAAGCAAACAGACCGATACAATTCAGAAAATTATGCCTATTGCATATATGTAAATTTTGTAAGTGCTCACACACTTAAAACATATTTTGATGCGATAAATAGTGTAGAAAGCAAGCATTGAAAAAAAGCAATGGATAAAGAAATAGAATATATAAAAGAAAAAGATACTTATGAACTTATCAAAAGGCCAAAAAATGTAAAAATACTAGGTTCAAAATAGGTATACACGATAAAGGATGAGAATAAATATAAAGCTAGACTTGTAGTTTTAGGATATCAGCAAAATAATATTATAGATAATTTATATTCACCTGTAACAAAAACTAAAACGTTGAAAATGTTACTTGCACTAAGCGTACAACATAATTATAATGTACATCACACTGATGTAGATTCTGCTTATCTAAACGGTGAAATAATATTTGAAGTTTATATAGAACAGCCAGAAGGCTTCAATGATTTTACTGGAAATGTTTGGAAATTAAAGAAAGCTCTATATGGCTTAAGCCAGAGTCCTAGAGTATGGTGTGAATAATTAAATAAATTTCTGACAAAGTTAGATTTTCTACGTAGTGACAATGATTACTGCTTGTATTCTTTAAACAAAGGAGATGATGAAATATTATTTCCATTAGCGTTTCTGGATGATTTTGTATTATGCTGTAAAAGTCAAAAGAAAATTGAAAGTAAACAATTGTTATCGAATAAATTTAAAATGAAATATCTTGGTGAAATAAAAACGTGTACTTAAAATAACATTTTTAGAAAAACAAGAAATTTTGTTAATGTTTTTATAAATTTTATTACAAACGTCATTAGTTTCCCATTCTTTTGGAATAACAAATGAATCAACTTTTCCTTCTCCGATATTTAATAAAAATGAAGAAAAATTGTAATCATTATATCTTATGTTTTTTTTAATTTAAAAATATGAAATAAAGACCAAAGATTTAAATACTTTATAGTCTCTTCAATAATAGTATTTCTTTTTCCATATTTTAATACTGGTAGAATTTGTCGAAAATCTCTACCTAAAATAATTATTTTTCCACCAAAACTTTTATCATTTTTAATATAACTATATAATATAGGAATATATATGGGTGATTTTCTACCAAACCGTGCAAATAAAATAGATTTTTCTGAAACTCAAGGAATAAGTTCCAAATGATGCCACCAGAGCTTTAGGACTCTTCAGACCATTAAGAAATGAACTCAGGGAGCTACAGGACCTAAAAGTCACAATTTTTTACATTTTTTGCGATTTTATACACTTTTTAGCTTTATATCATTCCTAGAAGATCAAGTCATTCGTAAAAATGGTAGGTACATAAGATATCGGAAATTTTCTGAATTATTAGAAAAAGTTGGTCACAAGATTAAAAAATAATATCTAAATATCGAAAATAAAAAAATATACTTTAAAAATTGGAAAAAAGGGTTAACGATCCAAGCTTTGGACTTAAAAAAATTCAAGGTTTTAGCTTTGGATGTTAGAAATATGCCCCAATAAGTTTCATAATGGTATTTTTCTGGAGTTAAGCCAGAAAAAGTTTTTTTTTATTAAAGTTATCGGTCGAAATTGCAATTTTTTGATATTCTATTAATTATGATACCATCTGAGGATGCGTATTGTAATATTTTTTTTATTCACGAGAAAAAAATTCTAATTTATAACCTTGAAATATAAAAACTTTATTTTTTGCTCATACGTATGCGTCGCAGTGGCTAAAATAATTTATACAAACTCAATAATTATTATTAAAATTAATTCATTTTTTATTCATTAATTATATATTTTCTTGATTTTTTTATCTTTTTTACAAGTATTGGACCTTATATTCTCTTTTTCCGATCTTGGACAGTACTGCTATAGCGACAGTTCTAGAATTACAGGAATTCCATGTGAGAATATAGCTGGAATTCTGGGGAGACATTGTCAACAGGGATGAAGCATGTCAATCATTAATGAGTATTGAGCAGTTTTTTATTCAAGCTTCGGATAGGCGGCGCTCTACGTGACACGATAACATATTTCTATTTTCACGCTCTAAACTTAGCTGCGAAAAGTTCTTTTTCAAAAGGAAAAATTATCGTTCGTTAAGACTAATAATGTATGTTATAGATTATACACGGGTCTTTACCCCTGTTAAAAAAAATCAGGTGCGAAATGACCTGATTTCTCAGATGATATATTATGCCAAAACATCATGTGATGATTTTTTTCGTTTCTACACGTTTTAAACTATGCATAGTTACTCGAGAACTATTTTTAAAAATTTTGGAAAATATTGAACTATGAAAATTTTTTGTAAAATGAGCCAAAATTTTTTTTAAAATCCAAATAAATTAAAAAATTTTATTAGTTCAAAATTCTGAACAATTTTCAAAAAAGTTCTGAATTGACTACGCATGGTTTAAAAAGTATAAAAACCAACAAAAATATCACATGATGTTTTGGCATGATAAATCACCTGAGGAATTAGATGATTTCTCACCTGCTTTTTTTGCAAGCTACGCAAAAACTGAAAAAATACTTATAATTGAATCTCTATGATTATTTGTGTTTGAGACGATTTATTTTTTTGTATTCATTAGACATATTTTATAATTTCAACATACATGAAAAGATGTATTGAATTTATAGATTAATATATTTCTAGGTACTTAAAATGCCAACTTTAGGAACAACATATTCCTATTAGAATTTTTTGCCCATACAAAAAATTTAAGCTCTGCAAATTCGGCAAAAATTGACTCTTTACTGGCCAGTATTGACATGACCAAACATTACTATAATGCCCATAATTTATATGATAGACCATTTTTTTATCACATTTCTACCAGGAAACATAAAGATTAATTTTAATACTAATTATTGAGTTTTCATAAATGTTTTTAGTCACTGCAATGCACACGTATGGGCAAGAAGTGGATTTTTTATAGATTTAAGATATAAATTACAATTATTTTTTCGTAAATAAAAAAAAATTTAATACTCATCCTCATATAGTATCATAATTGATGGAATCTCAAAAAATTGCAATCTTGACCGATAACTTTAATAAAAAAATTATTTTCCTGGTTCAACCCAAAAAAATACCATTATAGAACTTATTGAGAGGAGGTCAAGTATCTCCATCCTTTTCTAATCAAAGAATTAATTTTTAGCAAAAACTAATAACTCAAGCAAAAATGAAAAGAAAGCCGCATCTCGTATCAAAAAATGCAAAATTTTCTTTGATAAGAAAGAATTAATTTTATCGCTTCATTTTTAAGAAAACCTTGAAAAACTTGAAACATAGAGGTTAGAGTAAACAATTTAATTTTTCAAGCTTTTTTAGTATTTCTTTTTCCATATTTTAATACTGGTACGCATCTCGTATCAAAAAATGCAAAATTTTCTTTGATAAGAAAAAAATAATTTTATTGCTTCGTTTTCAAGAAAAGCTTGAAAAATTAAATTGTTTACTCTAACCTCTATGTTTTAAGTTTTTCAAGGTTTTCTTAAAAATGAAGCGATAAAATTAATTCTTTCTTATCACAGAAAATTTTGCATTTTTCGATATGAGATGCAGCTTTCTTTTCATTTTTGCTTAAGTTATTAGATTTTGCTAAAAATTAATTCTTTAATTATAAAAGGATGGAGATACGTGACCTCCTCTAAATAAGTTCTATAATGGTATTTTTTGAGGTTGAACCAGAAAAAAATTTTCATCAATAAAAATATTGCGTTTTTGATACAAGATGCAGCTTTCTCTTCATTTTTTGCTAAAATTATTAGTTTCTGTAAAAAAATCAATTCTTTGATTGGGAAAGGACAGATATACTCGACCTCCTCTTGAAGCATATTTCTTATATCTAAAGCTAGAACTATTAATTTTTTAAAGTCCAAAGCTGGGATCATTAGCCCCTTTTTCTGATTTTTAAAGTTTATTTTCTGATTTTCGATATTGAGATATAATTTTTTAGCCTTGTGACCAGCTTTTTCTAAAAATTCAGAAAATCTCTGACTTATGTATTTATCATTTTAACGAACAACTTGATTTTGTAGGAATAAAATAGAGCTAAAAAACGTATAAAATCGCAAAAATGTGAAAAATTATAACTTTGAGATCCTGTAGCTCCCTGAGTGTATTTCCTAATAGTCTAAAAATTTTCAAAAGCTCTAGTGACATCATTTGGAACTTAATCCTTGAGTTTAAGGAAAATCTATTTTTTTGCGCACGATTTGGTAGAAAATCACCCATATATATATATATATAGACAGAGAGAGAGAGTGATATGCTGTGTAATGGGGGAAGTCGTTCCCTCTCCCCCGTTACTCTATTCTCAACTCTACAGTAAGATCTCTGAATTACTACCAATTTAATTATTTTTTTCTCTATGTTTACTCTGAATATAAACTATAAATATCTTAGCAATTAACTCTTTTGGGTAGATTCTATTTGGGTCTTCGCGGAGAACAATGACGAAATCAGCGGTGAAAACCAGCAATAAATAATTCATATATTTAGAACAACACAATGTTAATATAACACTTGAGTAACACTGTTAAGTAAACTTCAAGATGAGTAATTTTCACTCCCAATTTATTAAAGTAAATTTGACAATTTTTTAACCCGACAATTTCTCGAAATTATGTGTAGTGTAAGAGAAATTATGTGTAAAAGACTCTGGCTCGACTTAATAAAACTTTTATAGAAATTATAATTAATAAAAGTCAGATTAAATGCGTGACGTTAATATTAAGATTAACAGTGGCGGCGAAACCGACGCTCAACAATAACGAGCGAACCGGCGACGCGCACTGACTCTAAATTTTCACTTTATAAAAAAGTAAGATGGAGGACTCACCGTAATAGTAAAAGGTGTTATTCGCCAATAACAAAAACGTCCAACAAGAAATCTCCTCTGCTCTCTCAAAATTAATAACCAAAAATCTTCCTTGTATGTAATAGGAAAAATAGTAGCGTAATATCTCTTCTTAATCGAATAAAAGCCTAACGAAATGGAGTACAATGTTTAAAACAAAGTTAATGTGTATAACCAGAAATGTAGGAAGATTAACCAAGTGAAGTTATCCAGATCCAATAGAGTAGTGTGTCGATGGAGCGTCTTCTCTCGAGCTCCTTTCTGTTCATCCCTTCTTTAATCAATTACGTCATGACTATAACTGTTAATTGGTTATTAATCCTTTCCATAATTATTACTTGTCAATTACAAAGGATATTGACTTATGAGCAATCAACATTTTCTATTTTGGTGGCTTCTTTAATGTTAGCACCCTCTATTCCTCGCGCACTCCACTTAAATTCACATTTAGAATGCTCCATATACTCGATTTTGATTATTCTTCGTAAGAACTTCATCACTATCTCTCTTCAGCGCTTGAGTCTTATATCTTCCATCACTCTCGCTCTCGATTCTACGTAGTTATATATATATAATACTCATGCTGCTCTCGATTCTACGTAATTGCATATATAATACTCATGCTAATACATTGTATTCTCATACATCTTTATTTCATATACATATCCATATAATAGCGAATATATGAGCCTGATGTGTGAACTATAGCTGGCTCCCCTTTTTCTGTAATCCTATAGTCTCCCTACTCGTGACTCAATTTTCTTTCTCTTTTTTTCTACTGCTGCCTTTTTTTTATCGATTTCATCCTCGGTCGTGAATTTTCCGTCACAACTCGGTCACTTTCATCCTTACCGACGCTTCCTCTTTACTCTCAAACACGTGTTTCTAATGTTCCGCGTTGTTCCCCGGTTTTGCTCGTCGTCATGTACCTCGAGTATAAGTATGTGGTGTGTGCCTATACTCCGGGTGTGTGTGTAAGTGTCTAGCAGGCAGTGCCATGGCGTGTACGTCATTGAAAATGGCGACATACACGAGCACTGATAGCTCATACTTATCAATAAAGTGTTTTATTCTTTAAATATGTTCTGTGCACTAGTGCTAAGAAGTTGCACTCTTCTTCGTGGCTTAACTCCTAGTGCCTCATGGAAAACCGATGATGAGTGTGGCTTTTTCCATCACCACGTCTTTTATCTTTTAGGTTAGGTTGCCCTGTACCTCTCTCTATCGGTAGGTCGTCTACTCATTCAACTTGCGTGTTCCTCAGAAAAACAATAAAAAATAAAAATGATTAGTTACAATTATTTAAATTAAAAATTGGTTTTATGAATGCATCTGGGCTCAAGTCTTCCTCTCTTATTCTCTTGAATAGATTCGTTATCGAGATGCAATAAATGCATCACGAATTCTCCCGTCCATGACCGGAACACTTTACACGTGAGCCGTCCATCTCATTAAAACACGAAAAAAAATTCAAGACTCTACCCTATGAAATAGACTATTTGCCTTTAAAACAATTGAAGAAAGAAAAGTCACGTCGCCGAATTGCACTCACATAAACCATTGATATCTCTCATAGTCTATTTATAATAAACCTAACCTTAATGACTATTAATAAGTTTTATTATCTTTTTCTTATCTCACTCGAGTCATTCTCTCATACATACACAGGTAAATTGTTAAATGGGTAATAAATAAGGATTTCAGAAATAATAAAAAAAATTAAAAGAAAATTTCAAGCAACTCACTGGATATCTATGGAAGCTTTTGACTCGATTTATCGTCTCTCAATGCTACTCTTCTCTCAACGTTTCTCTTCTCTCAACGTTTCTCTTCTCTCAAACTCTCTCTTCTCTCGATATTTTTAGCGACCCATTAATGGTGTTACTCTGAGAAGCGCTCCTAAGAAGAACCAGGGGTGGCCATTCTTAGCAGGGCTTTCTGAAGGTCTCAGGGAAGGTTTCAAATCCTTTCAGCCAACCTAACGACTTCACTGAGTTGGTTCATTTCTCCATCATCGTGAGAGGTGGATCGATGGGCTCATTCACGATGATCAGTGCTTGGTTAGAGAGTGCGTGGTGGAGTTCGCAGTCGTCGACTCAAACTCCTAGGTCTACGATCTCGTGTTGTGCCTCTACCACTCCTATCTCTTTCTCTTTCCCCCTCATGTACAGACTCATTGGTTCCTCTTGATAGTGGTTGGGACTTCTCTCTACGCCTGGATAATAACCGCCTTCTCTTTTCCGTTCTTCCTTCCCTCTTTCTGCTCCATATGTACTCCGCATGCGCTTCACTACAACGTGGACAGCTGGACAAGTCCTCGTACTTTTGGCCACAATTGTAACAGAAAGAATCAACAAGGATAAGCACGAGGACAAGCAAACCTGGAATGTCCCAGTTGCCAGTAGTTGTAGCAAGCATACGGTGGCGGGTCAAGGTGAGGCTCAATAGGGATGGGTTTTAGATCCCCAAAAGGAGCTCCTCTAGTTTTTACAGGAATTGAGGGACGACTCCTACTCTGGCTCCGTGAGCAACTCTCCCTTCTTCTGCAAGCTGGTGGATAAGTGAAACTAGCCTTCGTTGATGATGCTGGTCCTGATGGAGGTGAGGGTGAATCTATAAGGTAAAGGTTTTCGAACGGAGAAGTAATCGTCAAGTTGAAGCTGACGTCAAAGGTTACTACTCCGCTATCGGCTGTGCCCAGATGGACTGACGCGTGTACCCAGAGAAGTAAAGGTCTTCTTGTTCTGGCTCATATTCCTCTTCTCCTCGATCCCACGCCAAAGACTCCACTATTTCTGCAATCTCGATAGGCAGATATCTATGATCCCGTTGTCTCAAGACTTTAGCCAATTCTCTCTCTGCCTCTCTACTCTCTCGTTCCTTCAAGCTCTCGATGATACCAGAGATCATCTCCAAGGCCACCGTATTCGCCTCTTCCTTTTTCTCTTCCTCTTCTCTTAGTCTCGAACGAGGTTTAGTAATAGTAATAAGGAGAGTTGACTCCTTCTCATTACCCCTCTCCAGCTCTTCCAAATTAACTTGGCCCGTTCTAAGAAGCTACTGATCTTCGACTTCTCTCATCTCCTTTTTTTCTCTTCTTTCTCCTGCTCTTACAACCTTTCATATCTTATTCTCTCTCTCTCTCTTCTTCTTCCTCCGCTAGACGCAGCTCATATTCCAGTTGGTCTGCATAACTGTTTGGGTTGATTTTAGGGGGTGGAGATTGATGTCGTCTCCTCGTTCTCTCCTTCAACTCAACCTCATCAGTCCACGTCAGTAAACGATGAGTCGGAGGATGGAATTCCGGCTCAGCCCAATGGCCTGAGGTAGATGCACTACATGTGCACATTGATGGTGATTCACGTCCGGTACGTCTTGACATCTGTTAACATAAAAAAAATAAAACGGGAAATTTTTCTTCTTGTAAGGAAACTCTGTCTCGACATGCTTTACTACCGACTGGACAACACTTACCATTGGGTTATCTCAAAGCACAAACCAACACCAAGACAATACAGCCCTCGAATCACACTTAAAATAACATGCTCTCAAAAAAAATTTTTTAATTTAAAATAAGTGGGTTTACTGATGTGTGTTATCATCTGCACTCAGATCTACAACTTCATTTGAACTTGCTAATCTGATGAAGCAGAAGATTTCTTCTTATTGCTCTTATTTTTCCGAGGTGCTGGCTTTGGTGGTTCCATATTTACTTTTTGTAAAATATCCATCTCTTTCTTTTTTATGTCATCTCTGATATCGACTCTGCTGGCGGCTATTTTCGCACTCTTAATCTCTCGATGATAAGCAGCACCTAGAATTTTTTAATTCTCTTTTGTAAATGATGGAACATATTTCTGATCCAACTTCTTTTGTTTCTCCCACCGTTATCCGTACTCCTCTAAATCATCAAAATCATATATCTTTTTTATTGACATATACCGTCGATACACTAGCAATAGATTCCAATATGCGATCTCGAGTTGTCTCCTAAGTGATGGAGGATAATTAAAATGGCCGACAATATACTTAAAATTAGAGGGGTAATTAGATATCTTTTCTTCTTTTCCTAGAGTTCTGACTTTTAACTAATCTAATATATCCTTCTCGTCCATAACTGGAATATATTGTCGTTTAAAGGCCTTCTTAAATCCTCTCCAATCTCGAATTCTTCTCTTAGCTGTTTCATACCAGCGACTTGCTCCTTCCAAAAATGTGCAGTTTAGTACTTTTAACCAATCCTTATCTGAGCAATCAGTACTCTTTTTACACTTCTCTAAACGCTTCAAAAAGTCTTCTGCATTCTCTTGACCCGAAAATATCAGATGCCAAGATTGCAGAAGACTGACTAATTTAAAGTTATCTTATTCTTTCTTTTTCCTTCGAGTCTTTCTCTGGGCTTAAATAGGATATTCAGACTCACTACCACTTGTTAAACCATTGCTACTACTACTACTGCTGCTTAGATCTCTTGGTTTATTTTTAGAATGTTAATGATGTCTACTGGTATGACTCTTATATCTCTTACCACTCGTTACCTCTTGAATACCACAATAGGTCGATCTTAATATTAACGAATTGTCTGTAGGTACATGACTTCTCTTACTCTTATCTGAGAATCGAGAATCATCTGTCAGATTTCTGATATCTATGACAACAACTTGTTTGATCTCTTTGTTGGGGTTCATCTTCCTTTTCTTTTGATTGGTTGCTTCTTTCTTGGTTGGTTGTCTGGTTTGCTCTTTGTTAGTCTTGACTCCTTTCTTTAACTTTTTTACTCAACTTGTTTCTCGACTCATCTCTAATAGGTTGAGTATTATCATTTTTATTATATCTCCTCCTCATCACATTTGCATCATACGTCAACCTTGTTCAATCACTATATTTATTAATCCAACCCAAGATGGTCTAGTCACTTATACTTAATCGATTGGATGTCTTTTTTACCCAGAATGGTTTTAGGTAGCAATCCTGTTGACGCATTATTTCCATACGTAGTAGACGTCATCTTAGGTAATGAATAGATTGAATGCAAATGAGTGCCACTTATAGTAAGCGTTCTCGTTATAGTCGTAGTCGTTACTGCTGTAATGGTCACCACTGATGCCTGTGACGGGAATGAGGTCGTCGTAACGTTGTGCATCGATGATATCTCCGTATCCTCTTCACTTAGAATTATAGATCTCCTGGTGTTGTCACCTCTAGCCCCCTCTGATTCTCCAGAGTCTTGTCTTGAAGATGTTACTATATGAGGCTCCATCTGCGTGTGTATGCCCGAAACACTCATGTCTGGAAACAACGACTTCAATAATGAGCCACGTTCGTCAACTTCAGGAAACCACAGAACTCGATCTACCCCAGCTTTTCATAACTCTGCTCTATATAATCTCTCTCGAAGAGTTCTCTCTAATCCTTAAGTATTAAGGTCAAACTTATTCAACTCCTCATTTACTCATTTGATAGGCCAATCTCTGATATCCTCGGATAAATTTCTTAAGATCTCAAAACTACTAATCAGTCGCCTCAACCGCTCTGAATAATCTTCTATACGGTCTGTTCATAATAACTTCTTATATTTTACTCTTCTCCCTACTCAAATCTTGATGATCTTCACTTTTCTTGAATATCTATATTTTATTTGCTAGAAAGTTCTTGAAAAATGGAACAAGAATGAGCAGAAACTGAATAAATTAAGAGTAAAATAAACTTACAACCTCTAGAAACTTAAAAAAAAAGGTTTAATTAGCGAAGGTACACGTTCCAAAGAGCAAAAGGGATGGCTCGATAAATTCTTTTCTTATAATAATGGATAAAAAAAATTTTTCTCACTAAATGCAGGCAATTAAACCAACTCAAATCTCGAAACTGGGTAGAATTTATTCTCTGTTGGGTATTAAAAAGGGACTTAATTATTTTGAGTTTAGGCTGATAGACATTCACACACAAAAATCACTTTTAATATATACACCTATATTTAACCTATCTCCGCACGCAGTATAAATGAAATAATATACAATATATAAATATAATAAATATTTTAAATATGTCAAATCATATAAATTTATACTCTGGCGATTACCTTTGTATTTTTATTTTTATCTAAAAGAGGAAATAAAAAAAATCTTGCGAATAAAATGAGACGTAAATCTCCTTTTCCCTTACGCTCTTCTTGAGTAAATAAAATAATTTAGGGCACATGTCAATTTATTATCTCTTCTCAATAAATAAAAATTTCTCAGTAAACAATAATTTAAAAATTTTCTTTTTTCTGACTCTGTTTTATCAACCAAGCCCTCTGATCTCGAAATTTAACTCTTCACTTTTCTTGAATATCTCTTTCCCAACTCTTGATAAAATTTGATTTTAATTGAAAAAAAACTATTTACTTAACTCTCGATTTCTCCTTTCTCAACTTTTGATAAAAAAAAATAACTTTCTCAGTTCTCGATTAATATAAACTTTCTCAAATCTCGGTAAAATACAAAAAATTATCTCTTGATAATATAAAATAAATGTACTTTGACAAATAAAAAATCTTGATAAATAATTTTCTTGAATAGAAAATATTTCTCTCAAATCCAAAAGAAGAAAATTTATATTCTTCTCTCTTCTCAATAAAATATTTGAAGATCTCTTCCCTTGGTCTGGTTCTTTATAAGAGGGGCAAATCAGATAAAATATTTTGGAATTAAATTAAAATATATGTATACAAAAAAACCTTAAATATAAATGTATGCGTGTGTGTGGAGATAAACACTTTCTAAATTAAAAACTTAAACTCAACACAATCCAAATTTATCTAAGTTTTAAACACTTAGTGTGTAACTACTGACGCTCACCATTTTTCTTAAATTTGACTTAAAAACCCACGCTACGCCGCTATTTTGAAAAACGCAAAATTTCTTTTCAACGGTTATTTTATACTTAGACAAACACTTTAAAATTTTCTCTACACTTTTAGCTATTAAAAATTACTCTTTCGAAACGCTAAAAATTTTTCACTGGTTTTTCTACCGGCCTCATATTGGGCGCCATATTCTGTCAGAAAGATTCACTATCCAGATGCAATAAATGCATCACAGCTGAAATTCGACAAATGTCGCACGCACTCAAATCACCGATTCTGCTGAAACTTCGACATATTAAAGTATATTGAAAGAGAATTACTGATGTAAAATTAGAGCTCAATTGGACGCCAGGGGCCTGAGTTACATAACCTTAAAGTTGAAAAATTAGATATTTTTGAGGAATTGCTAAAATTCAAATTCTCAACCAAATTTGATCAAACGTAGCTCATTTTTTTTTTTTAATCTATACTTCAACTTAACCATTAAGCTCTTTGAGTTTCATGAAGAGGGTGCTGAGCTACGACGTAAATATAAATAGTAATTTTTATCAATTTTATAATTTTTTAAAAAATCTGCCAAAATTCGAGTTTTTAATATTCTTAAACGTGCAACTGTGTAAATTAAAGATCTCTCTGTAAATTTTGATTTGCAAGGTAAAACTTCTCAAAATATTAGAAAACCGCCGAGGCACGTTATTTCAAAGTTACTCTCTTTTAAAAAAATGATCAATTTTAAAGTTGAATAAAAAAATCCTGAGTTTTTTTGATGCAGCTTTGCAAGTTGTTAGCGTTAATATGGAAAAAGTCTCCAAGAAGTTTCGCCGTGATTTTTATCTCATTTAAGAGCTATAACTATTTCAATATTATAAAAATAGAATTTTCTAAAAATTCACAATACGCAACGCAGTCAATGCATTAACGTGGAAAACTCCACATAGATCGCATATTGGGCATCCGAACGCTACATAATAGAAAAGCTGACCTTTAATCCTTCAATTTGCGCGGTTGGAAAACTTTCTACGACATTTAGAAACAAAGCTACAGCAATTTAAATATTATTGTCTCAAATAGCAATATGGGAAACAGGAGTAAAATGTTATTGAGTGTAAGTGAAAGGCAACATTGAAAGTGATATAAATTGATTTATGTAGATGATGTACAAGGCTTTCTGATAATGTGATCAAGGTCTCAATGCAAGCTCTTCTTTCATGTGAAATATGTGCTTCTTGCTGGATAACAATCGGACAAAATAATTTTCGTTTCCTAAATGATCTGTTGCAACATTCAATCTAATAAATCAATTTCGAATATGTACCATTTTTTTCATACTAAATATAGTTAGTATTTTTTGTCTCCAAATTTTTCATACCAAAAATGAATTGATTGAATATTCTATTATTTCATTATAATACCTTTGCTCTATAGCGTGGACGTTATTAAATTATTTTTTTAATTATTTCTCAAGTTAAATTTAAAACCAATGACCCAAAGACCAAAACGCCCCTCTATGCGCTACTTGAGTCTAAGGGTTATTGGTTTTGAATTTAACAGAAGAAATAATTTGAAGAATGATTTCAATAATTTCAAGCCAACAACCCAAAGACCCAAATACCCCCCTAGGGGATACTTGAGTTATTGGTTTTAAATTATTTGTTTGGTTTAATTTAAAACCAATAACTGAAAGACTCAAATACCCCTCTATTGGGTACTAAGATCTTTGGGAATTAACAGCACGCAGACCACTTAAATATGTATAAATTATTAATTCATTTATTAATTTTTTATGATGATATTTTTTCGTTATTATTAACAACAAAAATAAATTTTGTATAAGCATAAAATAAGCAATAAAATGTCATTTTCAATTTCCGACAATTTTCATTCGTTAATGAAAAAAAAAATTTTAAAGGGAAATTAGCGACTAGGGTTTTTTTTGAATATTTAAAAAACTAAATGACAAGCAATTTTTACTAAACATATTCGTAATGAGCATTGAATTCTCTATCGATTTGTGTCTTAAATTTCGTAAATATATAGACTGGTTGCCAATTTCATAGAGGTGACTGCACTGAGAGAAAAAACATAGTTGGTGTTACTATGTTCTTGAGTAACAAGAACTATGTTATTCTTATAGTCAACACATAGTCAAATTAACCGTTTACATTAGTAGCATTGACTATACGCAATGTAGAAAAAACTACTTTGGTCTTTACAAGTATTTTATTTATTTTTTTAAGCGGTTTAAAGACTTTTAAGTCTTTCTGAGTCTCGTCAGTTCTTGCTATAATTCAATATTAGCTTAAAATACCTCTCTCGCTGACGCTCACTCGGTTATTTTTATAATTGTTATTCAAATAGTCACCTTTCAAGGTATTTAAACTTTTTAAATATAAAAACTGATTTATTAAGTTGTGTTTTGTGAATTTATATATCAACATTTTATATCATTTAAATTTGTAAATTAATAAAATTAACTTTTCACTCTGAATAGATCTTATAATAAATATGTGTGTGTATACATATATATATCACCGCCACCAACGCCGCCACCGCGTATAAGAATTGGATGTGTCTTAGTTAGCTAGAATTAAACTAGAATCTAGCAGAAATTTAACTTAAATTTAGCTGAAAGCTAGCTTACAGATAGCTAAAAGTTAGCTACAAGCCAGCTATTAGAGTTAGCTAAATGTATACAAAATTTAGATAGATATATGCTTAACATCAGCTAAATGTAAATTAATTTTAAGCAATTTTAGGTAAATTCTGATTGGACTTAAGCTGAATTTTAGCTGAATTTTAGATATATTTATATTATGTAGATGTAAGCCTCGAATCGAAATAATCTTATCAACTTCCTCAGCCTCTACAGCCTTTTAATTTTGTGAGAAAGAAATTTCTTTTTTATGATTTTTTGTTAAGGTTGTGCAAAATTCTTATTTGATGCATATTTATAATAAAATACAACTTGGGCGTTAAAAATAGTTACGTTATTTTACTTTTAAAAATTTTAACAATGTTAAAAAGAATTATAACAGGTATTTTCATTTAATTCTATTTTATTTTTTTAAGATTTAAAATTAAGATTCTATTTTAATTAGTAGATTCAACAATTCGCTTGAATTGACTAACAAATCAATTGTTTGAATAAAGATATATATATTGCTTATGCGACTATAGGAGCAAGGTTAAATGCAATTTACATGAAAACTGTATATCTTTTTCGGTGCTATGTAAATGGTAAGCGTACGGGTCATGGTTTGTCTGACTGTAATATGATAATGTTAAAGCGGGTACACACGAAGATGTCGAATCCTTTAACTGGGCATTTTGATAACGTTTTTTCGCGTGATTTTGTTGATACTTGTATGCCTTCCGATGCTGAAGTGCACCTCGATAGACTTGATATTTCCGCTTCTGAGCTTATTAAGTATGAAAAGCATTTGAAGGATGTTTGGAAAAATGTAAAATGGATTAAGGAGGCGTCCCAAGTTCTTGCACGCATCTTGCTTTCTTCGTCGGCACGGGAGGGGGAACCTATGAAAGAGACCTTGACTTAGCTAAGCGGTCAGTATCCTTTAGGACGTTGATGTCACAGCAAGCAGAGCTTCAGTGCTAGTGATTCATAGTGTGTGTACGTGTGCAATAGTGGTACCATCCGCGAGTTTCTCTTATAAGGTTGTGCGCGTCGATTATTCGTTGTCTTGTTCACCGGTCAGCCAGCGGGCTTTTTTCACTCTCTTTCAGTTGGTCATTACGCCTTTTACGAGTAATCACGCATTCAGCCAGCGGGCTGTTCTTGCGCATATCTAGACCGTTCGTGCCATTTACACGTTCTATTCATGTATTTAGCCAGTGGGCTGTTCCCGCCTTTGTTTTGACCGTTTAGTGAACTGTTCTTGAAATTTAAGGTTTATATTTGTAGATAGTGATTTGTATAATGTAAATAAACATTTATTTAGTTATATGTCGACTTTGTGTTAATGTAACCCATTATCTCTTTTCTCAACTTCCTACTACCTTCTGGCTATTGCTACGATTATTTAGTAACAATTTCTTATCCTCCGAGCCGGATCGGTAGATTGTTGAGGGTTGAGAAAGGGTTGTAATATACTACGTTTCGCGTATAGTGGAAGTTGTTTGGTGTTGTAAAAGGGACGGAGTTATGGAGGTCAGTCATGGCACCGATCTCTTTGAAGAAGCTTCTGACACAATAGCACGTTCGTGCAGAAGAAATGCGATAGGTAATCGCAAGATGGCGAGAGAGATCGAAGAATCGTTTTAATAAAACAACACTGAAATCAAGTTTGAGTAAATTTAAAGAATATTGGATGAAGTACCGACAAGCCCATCTAGGAATTGCTAGTTTCGATGATTCCGCCGACGAACATTACATGACGGAACGACACCTTGAACAAATGAAAGTAGAGGTGGAGGAATAAGAAATCGGCTTGAGAGATCGATTATCGGCTCTGACTGAAGCGGTTTCGCCTCAAGGGCTTGAGATCCATACCACTAACCAAGCTCTGAAGAATACGGCGAAACTATCACTATTGAAATTTCCGACATTTTACGGACGAGTCGAAGAATGGCAGGCGTTTTACGATCATTTTAAATCCACAGTTGATTGTGATACGTGATTATCAAATACTGCTAAACTAGAGTATCTAAAAACTTCCTTGTCAGGTGAAGCGGCGGATTTTGTCAAAGATATGACCGTGACTGAAGTCAATTACTTATCGACCTTAGAAACACTAGCCTCTCGGTATTATAGCTTACGATAAAGCGTAGATACCCATATGGCTGCCTTACAGCAACTTCCCATTTGTTACAAACCTTCTGTCACCAACTTACGAGCACTTATTAATCAAGCTCAGCAAGCTACAAGGGCATTAAGAAAACTGGATCAAGTAATCGAGACTTGTGAGGTGCATGGCTTAAATCTCAAGCCATTAGTAAAAATAGCTTGAACCGTCTACCCACATTCAAGGAAATTAGTCAATTCATTGAAAATCGCATCAAATCACTCAAAATCAGCGGTTCTTCTTGCACAGCCCACTTTCAAGGTGGATTAAAAGCGAAGGCGGCTTCAGGTACTTACTCTAAGTGTCAATTGTGCTCTGCAGATCATTATCTGAGGTGAAGTGCTCACTGTATAAAGATAAGTCCGCGCGAGAACAGCGTGACAAGATACGATAACTGGGACTTTGCTTAAATTATTTTAGTTTACATCAAGTTAAGGAATGTAAATCTACGCTGTATTCAGTGCAATGCTGACCATCATTCCACCATTCATGGAGCTTATTTAACCAGACATTCTGCCAAACAATCAAACCCTGGTGGAACTGATTCTACCTGGACTTGACAACTAGCCAGACTTTCTGAAACTGTTTGTCAATATAGTGAGAACTTGATTAATACTCTTAGCTACTGCTTGAGTGCGCTTTTATGGGCCTAAGGAAAATCAAATTGGAGTTCGAGCCCTTCTCGATCAAGGCTCTGAAATTTCATTTATTACCGAACTCATGGCTCAGCTTTTCAATTCACCTCGCAGGTGGACATACGCTTCCATATCTGAGCTTAGAGCTTCGCGAATAGGAACGATATTATCCAAAACCACGGTTAACTTACAGTCCATTCATGATTCAGATTATCATTTGAAAATGGAGGTGTTAATATTGCCCAAATTGGCTCGTACACTACCATCCTTTGAAATCACAAAGGTTAACTGCAATTCGCTAAAAGGAAAGCCGCTGGCCGACCCACTGTTTTATCAGCTTGACTTCGTCTCGAAGCATCCACCGATTCTACCAAAAAGGGCCTAGTTGAGTAGCTTTTTGGTTCAATATGCACATCTTACTGCGCTTTATGGCAGAGCGACACTGACACTAAGTATATTAAGGAGTCAGGTATGGGTGACTGGGGGCCTGTCTTTTGTAAAGGCTCATATACGGAAGTGCATGCGTTATCAACGGGCTCAACCCCTACTGGGAAGTCAACTTATGGGGAACCTACCTGCTGGGTCTTGTGAAAGCATGCTGTAACGCTGAAACAAGTACCTCAAAATGGGAAAATAGAATTTTTCTGGAGCTCAAAACTCGCTCAGAAAATTTCTTTTGGGGAGCTTTGTAATGCACGTTTACGTGCATTTGTTCTTTTTTTTCGTAAATTCAAACTCAAACGACTCTAATAAAATTTATAAAATAAAAATTTGCAAAGAAATTGCTCTAACGCAAGTAAATTAAAACACTTGCATTAGAACAATTAAAATAATTAATAAATATAAAAAAAATAAGCAATTCAAAATTTAAATAAATTAAAAGTAAATTTTAAATGAGATAAACGTTACAGCGTGCTGAACGCTTACACATATATAAGTTACACGCACGCTAATCCCCTCCCACTCTCTTTTGTCTTAGGAGAGCCTTGAGATAGAAAATGAAGAATCGAGAAGAGAGGGACAAAGAAAAAGACAACGAAGAGCCATTTAATTAATGTAGTAATTAAGAAAGGTGCGCGCGTCGACCTCGAAGAGAAGGGATCACTTTTCTCTCGAAGAGACGAGCAGGAGAACGTCTTGACGTCGGAGAGTCAGTCGTGACTTTAGCGCCTGGATTGCGCGGACGTCTCTTGCTCTCTTCTCTCTGCGAGTTAAGTGATCCCGCAAGCGACGCAGCATTCACTATTTAAGTGTGTAGACTTATCTATTACACACTTCAATAGTGAATTGCTATAAATGGATGAACTCCAATCATTTTTCTTTACAGAATATAATTAAGTTTTTCACCCATAATTGTTATTTTTCATCGACTTTTTTCCTGCCCTTAAAATATTGGGATTAGGCTTTTTTTATAAACTAAAAGAAAAAGAAACGAAAACATTACAATGGCGATCCTGCCAGGATCCCAATAAAGGAGGAAAAATGGCCAATTTCTGTATCTAGAAAAAATAGAATAGATATATAAATATATATAGATCGGTCGAGTGTGTTGGTGACAATTTTATACCACACACGAACCAATATCTGATATTCAAAAAAAAAAAAAAAACGTAAAGCAAAGTTCTTTTAAGAAAAAAATAATAAGTTCTCATTTTGAAAAAAATAAAAATTTTTTTTTTAGTTCATTTTCTTTTCTCTTTGCAAAAAAATGAGAAATAATAGCTGTTTCTAAAGATAGAAAAAATTCTTGTGATTAATAAATGCATAAATGCACCAAATATAAAAACAATTTACATATTTAAAATAAATGAATTCCTTTATTATATTTTATTTATTCCTTCGAAAAGGAAAATTACCTACTTGAGAAAAATCTTTTCTCTTATTTTTTTTTATTTATGAAAAGATGAGCAACTAACTGGTGATTTATGGACGAGCCAGATAGTTGTAAGTAAACTCAATAAAATTTTTTAAATCAAAAAAAAAAAAAAAAAGAAAAGGTAATTCTCCTTGAAGGAATAGCGCGGTAAATGTACGCAAAAAACATAGAAAAAAAAAGAATCTATGCGTAGGCATGAGCCATACGAAGATTTGCGTCGCGTTAACATTTAAATTGAAAAAACCTTTTTTTTTATTAACATTAAAATTCAAAAAAAAAATAGACAAACAAGATAAAACAAATTTAAAATGCCTCCAAAAAAGAAAACAACGAAAGATAAACAGGAAGATCTTGAAAAATCTTTCAATTTAAGACTGACGGACGACAGTGGCCGTAGTGAATGGAAGCAAAAGGTCCAAGAGAACTTGCAACAAATATTGCAGTATATGGACGCAAACGAAGCAAGATTAAAGCTCATCGAGGAGGTGGTAGACAGCGATAGAGCTGGCAATGATAAAAGACTCAACGAGATAAAAAATGCAGAGAACTCCAATAATGAGTTAGCAAAGAAAACTCAAGATCAATTAAATAGTCTAATAGAAGACTATAACAGAACCAAAGCAGAGTTTGATGAACTCAAGCCCGTAATGCAGGCAAATATTACCAATTACGAGGTATTGAAAACTAAGATGAATGGTTTCGAGAGAAACCAAGATGAGAAAAGAAATAAGCACATGGAGCAGGTAAAGACATTGATATCTAATGTAGCTGCTTCACGTAGCGACATTGAAGCTGCCGAAAAAAACATTGAAAAATTCGCCAGCACAATGAAAACGGTAAATGATCAAGCTGAAGATGAATTAGCAGGTAAAATCTTCAGCAATATAAAAGATCAAATACTAACAATAGTCTCAGAGCAACTAGAAGCAGAAGGCGATATGTATGTTTCACAGATCTCAAAAGCTTCACTGCAAGTAAAAGCTCTTGAAAAATATTTAAAAAATAAATCTCGAGAGATTGAGTTCCTCAAAGAAAAAAATGAAGAACTACAAAAAGCATGCCTAAAAAATAAGCAAGAGGTGGAAGAGATAGACATGATCCTTACGGATCATTCTAAAGATCTCAATATATTATTATCTGAAAAACAAGAGTTTAAAGCTCTTGAAAATCAAATTGAAGATTTAAAAAGATGCTTAAGAGCTCAAAGCGTAAACAGGGAAGTCTTGGGGTGAATTTTTGGGTTTCATAATATCAAAAGAAGGCATAAGGCCACAACCTAAGAAGATTGACATGATTAAGACATTTCCGAGACCAAAAAACGTTCGATAATTAAAAGGATTTCTTGGATTGGTAAATTTCTACTCGAAATTTGCAAAAAACTTTTCAAATGCTACAATACCATTGCTGCGACTCCTTAAAAATAAAACAAAATGGGAGTGGGGGAGCAATGAACAAAAAGCATTTGAAAATGTAAAAGACTTGTTTATAACAAATATTATATTAAAATATCCAGATCCAAGAAAGCATATTATTTAAGAACAGACGCAAGCGACCTTGCAATAGGCGCAGTTCTATCACAAATAAACGACGAAGGCGAAGAAATGATAGTAACCTTCATCAGTCGTACTCTAAGGATCAACGAAGTTTCCTTTTTTAAAACAGAAAAGGAACTTCTAGCAATCATTTGGAGCTTAATGAAACTTGACACCTATATGAGAGGTGCCAAAATATATATAAAAACGGACCATCAAGCACTAGCTTTCCTTTTTAAAAGTCGTTTTACTAGCCAAAGAATCACAAGATGGATTCTGGCTATACAAGACTTAGACATAGAAATAGAATATGTCAAAGGAAAAGATAACATAGTGCCTGATCTGCTAAGCAGACACCCAAATTTCTATGAAAATTCAAGAGCACAGCCCACAGAAATAATAATATCAGCTTTGAAACTGAAAGGTTTAAAAAAAGAAACAATCAAAAACCTATAAGAGATAACAAAGCTGCAGGAAGCAGACGAAAAAATTAAAACGATAAAAAACAGTCTAAGAACACAGACGAATCCTATAGACAACAATCCTTTATACAAAAATGATGTCGTTTATAAAAGAAATCAACATAATAATTACAAAATTATGCTGCCTAGGTCAATTATAGATAACTTTATAGTTGAAATCCATGAAATTTATGGCCACATAGGTCCAAATAAAGTACAGAAGATGATAGAAGAAGATTTCTATATAAAAAATGCAAGACATACGATTCACAGGTTAATTTCAATCTGTGACACGCGTCAAAGAAATAAAGTATGCAACAGGCCATGCATGGCACCTATGGAATATATAGTGCCAGAAAAGCCAAACGAGCTTATGTCAATTGACTTTCTTGGTCCACTACCTTCCTCCATGGCAGGCATGAAACATATTCTAGTAACTATAGATGCATTCAGTAAGTACGTAGTACTACATCCTGTAAGAAAAGTGAATGCAAAAATAGTAACCAAGAAAATCTTCGACGATTATATCCCGAAATACGGAAAACCGAAAGTAATACTCTGTGATCATGGTTCACAGTTCATTGCTAAACATTACCTAAAAAAGCTGGAAGAAAATGAAATTAAAACTGCTTTTTCCTCTATAAGACACCCACAAAGTAATATTGTGGAAAGAGTCAATAGAGAACTGGGTAGTTTTTTTAGAACATTTACTAATGATAACCATGCAGGCTGGGTAAAATACGTTCCTATAATAGAAGAAATTATAAATGAAACGTATCACAGCACAACGGAATGTACTCCAAAAGAACTCCACCTAAACAAAAAACCAGAAAGAAAGTGGAGAAAATACTTAAAAAATTATGCACCCGAAAAAGAAATTTCATATGAAGAAAAAATATTTTTAGCCAAAGAAAATATACTAGCCAAAGGAAAAAAGAGAGCAAAAAAATTCAATCAGAAACATAAACACCGATTTGTGGAATTTCAAATCGATGATAAAGTTCTATTGAAATCAAACAAGCTCTCAAGCATGGAAAATAAAGAAATATCTAAGCTTTTCTCTATATACGAGGGCCCCTACACAATCAAAAGTAAAATCGGTGAGACCACCTATATACTACTTGATACCACAAGTAATATAGTAAAAGGTCAATTTCACACAAGAGATTTAAAGAAATACAAGGAAAAGCAATAAATTCCAAAAAACGTAAACAGAGGACCCTCACAGACGACACACACACACAACAAATTATTAATCCTTAATAAAATTTTGGAAAACGGCGTCAGTATAACATCGACCGTGCCACGTTAAGCATTTAAAAATGGAAAACACCAGTGAATACCTTGAAATAATGTTCGAAGAGATGCTGGGCGTCGATAGGTTAGGCAACGTGATAACAGCCGACGAAATTTGGCAAGGCTATAAAGTACTGAAGCCTAAAAACCCGGAAAAGTTTACTGGTGCGCGAGCAACAGTGAACGGTGTTGCAAGTGACACGAGTGACCTGAGTAAAGGAACATCCTGGACCCAAACACCGGATGGCTCAGAAACATTAAAGGAAAAGGAAATAACTGCCACGGGAAAATTTATAAGAAAACACGCACAGAAAAAGAGAAAACCACCGGTGGGAAGGGCCAGCGATACCAACGTCGACAGGAGGCTAGGCTTGAATCCGTGTGTAGAACCACCTGCAATTGTTCTCGTGCACCAGGAAACTCAGAAACAATTGGGTGGGTCTGAGTACGAGGAGGAAAAGAGAGCAAAGGAGAAAGCTCTCGAAATGTTCAAGAACTTCATTGCGAGTTGCAAAAAAAGGACGAGAAAGAAAGAGAAGAAAAAATAAAGGCGCAAGAAGAAGCCAACGACAGGTACTATGCCTACTACGATTGCTTCATGGTTTTCTCGAGAAAACAGTTCAAAGAGAATTGGAAGGACTTCGAGGTAAAACAAAGTTTTCTTTTTTCTTCTCTAAAAACTCTATCCCTTTTACCTTTTTCCTCTCAAATCTAATTATAGTTAATAAAAAAAAAAAAAAAAAATGATAACTAAGTGTGAAAGCATGCTGTAACGCTGAAACAAGTACCTCAAAATGGGAAAAAAGAATTTTTCTGGAGCTCAAAACTCGCTCAGAAAATTTCTTTTGGGGAGCTTTGTAATGCACATTTACGTGCATTTGTTCTTTTTTTTCGTAAATTCAAACTCAAACGACTCCAATAAAATTTATAAAATAAAAATTTGCAAAGAAATTGCTCTAACGCAAGTAAATTAAAACACTTGCATTAGAACAATTAAAATAATTAATAAATATAAAAAAAATAAGCAATTCAAAATTTAAATAAATTAAAAGTAAATTTTAAATGAGATAAACGTTACAGCGTGCTGAACACTTACACATATATAAGTTACACGCACGCTAATCCCCTCTCACTCTCTTTTGTCTTAGGAGAGTCTCGAGATAGAAAAGGAAGAATCGAGAAGAGAGGGACAAAGAAAAAGACAACGAAGAGCCATTTAATTAATGCAGTAATTAAGAAAGGTGCGCGCGTCGATCTCGAAGAGAAGGGATCACTTTTCTCTCGAAGAGACGAGCAGGAGAACGTCTTGACGTCGGAGAGTCAGTCGTGAGTTTAGCGCCTGGATTGCGCGGACGTCTCTTGCTTTCTTCTCTCTGCTAGTTAAGTGATTCCGCAAGCGACGCTAAGCACGCAGCATTTACTATTTAAGTGTGTAGACTTATCTATTACACACTTTAATAGTGAATTGCTATAAATGGATGAACTCCAGTCATTTTTCTTTACAGAATATAATTAAGTTTTTCACCCATAATTGTTATTTTTCATCGACTTTTTTCCTGCCCTTAAAATATTGGGATTAGGCTTTTTTTTATAAACTAAAAGAAAAAGAAACGAAAACATTACAGCCTACCTAAAGGGCCGAGGTCATAAGGTATATAAGGGCTACATTTCAGTATGTGTACGCTTTACCTCCAAGGCCATGCATTTAGAGGCAGTGAGTGACCTTAGCTCAGCCTCGTTTATTGCAGCCTATCGACGCTTTGCGGGACGCAGAGGAATCCTTCAAGCAATTTATAGCGATTGAGAAACCAACTTTCAAGGGGCATCTAGGGAGCTAGTAGTTATACTTAAGAGGATGTTGGATCTCTCTATCCTTTTCTAATCGAAAAATGTAGGATTTTAAAAAAACTAGTAATTATTACTAGTTAAAGATGTCTCACAATTCTACAAGGACATTGCGGAAGAGTTGGCCAATCGTTGTACCCCCTGACCTTCATCCCTCCAAACACCCTTATTTCGAAGGACTATGAGAGGCTGGTGTGCGGTTAACCAAACAACGTCTGTTCCGAGTGTTCAATGATCACACTCTTACCTTTGAGGAGATGTCTTCAGTATTGGTCGAGATCGAGGCATGCCTTACTTCTCGTCCTCTTCGTCCTCTAATCAACGACACGGACGATTTGCAAGCATTGACCCCAAACCACTTTATACATGGTGGAACCTCAGCCCTTGTACCTAAAGCTGAACCACCACCTGTGCCTTAAAAATCGACTTACGCGATTTCAACTCTTACAAAAAATCAGAAAGGATTACTAGAAGCAATGGTCAAAAAAGTACCTTCATCACTTACAGGAGCGAGCAAAATGGAGAGACATAACTAAAAAATTTTAT
This sequence comes from Anastatus disparis, assembly GCA_017163975.1. Taxonomy (NCBI): domain Eukaryota; kingdom Metazoa; phylum Arthropoda; class Insecta; order Hymenoptera; family Eupelmidae; genus Anastatus; species Anastatus disparis. The sequence goes on from JAFFSR010000302.1 coordinate 4,722,920, forward strand.
GTGGGTCAATTATTGGCTATCTAAGATAGTCGGTATCCCCTGGAAATCGGCCGTTGGGTCGCATCATCGAGTTTCACCCAGGATCTGATGGTCTAGTTTGGGTAGTGATCTTAAAAACTGCCACTACCACTCTGCAACGGCCCATTGTTTGGCTGAGTCCGCTTTTACTGCCATCCATAGAATAACTTGAAATGTCAAAATTTAGAAGGCACAACGTCCTACGGACGAGGCGGGCGGGATGTTTGGGAAAATGTTAAATGGATCCAGGAGGCGTCCCAAGTTTTCGCGCATATCTTGCTTCCTTCGCCGGCACGAGAGGGGGAACCTATAAAAGAGAGCTTGACTTAGCTAAGCGTTCAGTATCCTTTTTGACGTTGACGTCGCAGCAAGCAGAGTTTCAGTGCTAGTAATTCATAGTGTGTATACGTGTGTAATAGTGGTACCATCTGTGAGTTTCTCTTATTAGGTTATGCGCGTCGATTATTCGTTATCTTCGTTCACCGGTCAGCCAGCGGATTATTCCCGCGCTTATTTTGGCTGTTTACGCCATTTATTCGTCTTGTTTATGCATTCAGCCAGTGGGCTGTTTTCATTCTCTTTCGGTTGGTCACTAAGCCTTTTACGAGTAATCACGCACTCAGCCAGTGGACTGTTCTTGCGTATATTTAGACCAGTCGCGGCACTCACGCGTCTCGCTCACACATTCAGCCAGTGGGCTGTCCTCACGCTTATTTCAGTTGTTCGCGCTATTTACGCGTTGTGTTCACGCATTCAGCTAGTGGGCTGTTCCCGCCTTAGTTTTGGCCATTTAGTAAAGCGTTCTTGAGTTTTAAGGTTTATATTTATAGTTAGTAATTTGTATAAAGTAAATAAACCTACATTTAGGTAAGTGTCAGCTCTGTGTTAATTTAACCCACCATTTTTTTCCTTAACTTCCTACTACCTCCTGGCTATTGCTATGATTGTTCAGTAACAAAGGATAATATATGCTGTGGCTCAGATATATTTCTGCAAGTTTAATTATTAATTTTATACGTATTTTGATTGATCTCTTGCTGGATGTCTTTAATCTGTCCTTAAATGAGTGTGAAATTCCAGAAATGACCCCGCACACAATGTATGAAAAAAAATCATCCGGTCAAACTTAAGGGAACTTTAGGAGGAGATAGATCTTAAGAGACAGCCGTATAGCTCTGTTCTTGTCCAATCTAAATTTTCGTCATTATTACTAAATTAAATATTCTTATACAAAAGTAAGGGCAGAGCCCAATAGATTTAAAGACGAGCAAATGATTCTATTTGATGAGAAAATATAAAATTTTCGTTCGTTTTTTAGTAGAGTTGGGAACGGAAAAAATTTGAATTCTAAACTAATGAAAATTTAATTTTTTTCCATAGAATAGAATCGTCTGCTCGTCCTTAAATCTATTGGGCTCTGTCGTTACTTTTGTATAAAAATATTTAGTTTAGTAATTTTAACGAAAATTAAGATTAGACAAGGACATACGGACACCTCTTGAGGTTCCAAACGAAAGTACTTATAACCAAAACTCACCAAAATCAATACCCGAAGCGGTAGAAGTCACCAAAGGTCGAAAAATCGATAAAATGCCACGGAATCAGGTAATACACAAAATAAATTCTGAAACGCGTTCAACATAGATCAAACTAGGTAACTCATATATTTTTGATGTTGCTAAATTCAAACTCGAGATTGATTTCATCCCATCAGGTCAAGGTTATGGTCGAATCAAGAAAAATCCCCAAACCTAGATCTGATGGGATGAAAATAAGCTTGGATTTGAACATATATTTAGTCTAGTTCGTGTGAAGGATTTTAGGATTTGTAATCATGTATATTAATATAAAGGGTGGTATTGATATATAAAAAATAATATATTAATATATAATTATAATATAATAATAATATAATAATAACATAATATTGTATATAATTATTATAAGTTTGACACTGAATTTGAATGAAAGTTTATTTTCATCCCATCAGATCTAGGTCTGGGGATTCTTCTTGATTCGGCCTTAATTTTGATTTTATGGGATAAAACCAATCTTAGATTTAAATTAAGCAACATCATAAATATATGAGATACCTAGTTTGATCCGTGTTGAATGGGTGTCAGGATTTATTTTGTGATCCTGCGGCATTTTATCGATTTTTTTATCTTTGGCGACCTATACCGCTTCAGGTATCGACTTTGGTGAATTGTGGCCATAAGGTCTTTTGTTTAAAACTTCAAAATCTATCTTCTCCTAAAGTTTCGTTCAGTTTTATTCGATGATTTTTTAGTGAATAATTTAATGTTTTTAATAGTTATTAACAATTGCTTATAATTTTTTTACAGTTGTCTATAATTATTTACAATTATTTACGGTTTTTCATAGTTTTTTACAATAATTTACAGTTATTTACGTTTTTAAAAATTTTCACAAATATATAAAAATATATAAAAATATATAAAAATTGAGCAAATTTATAAAGATTTTCGAAAATGTAAATAACTGCAAATAACTGTAAAAAACTGTAAAAAACTATAAATAAACGTAAATAACTGTGAATAGTTGTAAAAAAAGTGAAATATAAATCTGTAAATAAATATAAATAACTGGTAATAACTGTAAATAACTGTTATTTATTTATTTAATAAAGAAATATTTAACAACTTTTAACTGTCATGATAATTCTTTTATTATTACTTTATAAGACTACGTTTCAGTCATATTTTTGATGACCCTTTTCAAGTACAAAATTTTCTTAAATTACATAACAATGTATAAACATTTTCCACCTGAAACATAACATATATATCTATATAAAACTTCCATTCATTAAAATTACAAAAACAATTTATCATCAAAATATCATATGACATTCTATGTACCCTTCAAACATTTTTTTAAAAGAACAATGAAACATTATAAACTCAATTAAACAACTTAATAATAAATATATCTCTCCAAATTATTAATAATAGAGACCATCAATTAGCATGGTTTCAGTCTAAAGTATATACAAGTTGCAAAAACATATGATCAGATTAAAATCAGAGAAATCGTTCACAACAGCAACTAGACAGAACATTATAAGGAGGATCACACAACATGAACTAGCAAGTTAAAAGATATCCATGTAGTAAGGCGCTGTTGTTGGATGTACATTTAGCACATGCGTATGTCAATTTTTGAATAAAATGTATCAACTATGAAAAGAAGTAGATAAAAGAAGACTATATTCTTAGTTTATTATTATATATTTAATTTGCCTGAAACATTTCTCTATTTCAATAAGATGGAAGGAAGATACTCTCTTAGACAAGTACTATCTAGTATGCTATTTATTAATATTATGAGACTTCTCTCTATAATAAAAAAGGAATATTCTCAGGAGGCGATGGAATACGTTCATGAATTTTACAAGAACAAGATGGATATTATGAACACGAGACTTAAAATAAAATTTTTGCTTCTATATAAGTATCACAATCTCTTTCCTCCGCACTTAGACCATGTAACAAAAAACATACAAAAGTTGAATTTTTTCAACTATCAAGTATATAATAAGTATAGAAATTTAATTTACACTATTAAGAAAAAGATTTTAAATTTTGAAATAAAAGATGAAAATTCACAACTACGCTACTTAATTGAATTGGAAAATAATATAACTAAAGAACTAGAAAGCTTTTTTGATGTTGATATCATTGATCTGATGACCAGGTTTACTCATAACAAAGTTTATGTACATTCTGAAAACATTAATAACAGATTGTGTAATAAATTTGGATTGGTTTACTACAGATTTTATAATAAATATTTTGACTTTGAACCTTATAAAAATGGTTTAATGGACCTTAATGCTAATAGGAATCAGAATCATCTGAATTGTTCTAACTCAACTAATGACAAGTTAAATAATAATGGTCACCTCAACAACAACTATGAAACTAGAACTGATGAAAAATTTGTTGTTAATCTGTCTGACCGCTCTCTACCTTCATATGTTTTGGACACACTAAAACTAGGTCCTAAATTTAATTTTTGTGATGAAAACAGTGACAAATTTAAACTGAATGTTATGAAAAGTCTAAACATTATGTCTCATCTGTAAGAGTCTGAGCATGAAAAGTTTTGTAAACAGATTCTCAATTCTACTATTAATAGTAGACGCAACAGTTATAACATCCAGAATAATTGTCTCATTAACAACATAAATAGGACAAATAAATTTTTTAATAATAATTCCAACTTAAGGATCTCAAGATCTGATAAAGGTGGTTCCATTGTTGTTTTTAATACTGAAGACTATAATAGTAGGGTTAATGAATGTTCAAATAATGATTCATTATATAAAAGAATTAATAAGGATCCATTACCTATGTTGGAGAGATCTACTAATAATATTATCAAGAAACTTAATAATAGATCACTTTTTATTGATAATAATAGTAATAGTAATAATGATAATAAAAAACTTTTTAATAACACCACCAATAAATGTGTTCTCTCAAAATGTTATGGACTGATAAAGCTACACAAAATTGATAAGTCTATGAGAATTATTGTTTCCACCATTGGCTCACCCACTTATCAAATTGCAAAAATTTTTGCAAGGTTTATGTCTAAATATATTCCTCACAACGGTCATACTCTAAAAAACAGTTATGAATTGATTGGTGATTTAAAAAACTTGAAAATACCAGAAAATTGTTCACTCTTTAGTATTGATGTTGTTGCTTTATATAACAATGTCCATATGTCTGCTATTTCGGCCTCAATTGAAAGAAGATGGTCTCACTTATATAAGCACACTAATTTATCACTCCGGGAATTTCTTGATGTAATAAGTTTTATAATGAACAATAATTATTTCACTTTTGATGGTAAATTTTACAAACAAATATTTGGTTGTGCTATGGGAAGTCCATTGAGTCCTATTCTTGCTGAGATTGTCATGCAGGACGTTGAACTTCATAATTTTGAAGGTTTGAGGGACTCAATTTTGTTCTATAGAAGATACGTTGATGATAGTCTCATTTGTGCAAAAAGTAGTGATATCGATAAAATCCTTGTTACTTTTAACTCTATAGATCGGCACATACAACACACACTGGAAGTGCCTGTAAACAACACCTTACACTTCCTAGATGTCAACATTGATTTCACTGATAAAAACAACATAATTACTGATTGGTATCTCAAGGAAACTCACTCGGGACAATACCTAAATTTCTTTTCTCATGGACCAATTTCACAAAAGATTGGTATTGTGTTCTCATTGGTGGATAAAGCACTCAAGCTATCAAATACAAAGTTTCATGCTAAGAATTTCAATATCATTAGAAGGATGCTTATTGGTAACAACTACCCAATTGAATTTATAAACACACATATTGAAAAAAGAATTAAGCAGAGTAGGTACAATCACCACAATCTAAATGTAAGGGATCTTTCAGAGTCCAACAATATAATTGTATTTCCTTATTCAAAATCCCATGAATTTACTTTTAAAAACATATGCAAAAGGTTTAATTTTAAATTAATTTTTAGTCTTGATAACAAAATTAAATGCAATTCACAATTAGGCAAAGATATTACAAAAAAAATCATTTAAAAATAACGTTGTATACAAGATTGATTGTACTGATTGTAATGATTGCTACATTGGACAGACCAGTCGTTCTCTTGAAACTCGAGTTAAGGAACATAGGTCTGATTGCTTACATAAGCGTGAAAGATCGGCCCTTTACTCTCATGAGTTAAACACTGGTCATAGTATGAATTTTACATTGATAAGGTTAAAATACTTGATAATGAGGGTAATTATTATAAAAGATTGGTCTCTGAAATGATTAACATACACATTCACAAGCACAATATCAACAGAATGTTTGACACGCAAAAGTTGTTGACTGTTTTTAAGGATTATATTGATAATAATGTGTGGACTGTAAATAGTAGTTAATAATTTTCCTAAGTTTAGGATATGATGAGGTATTATATATATATATATATATATATATATATATATATATTTTTAGTAGTATTTATTTATCTCATTACGATTGATTGTGTAAATTATTCATTATAAGTTTTTTGTAATTAATATTCTTTTCATAGTTGATACATTTTATTCAAAAATTGATATACGCATGTGCTAAATGTACATCCAACAACAGCGCCTTACTACATGGATATCTTTTAACTTGCTAGTTCATGTTGTGTGATCCTCCTTATAGTGTTCTGTCTAGTTGCTGTTGTGAACGATTTCTCTGCTTTTAATCTGATCATATGTTTTTGCAACTTGTATATACTTTAAACTGAAACCATGCTAATTGATGGTCTCTATTATTAATAATTTGGAGAGATATATTTATTATTAAGTTGTTTAATTGAGTTTATAATGTTTCATTGTTCATTGTTATATCATTGTTTCATGATATTTTGATGATAAATTGTTTTTGTAATTTTAATGAATGGAAGTTTTATATAGATATATATGTTATGTTTCAGGTGGAAAATGTTTATACATTGTTATGTAATTTAAGAAAATTTTGTACTTGAAAAGGGTCATCAAAAATATGACTGAAACGTAGTCTTATGAAGTAATAATAAAAGAATTATCATGACAGTTAAAAGTTGTTAAATATTTCTTTATTAAATAAATCATTTATACTGTCGTTAACCTCTATTGATAAACTGTTATTTATGTCTTAATTCTAACAATTTTTGACACTGATTCATAGTTATTTACATTTATTTACAGTTATTCACAATTATTCCCATAAAATTTTTCCGGCATGAGTTCATGGAAAACACACCTGTATTTGTAATGTCACGTATCATCATGAACGTGTAAAAAAATACATCGCTGAGCGTTGTGCTCTTCACAGCGTTTGGCGATGTATGTCATTTCGATGCGATATGTATGTCATTTATCGTACTATGTATTGCATAAAACATTAGACAGTTATAGGTTATGCATATGCATTTATACTTAAAAATATGAAGCAAATATTCAAAATTTCATTCTTTCAATTTTCATAAACAGGAAAATTTAATTTTTCTGCACAAAAAATCCCTTGCGTTATTCAATTTGTATTTTTAACAAATCAGCCAATATATTTATAATATCAGGTAAGTTGGTAAGGAAAATCATTGCTATTATGGTGTCGTTCACTGCTAAAACCTGTGACGAACATTACATATAGCGGTGCGTCAGTCTTTCCGTGTTCCATAAAATTTCATGTAACCATATGAAAAACTGAAGAGTGCAAGTTGTGTGGGTAATGTGTTAGCCTGATGTAATGTGTTAAACGGTTTCGGGCTAGAATCTATCTGATATTATCATATGAAAAAAGTTAATTATATGGAGGATGACAATATCCTCTATATAATTAACTTTAAAAAAAAAAAAAAAAATAAAAAAAAAATTTTCATTTGTGTCTTTGAAGTATTAGTATCTGGTGTTTCACTCGTATCTGTATTTGCGTGTAGATTATTTTCACACTCATCCACGCGCTCCAGTACACTGAGATCAGAGACAGCCTGCGCTATGCCCGCTACCCCAATAACTCACAATAACTGAAAAGCTCTTGTCCACTCCATTAAACACATTTATTAGCATAGAGATAATATTATTGATTTTTAAATCTAAATTTGTATTGAACTTTTCACAGTTCTTATTTAGAGTGGACAACAACTGACCCTCTTCCCAAGTTTAAGATTCCCATCCAACAACCCCACCTGCGCAGCCTGTAAATTCTGAATTAAGAGCAGGCCAGATTTGCTGTCCTTGTCTAATTGAGTTTTGTGTTATCTACTCACGTATTAATCGATGTATCTGCAAATTGAAGGTTGAGCGCAGTAAATATTATTATTGTAAATATTTATGCACAAGAAAAAAAAATCCTACCGCTTCGTTTTTGAGAAAAGTTAGAAACGCAAAAATATTATAAACATAGACTTTCACTTTAGCATTCCTTACATTACACAAAAACAAAGCGGCAGAATTCTCTTTATGCATAAATACTCATAATAATAATATTTATTGCGCTCAACCTTCAATTTGCAGATATATCAATTAATACGTGAGTAAGTAACAAAAATCTCAATTACACAAGGACAGCCAATCCGGCCTGCTCTTAATTTATTTTGGTTACCTAACTTATCCAATATGTCTTGCAAGCCGTCGTCAATACGCATTACGCTACTCTCAAGACCCGAAAGAAAATTTGTAGTAATTCTGTATAAACACTGTAAATATTATGCATTAACTATGCAGAATTTCTGCATGAATTTCCTCGATTTTTGCAGTAGATGCAGGTATAGTTCCTGCAGAATATCTATATGAATTTCACAGAATTATACTTAACCTAATTGAATTATGTTCTGCCGGATTTTAGTAGCTAATTTCTGTAATAGTTATATACGATTTATGCGGAAAACTACATAACTTTTGCAGAAAATATTGTTCACAATATAGTGGCAGACTACGCAAAATGTTAGAAATTAGTTCCTGCATAGATTCTGCAAAAGTACTGTAATATTTCTTCATAGAGTTTACGGAATTTTCTCATAAATATGCAAATGTTCTGTATTAACTGCACAGGGTTCCTGTAAATATTTATCCTAATGCTCTGCAGATATTGTAATGAATTTCTACCCAAAGTTCCTCATTTAATGCAGAACTCTTCAAAAATATCTATAGTAATTTTACATATCAATACTTAACAAAATTGGAATATCTTCTGCAGAAACTAGGTAGATTATTTCTGCAAAAGTTTAATACAATTTATGCAGATAATCTGCATAACTTCTGCAGATAATATTGTTTAAATCATATTGGTGGACTATGTTGAAATATTGTAAGATTTCTATAGTGATTTTGCAGAATTTTTTTATAACTATGCAAATTTTCTTTATTATTTGTGCAGAGTTTCTGCAAAAATTTTTGCTGAGGCTCCAATGATGCTCTGCAGACTTTGTGAGAAATTTCCATGTGGAGTTCCTCATTTAATGCAATAGATGTATGCATAATATCTACAGGGTGGGCCAAAAGTACCGGAACGGCGAAATAACTCTACGGGATTGTATTTTAAGAGAAAAAGCTTAAAACAAAAGATAGAGGATATTTTCTTGGCTATTCGACGGTGATAATGACTATGACCTTGACCATAACCTTGAATGTCATTTCAAGGTCAAGTTAATTTCTTTAAATGGGAACCCATAATTTTCACCTCAGAAATGAAATAAGCGGAAAATTTTACGTCCGGTTATGTATTTACGTAAAATTTTGTATATAAATTTGTATATAAACCTGTATATAAATTTTACAGATCAACACTTAAACAAAACTCTGCAGATTTTGTGCAGGAATCCTGTAGAGCAATATGCAGAATTTTTGCATAAATACTATGGAAGTTCTGCAGAAACATTATACTTTAAATCTCCAGAAACTCCAGGAAAAATTGCAATATCACCACATTTTTTTCCATTGAATTCGGATTAAATTGAACAAAAAAGTAATAAAAAAAATTTTTTTTTATTTTATCATCACATTATAAGATAATACGCCATAACTCTTTTTCTATCACAGGGAAGAACAATAACGAGGTGAACTTCGCAGTGTCAGCTCTTCGAACAACGGAGAGCTTTTGCAATGAAGCCAGGACTGTTCCAGCCTCATATATTTGTGACCTCGAAATTCGTCTAAAAAATCACAAAAATTAGAAAAATGCCATCTAGAGACGTAAGGACGAATTGATGATCAAAGACAGGTTAATTCGTCTTTAACTCACCATGTGGCGTTCCTCTAACTTTTGTGATTCTTTAGACAAATTTCGAGGCCGAAAATATATAAGGCTGGGACACTCCTGGTTTAATCGTAAAAGCTCTCCGTTGTTCGAAGAGCTGACACTATAAGGTTTACCTCGTTTTTGTTCTTCCCTTTGATAGAAAAATAGTTATTGCGTATTATCTTATAATGTGATGATAAAGTTTAAAAAAAAATAATCTTGTTATTGCTTTTTTGTTTAATTTAATAAAAATTTAATGTAAAAAAACGTGGTGATATTGCAATTTTTACTGGAGTTTCTGGGTCCCTATCCTCTAACTTTGTCACAGTGAGAAGTTACCAAATAAGCACATATGTGCAATCATATGTTTTTAGCGTTCGTAATACTTTTTCCTTATGAGAAACAGTGAGAAGCAATGAGATAAGATGAGAAAAGTGAGAGCGATGAGTGAGAAGATATTTTGAGTGAAAAGGAGACTTCTTCTATACATGATTTTTCCTCATGTTATAGGAGAAAAATGAGAAAATTTTCTCTTCATTTAAAATTTTAAATGAATTTTCAAGTAGATTCGAGGCGGAAAATTTGAAATTTTCGTTAGGCGTTTTTATATAAAATAAAAATATATACGTTTTATATATGTGATTGTTTCTATTAAGAAGATGTAAAACGGACACTACACCTGTACTTATAGATATTAGCTTGAGCCGGCCTGTGGCACAGTCGGTAAGAGCATTGGATTCGTATTCTCGGGGGACCGTGAATCGAATCCCGCTCGCGGCTGTTTTTCAAGCAAGCACCTCTGTTGCATGTGCTTTGTTCCTATCAACACACTTACGAGCTCCGTCGTTAAAGGACGAAAAGTAACTCAGTTGCTTAAGGCAGCTGGCTTGCGTCCTAGTGGATCGGGGTTTTGACTCCCTGGGAAAATTGGGAAAAACAATTTTCGTAGTTTTCCGTGGGGAAGAGAACCCGAAGAACACAAAACACAAAATAGAGAGTTCCTCGGAACAACACAAAAAATTAATAATAAAAAGTCCCCTCGGGGCAAAAATTGATGATGGCCTATGATGAAAAATCGAAAGGCCAATTAAAGAAAAAGAAAGAAAGATATTACCTTCCTTTCCATTTTATTGCTGAATTTGCAGAAGAGAAATGCATTAGCTTGTAGTATGTACCATGATAATTATTTAGATAAATTTTCAAATAAATTCATTCATTAGCTTTTAAGATATTTGGATTCCTGTAAAAAATTAAAAAATTTTAATAAATAATTTTTGAATCCAAAATTCTCAATAATTAATGAATGAATTTATTTAAAAATTTAACCGAATAATCTTCATGGTCTATACTACAAGCTGATGCATTTTTTTATTAAAAATTTTGCGATGAAATGTAAAAATAGTGAATATTTATGAGTACAGGTGTAGTGTCCATTTTACATCCCCTTAAATAAATAAATAATTTATAAAAGATAAAATATTAATAATTGTAAAAATTTTTGAGTTTAACAAAAATACATTAATAGTAAAAATCATCGAGAATTATTTTCAAGCTAATATCTTTATTTTATCTTCCTAAATCGATACAAATATAATGTTTATTACATGTGAAAATAAATTATTAAATACCAAAGTAGAACAATCAAACTATATCATGAGCATTACTTTAATGAAAGTCCACACTCCAAAAGCATATTCATATAAATATTTATGCGTAAATATGTATGCTCTATGTGGAAAATTCTTCTACTATTATTAAGTATTAGTAATTTTTTTATTCTTGATTTGACAATATATATATATATATATATATATATATATATATATATATATATATATATTGTGTATATAGCTAATAAAATACAAAAATACGAAACTAAACAATTTTAAATTTATTTTACGAAGATCTTATTTTCTTATATAAATATTAAAATCTTAATAAATAATAGCCTTAATAGTCTTTTTGTATATTTAACTAACAAGGAGCGTGTTTCACCTTAGGGTAACCGTTTTTGCTCAAATTTTGGGAATGTTTTCTGAATGCAGAAATATGAAGAAAGCCAAAATTTTAGAAGCCAATGCTCAATATTTCCCTAGTTACAGGCCATTGAAGAAAATCACTAAAAAAGTTACTAGATTTAAAAACCTTATAGTTCCTCAGCGTTATTAGCTAGAAGCTTAAACCTTTTTTAAATGAAAGCTGAGCTAAAATCCTTTCGAAATAGTAATTATAGCATACCAAAATATTATTTTTTCCCAAAGTTATAGCGTAATAAAAATTGAACCCAATTTTAGCTTTTATTATTAATTAATGTTTTAAACAAATCAGGTCCAATCTTTATTACGCTCTAACTTTGGGAAAAAATAATATTTTGAGATGCTATTGGTGCTATTTCGAAAGGATTTCAGCTCAGCTTTCATTTAAAAAAGGTTTAAGCTTCTAGCTAACAATTATGAGATAATGTAAGCGTTTGAAAATCTAGTGACTTTTTAAGTGATTTTCTTCAATGGCCTGTAACTAGGGAAATATTGAGCGTTGGCCTCTGAAATTTTGGCTTCCTTCGTGTTTCTGCATCCAGAAAACATTTCCAAAATTTGAGCAAAATTGGTGACCTGAAGGTGAAACACTCTCCTTGTAAGATATGTCCTTATGTTCGTCTAGCCTTCAATAACCTACGTTTTGGGGCAGACACCGACTGTGGTTGAGGGCGCTGCTAACGAATCTTATGTTTTTGCAACAGCTCATAGATTGCTATTTAAATTCTGCAGAAGATATATTAAGCATTAATTATCTTATTAAGTATTGATCGTTAAAATTAATACAAATATTCTGCAGAAATTCTGCATATATATACTGCATTAAATAAGGAACTTCGGGTAGAGATTCATCACAATATCTGCAAAGCATCAGGAAAAATATTTGCAGGAATTCGGCACAGTTAATACAAAACATTTGCGTATTTATGAAAAAATTTTGTAAAATCTCTGTAGAAATTTTACAGTACCTTTGCAGAAACTATGCAGTAACTAAATCCTGCAGAACATGATTTAATTAAGTTGCGTATAATTCTGTGAAGTTTATATAGATTCTCTGGAGAAGTTACGCCTACATTTACTGCAAAAATCGCGGGAATTCCTGTAGAAATTAACTATAATGTCTGCAGAGAATCTGCAGAGCATTAAGAGGAACTCATACGGAAATTCTGCACAGTTAATGCATAATACTTGAAGTGTTTTACAGAATTTCTACAAATTTTCTGCAAAACATTTGTAGAGCTTATACATAAGCTCTGCAGAAATTCTGCAGGAAAATTTATGGAAATTCTGCAGTTATTATGCAATTTATTTTCTTAAGGAATCACGCGCAGCTCCACTTTTATCCCGCATTACTGTAATAGTATAAATACATAAGAGGAGGTCACGTATCTCTGTCCTTTTCTAATCAAAGAATTGAGTTTTTTACAGAAACTAATAACTTTATCAAAAAATGAAGAGAAAGCCGCATCTCGTAATAAAAAAAGCAATATTTTCTTTGATAAGAAAGAATTAATTTAATTGCTTCGTTTTCAAGAAAGCCTTGAAAAACTCAAATCATAGAGGTTAGGGTGGACAATTTGGTTTTTCAAGGTTTTCTTGAAAACGAAGCGATAAAATTAATTTTTTCTTATCAAAGAAAATATTGCTTTTTTGATGCAAGATGCGGCTTTCTCTTCATTTTTTGATAAAGTTGTTAGTTTGTGTAAAAAATTCAATTCTTTGATTAGAAAAGGACAGAGATACGTGACCTCCTCTTAAATTAGAATTTCTCTGCTCCACTACGCCCTATTATTTTGAGTTTTCGTGGCCGTTAATTGCCCCTGTATAGTGGTAACTGGTGCTACTTGCGTGTCAGTCTTAGATGGAGTAGATGTAATTAGTGGCAGCTTCTTACTATCTTTATGGATACCGAGTATCTGGCTGTTATTGCCAGCGCCATGTGCGTGAGCAGTGGAAGGGATATTCTTTTGCTCGTACGCACTTTTCACAAACGTAGCTTGTTAAAATAGTAGTTAGTTTCAGTTGTAAGCATGACAGTGCTGGCGACAGGCTGTACAATAATACATTTTCTTAGCTTTGCAAGTATCAGATGACAGCTGCTTGCATATATAACAACTCTTCAACCGTGTAAGTTGTGGTTTGGGATACCGACATTTCGTGAACATTACAGTTCACTTCATCAGAGTTAGCCTGAATCTGATGGTTCATTCTGTCTAATCACTATATATAGGGAGCATAATTTTGGGTGGGTTTTTTTGGTTGAATGGTTATGGATGTTCTGGTTGAATGGTTATGGGTGATTTGCCTTCGGGAACAGAGGTAAATCACCATACCATATTGGGTTCAGGAAGTAGCCGTTATCTCTGTTTAAATTATTTGGATGTTTTAGTATTTCTATGGCTTCTCGGTGTTTTCTTGGAAAGTAAGAGTTGGTTTTGGACAGGATAGTAGTGTGGTCGAAGTCTATTTGGTGGCCGGTTTCAATGTGGTATTCTGCTAATGCTGATTGTGTGAAGTGTTTAAATTTTACCTTGCTGCTGTGTTCTTTAAGTCTTTAGTGGATTGTTCTACCAGTTTCTCCTATGTAGACTTTTCCATAGAAGCAACGTATTTTGTAAACACCGAGAATGTGTAACGGAGGTTTTTTGGGGTTGTGAAGAATTTGTCTTATTTTTTTTAGAGGTTTATATATAGTACGGATGCTGTATTTATTTAGTATTCGTCATATCTGTTCCGTGACGCCTTGTATATATGGTAGTGTGGCTCTGTTAAGATCTGTGTTAAGATGAGTTTTTTCTTTTCGTTGAATGTTTGTATTGGAAATTTTAGAGCGTTATTTTTTAATTGTTTGTTTAATTTGTCTCACCAATGTCTGACGAATAGTAAGCGCCATCAACTCACCTACATACAATCTAGCAAATTCCTTGCAGAAAAACTCACATCTTTTACAGATCCTTCATCCTCCTACGTCAAAAACTCTTACGATTTTGTCAATAAACTCCAAAATATTCAACTAAAACCAAGTGACATCCTAGCCAGTTTTGATGTAGTATCACTTTTCACAAAAATACCAATTCCAGACACCATAAACACCATAAAAAATATCCCGAATCTACCTCCATACCTCTTACCTCTAATACAACACTGCCTTACCAACACGTACTTCTCATTCAACCAAAAATTTTACGAACAGACAACAGGAATAGTAAAGTATTTCTTTTTCTGAAATTTCGTAATGAAATAAAAAGATAAACAATATCCATGAGTACAGATGTAGTGTCCTTCTTACATCCCCTTAAAAATTCAACTAAATAATCTTTATGGTACAAACTACAAGGTAATGCATCTCTTTTTCTAAAATTTTGTAATAAAATAAAAAGATAGTTAGCATTTGTGAGTACAGGTGTAGTGTTCGTTTTACATCTCTTCAAAATAAAGTATATATTATCTATTAGATTTAAAAAATGAATTTTTTAAGTAAAATTCAATTTTTTTATTTCAAAATAGTAGTTTTTAACATTAAGTAAATATTTATTAAAATTTAAAACACGGAGACGTATCGTTTACTACTTTATTTATTGTCTTTTTATTTTATTCCGAAAATTCGGAAAAGTGCTTTACCTTTACTGAGAGAAATTTCATAGTAAATTTTACAATAATTATAAGACGTTTTACCATGTACGCTGGTAACCAACTCACAGACGGACATCTTACACTTAATAAATTTTATATATATATATATATTCAAACGATAAAAAATTTTTTGACGATCATTAATTTTTATTTTACGAATAGCATATTAATTCCAAATACAAGTATTATTTTGAGAATCAATTTTGGATACAATTGTTTATTTTATATTATCATACCTCGCATAACAATGATTTAATCTAACCTACACCTAAACTAAATATAAACGCATACTATCTAAGAGGTCGCTAGAAAACACGCGCGCCTTTTAGTAACGGTCAGATGGATAGGTCTTATATATTAAGTGAACTCAACTCTTATCACTTGCGGGAGTTGGACACAAATTTTAACGTGTCATCAGGATTTTTGAGGTTAAGATATATCGGTATCGTTCTCTCTTGCTTGGAAATCAACTTGCGCATGCGCAAGGGATATTTTTACAAGAAATTATTTAGGGTTTCTACAATAGATATGAGAAAAATCACTATGTGGACTAGTAAAAATTTATAGGTATTATTGAAATAATTAAAACGTTCGAAATTTTACTATGTTGACATTGTAATATTTCAAAAATAGCATTGTAAATAATTTTAGGTACCTAATAAAATTTACTATGAACCTAATAAAATTTACTATAAACACTAGAAAAAAGAGCACGTTTCATAGTCTGTGACTTGACTACTAGTTTATTCTTGTAATATTTAATATACAATTTCTCTCACCAGGAGAGTGTCTGAGTTGCGGGTCACAGATCTTAATGAAACTTTGGGATAAGTATTTAGGTACCAAAATATGAATAAAACCACAGCGGTACGATCTAACGCTTCGAAAAACTGAAGTTATGGATGATTATAGTTTTATTTTCAGAAAAATATAAAAAAAGAACTTCTAATTGCAGTGTAAATAATTCTGTCTAGAAATGTCTTTAATAAATCCACAATAACTAAAATGAAAGCAGAGAAAGCAAGCTTTAATTTGCTAGTTTCCGAATTGAAAAATAATAATTAGAACTAAAGTTATGCTTGTTTAAAGTTGAGTAGTAAGAAAGTACCAAAAAAAGTCTAAATTTTGAAGGATGGTGATTTTTAATATTCTTTTTCTACTTCAGTTTAAACAAGCATAACTTTAGTTCTAATTATTATTTTTCAATTCGGAAACTAGCAAATTAAAGCTTGCTTTCTCTGCTTTCATATTAGTTATTGTGGATTTATTAAAGACATTTTTAGACAGAATTATTTACACTTTAATTAGGAATTTTTTTTTCATATTTTTCTAAAAATAAGACTATAATTGTCCATAACTTCAATTTTTCGAAGCGTTAGACCGTAGCGCTGTGGCTTTACTCATATTTTGGTACCTAAATACTTATCCCAAAGTTTCATCAAGACCTGTGACCCGCAACTCAGACACTCTCCTGGTCAGTGTTGTATTATGTACCACGAAAATTATCCGATCAAATTTTTGAATAAATTTATTTATGAATTTTTAAATATCTTCAATTTTTTTCACAAAATTGATAAACCTTAATATGTTAATATTAGAACCAAAATTTTCAATAATTAATGAATGGATTTATATAAGAATTTAAACGAATAATCTTCATGGTACATACAACAAGATAAAGCTATTCATTTTCTGAAATTTTGCAATAAAATGAAAAGAGTAAATATATATATATATATATACATACATATATATAAGCACAAATGTAGTGTCAATTTAATACCCCTTAAAAAAATATTCATTTTATAGAAGTAAATATTTTCTTCGTTTTAAATTCTATTTTCTTAATCCAAATTTGTTCATATTTAAATTAAGTTGATATTACAATAAATCTTTTTTCAAAAATATATTATTTTGTTTGTCGAGAAATTAATTCATAATTTGACTATCTAAATTAATAATTTTCTTGAATTAAGAAATATTTTTTCAATCTTAGAAAATCTTTTCATCGGTGTACAAAATTTTATTGTTATAAATAAATTAATAACAGATAAATGATAATTACATAGAAACTATTAAGAATACCTGAGTCTTTCATTTTTTACTAAATTATCCTCAAGATGAAAAATCTCGCCATTTATTAACCAAGATGTAATAGGAGGTGGTGTTGCTTTAATATTACAGTGCACGGTTACGTTTTCACCTTTGTAGACTTCAAGGTGATCTGTGAGTAAAATATTGGGAGCACAAGCTAAGTCTTGGCGTTTGAGAGTTCTTATTGTTTTAGTGTACAATCTTACTGGTTTAGAACAGGTCGGCTCAGTCTCCTGATGAGCTTGATTTTGTGAAGCTTTCAGCCAATCATATAATGTAACTAAATGACAATCACATACCCAAGGATTACCGGATAATGGTAGTCCATGCAAATTTGTTGTTAACGGAAGCGTTGCCTTAGGTATGTTTTGCAATAAATTATCGTTCAATCGCAGCCACTCAAGAGTATGTAAGCCTGCAAAAGCTCCTGTATCAATTTTCGTAAGTTGACAGTTACTAAGATCCAAATAATTTAACTGGCCTAAGTCACGGAAAGTATCACGATAAAGTACACGTATCGGATTACTTGCCAAATTTAGTCTCATTAGATTGGTGATTGAAGAAAAAGTCTCTAATGGTACATTTTCTAATTCGTTTTCCGAGAGATCAAGTTCTACTAAACCTTGCAAGCCAGTGAAAGCGCGTGCAGCTATTTGTCGGATACATGAATGTCCTAAATAAAGTCTTTGTAAATTAGTCAACCGTAGTGCGAAAAAACTATCTGCTGCAAGACTAAATAATTGATTATCAGAAAGGTCGAGTACTTGAGTTTCCTCACGTGCACCCTGTGGTAGTTCTTTTAATCCACGAGACGTGCACTCTACCCATTCCTTACCTCCTTTCCATTTGCAGGTGCACATTTTAGGACAGCCTGTAGAGGAACGCACAAACAAAACAAAAAATAATAACAATTGGTGCAATAGTAGTTTAGTTAATATAAACATAATGAGACTAATACTAAAGCATGGCGATGAGTTGACATCAATGGATTAGAAGATTCGCTAATAATATAGACAAGAGATTTGCGATGCGCGCAGACTTTATGGTACTGTCAACGATGTGAGCATCGATTTTACTTTTAGTTACTGTTTAGTATCTCTGTTAGACTTTGTGTATATGAAGGCGCCTGCGCTTGTGCAGGTCTATGACTGTAAGCAAAATATAAGGAATAAAATATATAAAAACACTAGAAATCAAATTTTAACAAACTTATATACATTGTTATTATTTTTAGATGTTAAATGTAATAAATTATCTTAAAAGTAATAAAGAATTCAAAATCATTATATCGAAAATTCACATTAAAGTAAATTTTAAATAATTTCAATATAATCTCAATGTGTAAAAAATTTTAGAAAATCTGCCAAAAAATTTTGTCTTAAGCATAAAATATTTTGTAATGCTTAAAAAAATACTAATAAAATTTTATTTATTCTTTGGTTTTTCTTATTTATTAATCTCACTTTTTTATTTTTATTAATCTAACTAAATAATGTTCGAACATTTAAATCGTCATGAAATTAGTTTATTATGCGATTTAGTAAAGAAACAATTTTTCGTAAAATTAAAAATAAAATGTTTTTAAAAAGAACTAATATATATTGTTTAAATCACAGTAAAACTAAACAAATTATCAAAGTGATTAATTGAAATTATTCGATTTCGTAAAATTAATTTATTGTTATAAGTGGTTTGATAATTTAAAAAATTTCAATATTTAAATAATTACTTGTTTGTATATTCCCTTGTGGAAATATAAAATGCGCATTACTATTTGAAATAGTTTAAAATTATTCAAAACTGTTTAAAACTGTTCAAAATAGTTTACAAGTGTGAAATTTGGGACATTTAAAACAGTTTTAAACATTTTTAAACAGTTTTGAGCAATACAGAATAATTTAGAACTAAAGTGAACATTTACTCGTATATATTTATAAATTTTAATATATATAAGAAAATTTTCACAAACACAAAATGATGAAACTCTGTTTGAGATCATTTCGAACTTTTTAAAACTGTTTAAAAGTGTTTAAAATTGTTTAAAACTGTTTAAAAGTGTTTAAAACTGTTTAAAATTATTTAAAAGTGTTCAAGTATTCAAAACTGTTCAAGTTAATAAAAAATAGTTTATATTGATTTAAAATTGTTTTGAAATATTTTGAATATTTAAAATAATTTATAACTTTCAAACATGAAAAATTCAAAACTATTAAACACTGTTTGAAATCATTTCGAACTTTTCAAAACTTTTCAAAACTGTTTAAAAATGTTAAAAAATGCTTATAACTGTTTTAAATGTCTCAACTTTCAGACTTATAAATTGTTTTAAACAGTTTTGAACAGTTTTAAACATTCTTAAACATTTTATAATTCCGCTAGGGTTAGTATAATTGTAATAAAATTATATTAACATTTGAAATATTTTAAAGTGTTTTTAATACTTTTACAAACAATAATCAATTAAATACATAATTATATTTTATATATGTATATTTAATATGTTACCCCTATGCACAGGTGATTATAGTTACCTTTATAACGTTATTTTTTACCTTCAAATTTGGCTACATTGCCCTGGTAGAAATTTACTCTAGATCTGTCTAGTTTTGTATGTTAAATAATCGAGGCCTGTATAAAACTAGACAAATTTTCTACCAGGGTGTATTTGTAATTTATTGTTGAATCATAGACATATAAGTATTTTATTTTAAAATTCATATATTTATCAAATTTAACCTTATCCATCTAATTGACAAATAATGTGTATACTAAACATGTTGTTTTGTCTTCTGTATTATTATTATATGTAAGTTTCCATATAGAGGAAATTACTTTTTTATTTACATTTTAATACAAGATTTAAAAAAATGTTTGTATGTTGGTTTAAAATTATGGCTACGGCAAACTTAAAATTGAACATAAATCAACTGTGTAATAGTTTTTTACTTTTAAAATCCAAATTAAAATCTAGGTAAGCTTTTTAATGTATATTTCTATACAATTTTTGCAATCAAATACGAAGTATTATAGTCTCATATACCTTGAATTTTCAAATAAGTATAAGAGAAACAAAACTATATAGAGAGATTAACATTAGAAATGAACTATTGTTCAAGTCGATATCAATGATCATTTAAGGTGGCCCTATATCTACATATAGCACATAAATTGTAGATTGTTTTATCTTTATTTTATTAATTTTATAAGGCATAACCAAGCGTGTATCGAAAGCAAAAAGTGTCGAAAAGTGGTAATAATTTTTTTCAAGATAGTTGAAACTCCAGATATGCTAATATTGTTAGTAGAAGAAAAACATTATAAAACACTGCAATCTTCTTTGTTTTAATGTATCTGGGCTTATTTTATTCCTTATGAAATTTCAGGAGAGATTACTATAAGTAATTTAGTAATAATATTTATGGTTGACACATAAATCTAATTATTCTCTTGAATTTTATGAATTTTAAATGAGTAATTAGATTAATGCGTCAGCCATAAACGTTATTACCAAATTACCTATGGTAACCCCTCCTGAAATTTCATAAGGAACAAAATAAGCACACATACATTAAACTCGAAAGAAAAACAAAGACGATTGCAGTATTTTATAAAGTTTTTCTTCTACTAACAATATTAACATATTCGTAGTTTCAACTATAGCTTGAAAAAAATTTATATCGCTTCCCAAAACCTCTTTCTTTTGATATACACTTGCTTATACCTTCTAAAATTAATAAAATAAAGATAAAACAATCCACAATTTATGTATGTATATGCTCTATATAGGTATAGAGCCACCTTAATTAAAAATATATGTATTTATACGAAATAATTATTTCTTTGTTTTAAACAAATGCAATTTCTTTATAATTTTAATAAAATACATAGACTCTTTTTTAATAAAGTGATGAGCCTCTATACAAGCATCTAAGATCTAATCCGGATTGGTTTATATAGAATAGACGCCAAAATTTGAATTTTAACAGGTTTAATATTTATAAAATTGATGAAAATTAATTTCTAGATCAGATATGGCATTGTTTTTTAGAAATAATAAAAATAACTCAATTAAAATAGAATAAGAATATTTTATTTTAAGGACATGACAGAGCTCGCTACCTTCTAAAATAATTCATTAATTTTTTAATTCCAAGTTCACGAGTAAACGGTGCGTTAGATCGAGTTCTTTCATTATAGTAAGAAAATTTGTAATACTAAACTTGAGTGCGGACAACTTACAGAATTTACCAAAATATCATACATAAAAAGTTATAAACAATTTTTAGAAATATAGTATTTTGAGGTTAGGTTTATCGAACTTGATATCTAATTTCCGTTCCAAGCTTATAAAAAAATAACAAGTCCAAATGATTTTTTATTTTAACAAAAATTATTGTATTGACATAGCTTTAGCGCGGACAAGTCATTACGATTGTTTAAATTACGAATTTAAAAAGATATCAATAAAATAATAAAAGCAAAAATCGTGTCCAGCAGCTCCGACATCCCGTTAAACTAAGCAATATTATTTATGTATATAACCGAATGTATAGCTTAATAACAAAGGATATAACTATGAGCACAAACAAGGCGACTACCTATTATCTAAAAATTCAGTAAAATTGTAAAGACATCCAATAATATAACAATTCAGCTAATTGATATATTCCTTTATTGCATAAGTATATATTTTTAATTATTCTTGATTTAAAAGTAAGTATAGTAATAGTAAACAATTAATGAAAATTTGAGGTTATAAAATTTTTATTTAACAATTAATCAGATTCAAAATCATCAAAATAGTAAAAAAAAGTATTATATTTAAGCAATATTATAAAGATAAATTTATTCATATTAAATATGTACAGATTCAAATAGAAAAATAAGGTTAGAATGAATCAAGATAAAAAATTATCGATAAAAATGGATGGTTAAGAGAATGTGTCTTATTTGCAGAGCTTTCTCCAGATAAAGTTTTGAATGAATCGACAGACAAGATTTATCTGTGTAAGTAAAAAGATTTTTTATCAAAAGTAATTTCTGATAACAAAGTTTTGTGTTTTTAATAAAGGCATTTCAATATTCATTTTTCACTACATAATTGAAAAATTTATTGATTTTTGCTTAAACATATATGCTCTTAATTTTTTTTTTTTAACTATCCCATATGGAAATAATTTCTGTGAATAACTCTGCATAATAGTAGATAATTGTAAATAACTATTAAAATGTCAGAATTGAGACATAAATAATAATTATCTACAGTTATTTACTATTATTTATTATTATTTACAGTTGTTTACAGTTATTAATAGTTATTTACATTCATTTACAATTACTTACAATTATTTACAAGTATTTACAGTTTTTTATAGTTATTTACAATTATTTACAGTTTTTCATAGTTTTTTACAATTTTTTAAAGTCATTCACATTTTCAAAAATTTTCACATATATATAAAAAAATTGAATAAATTTGTGAAAGTTCTCAAAAATGTGAATAACTGTAAAAAACTAAGAAACTATAAACAGTCGTAAATAACTGTAAATTATTGTAGAGAAGTGAATAAATGTAAATAACTGTAAATAAATATAAAACTGTAAACAAGTGTAAATAACAGTGAATAATTATTAATAACTGTAAATAAATATAAATAACTGTAAATAAGTGTAAATAACAGTAAATAATTGTAAATAACTTTTATTTATGTCTCAATTCTGACATTTTTAAATACTTATTTATAGTTATTTACATTTATTTACATTTATTTACATTTTTTTACATTTATTTACAGTTATTTACAGTTATTCACAACTATTCCCAGGAATTTTTTCCATATGAATTAAAAAAATCATCTTATTTAGAGGTTTCGAATAATTGAAAAACACTTACATGAAATACCCTTTTACAGAGTGAGTATATTTAGTATTTATTTAATCATATGTGAGGGCAGTAACAAAATTAAATTGAATGCCAATATTGGAATCAAAATGACAAATAATGAGTTGCTGCGTGCTGTCAGAACACCAAACAAACCACACTCTATTGAATAAAATATTTAGCTTTTTAAAACTATTTTGATAATTGTTTCAAATTTTAATATTTAACTCAAGTTTTAGAAGCATTCTTTAAAATGGAGATATTCCAATGTTTTTTTATTTAAGTGTGCATACCTTTGCTATAAAAAAGCAGCTGATAAACCTGCTGATAAACGAGCTGATAAATCAGCTGATATATTAGCTGATTTATTAGCAGATTTTTCATTATATATTTTTTTACTAAATATTAAATCATAAATCATATTATACATGCAAAAGAATATATCTTTTTAAAGGAAAATTTTAATTATGTATACCGGCGTACAACCTAGAAAGAGCCGCACTCAAAGAGGATTGAGTTTTTTTGGTTTTATCTTCATAAATCTTGGTTTTCACGCAGTACAGTACCTAAAAGATTGGACAATGTTTGAGAAGTAAACTTGCAACAGCTAACGCACATCATCAGTTTTTGTTGAATTGTAAAAAATATGGATTAATTCCGAATCATGTTAAGAGAATGAAAAAATCGTTAAAGAGTTTTGAATTTTATAGTAAGCCTTTTAAAAATAGAATGTTAACATTTAACAACAGTATGTCTGTTATGATTTTTAAATATATGTTTAATGACAGTTATATACATTTAAAATATTTACATAAACGTTTGAACGCCTTAAAATTTAAAATTAGCCATTTGAATATTGAAATGAAAACTTTAGAGAATTTTTATAATATGACTGAGATTAAAAGTAAAAATATTTATTTTAGAAAATCAAAAGCTCTAGATAAGAAATTTGACATTAAAATTAAAAAAGATAATTGGATTAAAAATATTCTAAATATAGCTTTACCTGAAGAAGTAATAAATATTGTTGCGTGTCTTATACCTGTACGCACACGTTTGTCTTTTCCTTTCTATTTTGTTCGCTATACCTTACACATATACAACAAAAATATTTTATTTATGCCAAAAAAAAATAAAACATTGCTTTCATCACAGAAGAATAAAAAATGATTGAGTTGTCATTTGCATAAAATGATAATATTCAATATATCTCAAATTTTGAAGTTCGCACCACAGCGTAAGAAAAACGCCAAAATGTATCGCATCAGAGTCAGGTATTGCCAACCTGACAACATTACACTTTCTAGTATGATAATTATTTTCATATTATTTTGAGAAAAATAATTTTTTTTTCCGAATTCCTAAGGTTTTTCTATTTTCCGCCTTCCTGAGGTTTTTCTATTTTCCGCCCTTTATTATCTTACAATAGAGTGAACTGTAAAAGGAAAATTCATTCTGATGATGAGTTTTTTTACAAAGTTAATTCTTCGATTCTAGAAATTCAGCCTACGCTCTGCTATACCGGCCGGTATAGTAGAGCGTATGCATGCCCTTAAAATATCGTTCTCGAACATGGTATCAATGCTTATGAATATAATTTAGATTGTACTTTTATTTTGCTTGAAAAAGTTGGTAAGCAGTTTTATATTTTATTTAGTCTATGATGAATCCTTTTATATGATACGTACCAGACTACTTCTTTTCAAACTATAAAACTCAATATTATGTTATATAATACAACTTATTAATTTACATTGACATTATGTTACAGCAGAACACTTTATATTTATTTGCAAAATTTTAGAACTTTGAGTGCTAGACTTTCAAAACGAATATGTGTATTATGAAATGTTTTGTTTGTAGCTGCACCAAAAATGAAACTTGTCACTAATTTTTCATGTGGTGCATGTTAGATTTTTTAAAAAATTATAGTACTTAAAGCTATGATACTCTGTATATTGCTTTTAAATATTTTCATCCAACATGGTATCAATGCATATGAATGTAATTTATATTATACTGTTATTTTGCTTAAAAAATTTGATAAGCGATTTTATATTTGATTTGGTCTATAATGAGTCCTTTCATATGATATGTACCAGGCTACTTCTTTTCAAACTATAGAATTTAATGTTACGTTTTATTATACAACGTAGATTACATTGATTTGCATTGTCACTATATTACAGTAGGACATTTTAAAATTGTTCGCAAAATTTTAAAACTTTAAGTGCCATAATTTTAAAATGAATAGTCAAACATGTGTATTATTAAATATTCTATTTGTCGCTAGACCAAAAATGAAACTTGCCACCAACTTTTTTAAAGTATAATTACAATACAACCTACATTACATGGATCTGTATTGATATTATAATAGGCAGAATATTCTAAACTTATTTACAAAGTTTATCAATCATTTTAAAATATCTCATTCGATGCTTACAATTTTTTTGATTAGTCAAAAATGTGATTTTTTCAATTTGGTGGTTGTTGTAAGCTTTCTAAGTTAATTTTCAACAAATTGTTTGACTAACTTTAAAATTTTTTTTTTTTTAATAAAAGGGTTATTTTGTGAATATATATAAATTAAAGATCTCTGAAAATTTTGAAGTCAATTCGTTGAAAATTGGCTGAGAAAGCTTGCAGTGACCACTAAAATCAAGTGTTCGAATAAAGGAAAGGATTTCAATTATTTGATGAGATTACTTAAAATTATTCATGGGCCAAAGTCTTGCATTTTATATATCTAAGGTAAGAAAACTTTTTTTAAATAATATTATTAAAAAAAAAAATTATTATGACATTTAAATTTAATTTTTATTTTAAGATTAAATTTGGGCCTAATTACCTTAAGTTCTTAATTAATTGATATTTTATATGAGTGTAACTACAATTAATATTAAATAATACTAACATCTCATTAATTTATATTAATACAAAATTTATTTTTGATATAAATTATAACCTAAAAAGTTTGTATTGTTCATTATAACCTATGTTTATTTGAGTGATATACTAACAAGTAATTGTTATTAATTGTAAATGATCTCAGAAGATTAAATATAACCCATATGGAAAAAATTCTGGAAGTGATTGTAAATAAGTGTTAATAACTGTAAATAAATGTAAATAACTATAAATAATTGTAAATAAGTGTTAAAAAATATTGAAATTGAGACATAAATAACAGTTATTTATAGTTATTTACAAGTATTTACACTTATTTACAGTTATTTATATTTATTTACAGTTATTTACAATTATTCACATTTATTTACAATTATTTATATTTTTTTACAGTTTTTTACAGTAATTTACATTTTCGAAAATTTTCACAAATTCATTCAATTTTTTTATACATATGCGAAAATTTTTGAAAATGTGAATAACTGTAAATAACTGTAAAAAACTATGAAAAATTGTAAATAATTGTAAATATTTATAAATAACTGTAAATAACTGTAAAAAACTGTAAATAATTGTAAATAACTATAAATAATTGTAAATAATTATTAATAACATTAAATTATTCACTAATTCAAAAAATTTTTGAAAATGTAAATAACCCTGTTGAAAATAATGACATCTTTCTAGTACGTCTTTGAGAGATGTCTTTGAAGACGTCTTTGAAGACGTCTTAGATTGGAACAAAATAAGACGTTTTTTTTTTAATGTTCTGGAAATATAGTAACCAAATTACGTCTTTTTTATAAGTAAAATAACTTCAAAGACGTATTTTTCCAATAAATACTCATAGTAAAAGACGTAAATTAAAAAAAAAAAATTCTTTTTTTAGAACGAATGACGTCTTTGCTGTTGAAAATAATGACGTCTTTGGTTGGAACCAATAAAGACATCATTTTTCCAATGTTTAAAAAAGTTATTTAACAAATGACGTCTTTTTATTATTTCAAAGACGTATTTTTTAAATAAAAATGACGTCTTTTCTTACGAATTTTTATTTATAAAATACGTCTTTGAAATAATAAAAAGACGTCATTTGTTAAATAACTTTTCTAAATATTGGAAAAATGACTTTTTTTTTTGGTTTCAATCCAAGACACGTCCAAAGACGTCATTATTTCCCACAGGGAAGACGTCATTCGTTTTAAAAGAAGAATTTTTTTTTGAAAATTTACGTCTTTTACTATGAGTATTTATTGGAAAAATACGTCTTTGAAATTATTTTACTTATAAAAAAGACGTAATTTGGTTACTATATTTCCGGAACATTAAGAAAATGACGTCTTATTTTGTTCCAATCTAAGACACGACCAAGGACGTCTTCAAAGGCGTCTTTAAAGACATCTTTCAAAGACGTACTGGAAAGACGTCATTATTTTCAACAGGGAACTGTAAATGATTATAAATAATTGTAAATAACTATAAAAAAACTGTAAATAATTGTGAATAATTGTAAATAACTGTAAATAACTGTTAATAACTGTAAATAACTGTAAATAACTGTAAGTAATAGTAATTAATAGTAAATAACAGTAAATAACTGTAAATAGCTATTATTTATGTCTCAATTTCAACATTTTTTAACAATTATTTACAATTATTTACTATTATTTACAGTTATTCACAGAAATTATTTCCATATGGGAATGTTATAAATGAAACTTAAACATATTATAGTTAATTATAAAAATAAATAGTTTATAACAAATAGTTAATAAAAATAAGTTATAAAATAAATAATTTATAAAAATAAATAATATATGATATCATATATTATTGAATTCATCCCTGTTGAAAGAGACCGATAAAACACGACAAAAATTGCATATGGTTTATCGGTAAAAAAAAACCAATAAAATATTTTATAAGATTTTATATGTCTTAAGGAGGTTGGTCACCAGTTACATCATAAAAAATTCATTATGTTAAAAATGCTTTAAAATTTTTATCATTATTTAAAAACAACATCATAAATAAGTGGTAAAAGTTTCAAAACGATTCACTGTTTCTAAATTGAGATACAGAACTATAAAATTACAATTTTGAAGAAATTTACGTCATAATTGCAATTTTCAAGTTGTCCATCTCAATTTAGCAACAGTGAATCGTTTCAAAATTTTTAGCACTTATTTATAATGTTGTTTTTAAATTGTGAAAAAAATTTTAAAGCATTCTTAACATAATAAATTTCTTATGATGTAAATGGTAACCAACCTCCTTAAATAATTTATGTGGTCTTATAAGATAAACCTTCCTCTAGGAGTTGTAGGATCTTGTAGGGTGCCTCGTAAGAGGACGGTGGGGAAGCTTAGCCTTGGAGGCTTGGGAGCCTAAGATCTTCTCGTGCGGAGGATGTTGGATCGGTGCCTCTCTGCTTCCGTCTCATCCTGCTAGGCAGGCTCTGGGGACGTGGGGTGGGGGGCGCTCGTGCTGCTAGTGCTGACGGCTTCTGGGGGTCCTGGCGATTGAGAGCCGCGGGGCGCCTAGGGTACGGGCGTCGGGGGCGCGGGAAATCCAGCTTGGCATCGTCAGCCCAAGGGTTTGCCTAGCTGAATCTAGGATGGCTCAGCAGCCCGAGGTGACTAAGAAACAACCCCCCGACTCTCTCTGGTCGTGGAGAGATATCGGGCGCTAATGAAATATATCACCCCCTGACTGAAGGTGTAATGCGAACCGTGCCGATTTTGTTCGTGGCCCAGGGGTTACAGTGGGTCTCAAACGGTGCCTCGTAGATACCGGGCGACCTCTACGAGTATTAATGCCTTACCTCTGCATGCGGGGCTCTGTGGAGGTGGACCAACCTTTCCCTAGCTACTCGTGGGACTCAAAATGAATGTTGAAAATAAAAACAATAACCTTACGCAACCTGGTAGTGTGGAAGGAAGGAGAACCGTTCAACAAGAGCTGGTGACCCAAACAGAAGCACAACCATTGCCTGCCAATACGTCGGTGAACCTGGAAGGGGGAACCCATAACACGCCGGTGAACCTAGAAGGGGGAACCGGAACTACGCCGGTGAACCTGGAAAGAGGAACTGGAACTATGCTGGTGAACCTGGAAAGGGGAACTGTCAGTAAAACAAAGAGAATGGGGAACAAGCAGAGGAGGAAAAAAAAACGTCAAGAAGGCACGCCCTCTTCCTCTTTGCCCTTAACCCCCTCTTATACCAAAGGAGTCAAGAGACCCAAAACATCAAGCGATACTCCACCAGAGGGGCAAAGACCCCCTAAAAGAAACAACGTTGGACCGGGAGAAGGCTCCCTGTCAATTGCACAAAGGACAAACCCACTCACGGTAGTGGTGGTTCCGGTGGAGTATCCAGATAAATGCTTCTCGTCAAGTGATCTGACGAATCTTCGTAAGGAGATTGAGGAGCGCGTCGACCAAATAGAGGACGGAGAACTGCCAAGGTTCGAAGACTCTATGGTAAAGAACGGTGCAATGGTCGTCGTGCCAGCGGACCGATTCAGTAGGGAGTGGTTTGTGCGGCAGATGGGCGAGAAGAGTCCACCAGGTGCTCCCATCCTCAGAGTAGGGGGGATTGAGCTCCTCCGGCGTCTGATTAGGGCCACGATCCTTCTACCTACAAAGGTAGAAGCGGGAGTGGCGCTGAAGAGGCTGGGGAGGCTCGATCCGTCACTCAAGGTGGATGGCTGGAGGCTGTATGTGGTCTCGGAATCCCGGAAGCCAAGCAAACTGCAACAACAACAGGGTCCAGCAGAACCAAACGACCAGCAAAAGATGCAACTGGACCAAGGGTCAAAGGAGCAGTCCGAAGGTAAGTCAGACGAGGAGGGAATGATGATTATTGTCGGCATTCCTGAATCGTCCATCAAAAGTCTAAGTTCATCAGACAACAAGGCTTACTATGGTATGGGCAGAGTTGAAGTTAGATACTCTGTCAAGACCGTGGAAGCATCAAGTAATCAATAGGGGAACTTCCAAATGGAGGGGATCCTTAAAATTACTCAGATTAACTTGCACCACAGTAAAGACTCCTCAGCTCTTCTTGCAAGGAGTCAGTCTGCGGCGCACATATATGTATCATTGATACAAGAACCATGGACCGTCAAAGGCTCTATTAAAGGACTTGGAAGAGGTGGCAAAATTGTCAAAGATCCAACAGCAGTCAAACCCAGAGCGTGTATCTGGATCAAAGGTCTAGAAAACACGCCACTTATGGCAGTCATTACTACTAAGGTAAAATTCTCCATAAGAGGTGTTTCAAAGGAGGTAGTACTAGCCTCAGTCTATCTCCCCTATGAGGAAGAGATTCCTACAAAAGAGGTAATTAAGTTGGTGGACTATTGTGGCGAGAGGGGTCTCCCTCTGGTTTTCGGATGTGATGCCAATGCGCACCATACGGTGTGGGGCAGCACGGACACGAATGCTAGAGGATCGGCCCTACTCGAGTACTTAGCCACCACTGAACTAGATATTCTTAATAGGGGTTCGGAACCTACCTTCTTTAATATAAAGAGAAGAGAGGTGATCGACCTAACACTGTGTTCACAAAACTTTATTCATGCTGTGCAGGATTGGAGAGTGTCAGAAGAACCGACGCTCTCTGATCATGCACAGATCACGTTTAATATTTGTTTTCTGTTTCAGGAGGTCAAATGGATTAGGAACCCAAGGAATACGGACTGGGGTACATACAAAAAGGAACTCTCATTAGCAATGAGAGAATTCCCTAAAAATATTGGGAACAGGGAAGAGATAGAAGGGGCGGCGAAAATGCTCCAACAGTCTATCATCTCGGCATTCTCTAAAAGCTGTCCTCTCAAGAAAGCAAGGACAGAATATGAGTCTCCATGGTGGAATCACAAACTGGAAACTCTTAAGGAGACAGTCAAAAGATTGTTCAAAAAAGCCAAGAAATCCAAAGAGGAGTTACCTTGGCAGAAGTAGAGAGACAAACAGAAAGAATACAGAAGGGAGGTCAGAAGGGCCCACACGGAAGGATGGAGGAAGTTCTGTTCGGAAGTGGAACAAGGTCCGGAGGCATCCCGACTTGACAAACTGTTTGCACGAAATCCGGAGGCATGGTTGAATGCCATTAGACTTCCAGAGGGTGGTTACTCAGTGACGGACAGGGAGACCTTGGGCTGCCTGATGAGGACGCACTTTCCGGGTTTTATTAACTTGGAGGGTAGGGAGAGTGATCAACCTGATAACCCTTCAAGGGTGAATTGGGGTCCTGGTTGCGGTGGACCCGCTGACAAGTCAGCTAGGGTGAAGCTTGCAGCCGGGATTGTCTCCCCAGACCGTGTCAGGTGGTCCCGGTTCTCCTTTGGGCCGTTTAAGTCCCCCGGGGTGTACCCGGTCCTGCTTCAGCAGGAGGTTATCCTCGGCCCTTTCGTGAGACTGGCGAGAGCCTGTTTGTTGCTGGGCTACACACCCGAAAACTGGAGGAATTCAAGAGTAGTTTTCATTCCTAAACCGGGAAGAAGCAGTTACTCCACGGCAAAGGACTTCAGACCTATTTGTCTGATGTCCTTTTTGCTTAAGTCGATAGAGAGGCTCATCGACAGATACATCAAGGAGACGGTTCTCACACAGAATCCGCTATCACCAGAACAACACGCCTGCACAGAAGGCAAATCTACCGAAACGGCACTGCACAAAGCAGTCATTAATCGAGGAAGAAATAGAAACAGGAGGATTCGCCATAGGAGCCCTCCTGAATGAAGAGGGGGCTTTCAACAATACCCCAACAGAGGCTATTTGCAAAGCAGCCGAGAATAAAGGAGTGCCGGACATGATCACGAACTGGATCCGTGACATGCTGAGTCACCGATTATTGGAAGTAACCAGGGGTGACACCACGGTCAGGGGTACAGCCGCAAATGGTTGTCCTCAGGGTGGTGTGATCTCCCCGTTAGAATGGAACTTGGTGGCAGAAGGTGCCTTAACCTGTGTTAAAGAAACTGGATGCCATGTCATTGGATATGCCGATGATATAATGATAGTGGTGAGGAGGCGTTTCCTTTGGACAGACTTTGGAACTGGTGCAAAACCACCAAACTGTCTATCAACCCTAGCAAAACAGAGGTGGTGGTCTTCACGAGGAGGTATAAGTGGAAACTGCATAAAACCTTAAAGCTAGGAGGCCAAGTATTAACACCAAAATCCGAGGCCAAATACTTGGGGGTGATACTGGACAGCAAGCTACACTGGAAACCCCAGGTAGAAGAGTGCTGCAGGAAGCTCACCAATATGTTTTGGCTTAGCAGAAGAACTATTGGAAGGAATTGGGGACTTAAACCCTCAACCATCCTGTGGATGTTTAGGACAATTCTCATTCCTAGACTAACTTACGCAGCAGTGGTATGGTGCAAACGCACCAGCCAAACAACAACTGCGAAGCTCCTAGATAGGCTAAGGGGACTTGTCCTGAGAGCCATGACAGGGGCAATGAGGACTACTCCCATAGAAGCCTTGGGATTCTTGATGGGAGTGACACCCTTACAACTGTATGTACAAGAGGCTGCTACAAGGTCTGCATGCAGACTTAATTCTCTCAACATGTGGACAGGGAGAGGTGAACACACTAACACTCCTTGCCTTAAACAAGATGTACTATTAAAGATGAGGTCAGATTTGATGGTGACGAAATATCACTTCGACAATAAATTCGAGGTGATTTTCCCAACCAAAGAAGACTGGCTGTCAGGAAAAGGTAACGATAGAATACCGAACTCAGGCGATATCTGGTACACGGGTGGATCAAAATCCGCAACGGGTACTGGAGCAGGCATCTATCGAAGGAGGCTTGGGAAGGGGACTATGGTCCCGCTAGGCAAGCAGGCTTCAATTTCTCAGGCAGAACTGGTGGCTATACTGATTTCTGCTCAGATGGCACTAGATGCGAACAACCAAGACATAGTGAACATCTGTTCGGATAGCAAAGGGGCACTTATGGCCTTAAAAAGCTACAAAACTAAGTCTAGTCTAGTGGAGGAATGCATCAACTCATTAAATACTTTAGGAGAAAGATGCAGGAAACTCGAACTTTACTGGGTTCCCAGTCACGTGGGAATCAAAGGCAACAGGGTAACAGACGACCTAGCAAAATTGTCTGCAAAAACACCACTAATTGGCCTGAGCCTGCTTTGGGAATTCAGATAAGTCTAATTAAGAAAAAAATGTGTCAATGGCGAGAGACACAACATAGAACAACCTGGAGGGATACACCAGGTTGCAAGCAAGCTAAAGCTCTGCTTGGTGACGATCCTAATCATGCGTGGTTAACACGGGGTCTGAACCTAAGCAGAGAAGATATAAACATAGTCGCACAAATAGCAACAGGGCATGGTAAATTAAATTATCACATGTACAATATGAAAGTAGCTGGTTCACCTACATGCAGATGGTGCGGGGCCGCCTTGGAGACGGTTCAGCACATCCTCTGTGAGTGTGAGGAACTAGCGACTACTAGAATAAAACACATAGGAATGGAGTGCCCTGACATTAACAAAATCAGGGCACTTTCTCTAAATAATGTGATTTCCTCATATAAAGAGATCACGATACACTGCGTATCTAACCATGTCTAACCGCACATGCCCGGAACCCATCCATAAGGTTGTGGTGAAGGGTTGCTGGTGGGACTAAACTATGGGGTTGCGAAGGGCCTTTGGCCTAGGCAGCATTGGTGGTTCTATTCCCATAGAACTACCTACCCGATATCCTTAATAATAATAATAATATAAGATAAACACAATAAAGAAAAATCGTTTATAATTATGATCGCATTTTATATGCTTTAACTTATAAAAAATAATTTGGTTGCATTGTTATAGATATTATATCAGACTTTATAAGATAAAATAAGCCATAATTTATATTAGTATTTATTGGATTTGTTTTTTAAATAATTTATTGATAAATAGATAGATATTGATTTATTTTGTAAAAAGAGTATAAAAAGGCGTGTAATACATAAAATAATAAGTAATAATTCTATATAAAGTATTGCACATAATAAGATATATCACTGTCAATTATTAAAATTAATATATAATACTGTATCAGTAAGTCACCATGTAAAAGTGATATCACAGACTATTCTAAATACACGCGAAAAACATAAATTACAATAAAAAACAGTCTTAAATATCTATCAGTCATAGAATTAAAATACATAATAAAAAGAGGAATCACTGTCATGACATCAATATAAATAAAATTGGGCAGTACTATAAAAATAAAATTAAAATTAGACAGTATATTAACAAAGTAATAGTAAATAATAAAAAAATAAAATAATAATAACATTTAAAGAATAAAAACTTTATACCGAAGATGTCATGACTTCTAATAAAAACAGAACCACTCATTCTTTACGTATACATTCATCCATCATTCACGCTAATGAATACATTTACACCTTAAATCTATATATAGGACAAAACAAAATAAATTAACATAAATATTAAAATACTTAAAATTAATTTCACTCGAGGTCGAGTAAGTACGCCCTCAAAGCTGACTTAAACCTACCGAGTGATGGAAGACTTTTTATATCAGCAGGCAGGGAGTTCCAAAAATGTGCACCTTGAACGTGAAAGGAATTTCTTCCAGTCTCAGTACGCATGAAGGGCACCTCAAAGTCCTTAATCTCTCCCTTAGTGGCTACCCTAGGTACATATCTAGTGAAGAGACTCACTAGATACTCGGGAGTATTCATGCGCATGATTTTGTACATGAGTACAGCCATAAAATATTGTCTCCTTGAATCAGTACGCAGCCAACCAAGCGCAGCTCTATGAGGAGAGATATGATCGCCCATTCCTACGCCTAATACATATCTCATACATGAATTTTGTAGTCTTTGTAATTGTCTTCTCAACCCCTGCGAAGCATCAAGCAGAACTACTGAGCAGTAGTCGAGGTGCGGAAACAGCAAGGCGGCTGCGAGTTGTTTACGCAGGGCCTCAGTGGTGTACCGACGAAAGAACCGTAAGCTATACATTATCCCATTAAATTTTTCAGTCACCATATTAATGTGTGGCTCCCAAGACAACTTAGCGTCAAGCACAACACCAAGGCTCGTAACGGTATCAGAGAAAGATATGTCGACACCTCCCTCAAGCTCAATCGTTCTTGGCTCACCAGCATAAAAGTCATTAATAAAACGACTACTGCCAAAACACCGCCCTGGCCACCCTCTGCATAATACGAATACCTTAATTCAGATGTTCATAAGGGCCCTGAGTATAGATTTGAAGGTCATCAGCATATAATATGTGCTTGACACAACAGGGGTCGAGCGTGTCTCGTATATTATTATTGTAAAGGCAGAACAACAGAGGCCCCAGCACTGAACCTTGTGGAACTCCTAGATTGGTCGTTAGCTAATCCGAATCCTCTTTTAAATGTGTAGAAACCATTTGTTTCTTACCTGATAAGTAGGAGCTGATCCACTCGAGTGCAGCCCTGGAAAACCCCATCGATCCAAGCCTCGCAAGCAATTTGAAAGGGGAGATCGTATCGAATGCCTTACTAAAGTCAAATAGAAGTAGTATAGTGGCAAGTTTCCTGTCAAGACCTAATTTTATGTCGTCTGTAAGTTTAAGTATGGCAATCTGCATAGAATGATGCTTTCTGAAGCCAGTCTGCAAAGAGTCAAGTATTTTGTGTCTCATAATATACTCCTGCAGTTGGTCATGGGCAATCTTCTCGAGAACCTTTGAAAGAAAACATAATATTGCTATAAGCCTAAAATCTTTAGGCATTTTAGGTGCAGGGCACTTCTTTAAAGGCATAATACGTGCGCGCTTATAAAGGCAAGGGAAGACCCCCCGTGCAAAAGAGGAATTAAACAGAGTCACAAGATGCTCTCCAATAACCGGTAGTGCCTTAAGTATTACACTCTGCGGGATGCCATCCTCGCCACAAACCTGTGATGAAGAATGCGAAATCGCAAGGATTACATCATTAATATTAATTGGCTTAAAGGCAAAACCATTTTCACTACACGCAGAAAGAATCCTTTTACGTTCCACAGTATCATCGTGTGGCGAGACCGACACCCCCGCAAAATGTGCATTAAGCTCATCTGAAGTGAATCCATTCAAGTCCCCTTGAGGTCCGGACAGGAGTCCCAGGTCCTTTAACTCCTTCCAGACATCACCTCTAGCAAGAGCATTGAACAGTCTATTATGATAATAATTTGTTTTAGCTTGATCCGTCTGTTCGTCTATTGTTTTACGCAGCTGCAAAAATTCGGAGAGATATCGCTCCTCCTTCGTCCGTTTAAATCTACGATACGTGGCATCTGTCTTGAGCCGCATCTGCGACAACTCTTGATCAATCCAAGGAAATTTATCTTTACCAATTTCAAGTGTTTTTAGTAGCGCTAGATTTTGTATTGCCACCGTAAAGTTGTCACAGATGCAGCCAAGTGCAGATTCTGGGTCAACCGTACCAACTGTGAATGGCGTCTAATTACAGCCGGCCAAACTCTGTACTAATAAGTTTGGACAGATATCTTTATAATTCCTATACTTAATTATTTTACTATCTGTCTTGATGTGATGACAAGAAATACATACATCAATTAAGTTGTGCTGACTGTGAGAATTCGCCGGTAAGTTGCGTGCGTCAAGTACTGTATCATCATCGTCAACAAGAATCAGGTCAATCCACGTGTGAGACGTTAGAGTGTGATGCGTAGCACCGTGCTGAACCAACTGTAACGAAAGCTCAGCCAACAATTTATTAATAAATTTGGCATCACTGCTCTCGCGTAAGTGATCGGCATTCAGGTCCCCCATTATAATTTCATGAGAGTATTCAGAAGCAAAATTTCTTAAGTTATCCAAAAAATCGGTAGTTTTAAAAAAGAAAAATGCAGGAGGTCGATAGATAACAGAAACCAACACGGCTTCGGAGCTGCCCAATTGCACGGAACAAAAAATATACTCAGGTACCTCCAGTTTACCTTCACTATGATTAGTTTGAGTATTGGAAGTAGCCAAAATAGTGCACTTTAAATTGTCTTTAACATACAAAGCAACTCCTCCATCACGCAAGTTTCTGTCCTGTCTGAATACTTTATACCCTTTGACCCGAATGACGTCATCCGAAATAGACGGACCCAGCCAGGTCTCAGCCACTCCAAATATGTCGCAAGAAGGACCATCACTTAGAAACTCACGTACCTGCCCAATGTGAGCCCTCAACGAAGTCACATTCAGAAAGCACGCTCACAGTTCACCCCTCCTCTCTGTACGACTCTCAGAGGAGGCCCGGTGTAGTCATTGGGGAGAGGCCACACTCGACGTTACTCCATTATTTGTACTTAATAATTGATTTGTCGACATATTTCGTAGATGTTCAGAGGCCTCATTATTATCACATGTATTATTATTATTGCACTTAATATTCGATGGAGTTTCAGAATTTACATTAATTACATGCACACCGTCTTTTAATTTCTTACTTCCTGTCAATAAATTATCTAAATCATTTTCATTAAAAAAATTGTGAGCTCTCTCCCCTCTCTCCCTCCTCACCAGAAATTCACTAAGTCTGTGCCAAACAAATTTAAAGCCTTTTTCTTTGGCATACTTTTTTAACTTTTTAAAATCAACATATTTTTCTTTAGGCGAAAATTCATTAATAAATATTAAGCCGTGGCGTCTGATGGCTGGAAGACTGTCAAGGGGGGAGGGATTAAGATCCGCTGTCGAAAAACCTGTGAATTGTCGTTTAGCCTCAAACACCTTTTGCACCAGGTCCTCCTCAGAAAGTCTAACCAGCAATGAGAACGGACCCCTCGGGCCGCCACTGATCCCACGATCTGTAGACACCCCGTTTACATCATCATATTTAGCGATTTTCTTAAATAACAAAAATCTCAATTAGACAAGGACAGCAAATCCGGCCTGCTCTTAAAGATTTCTAAAATAAACTTTAATTTTTTCACACTCAATATACCAAACAACTTTAGATAATTTTTATTTCTTATCAAAAAATGTTTACTCACTGCTTTTAAGCTTAACCGTTAATGATTATCCCGTTCTTTTCTGTTTGTCACCTATATTGACCATGCATATTTAAAAACAGTGACAACGTGATTTAGAACTAAATGTGAAATCGTGAAACAACGTTGATGCTTTAATTACATATACTTTTTAATTAAATTTAGACAATGCGATATATGATTGTCCACGACTAAATATTTATTATGATAAATATACTCTGGCTGTGTTAAATGATAGTCCTTGAGATTTATTAATTATCATTACAAATCTAATGTTGCAGAAAACTGTTTTCTAGAAACATTAAAAGAAATCCCTTCTTTCAATTGTGATTCAATACAATATTTCATTAGATTTTTACAAAATGATAAACAATGAAAAAATTTTTAATTTAGAGAACAAAATTTTTTTCCAAAGATTAAGAGGCGGTCGGGACTATTTGCCGCATAGAGGTACTGTAGTCAGGTGAAAGAAAAATGTAAAATAATTTTTTCACAGCGATTTACAATTTACTGAAACTAATATACCTCTAATTTTGTCAATAACTCTAGCCATATATATGTAGAATAATTACTAATGCTAATCTTGTTTGAAAAGTCTAAAATATTGTTGTAAAGCGAAAAATGCAGCGCGAGATAGAGCCGTCGTGAGCATATGTATTCATCACCCACACAGCATGAAATATTGCAGTAAAACTTTCACTGAAATATTGCACTGAAATGTTGTCACAAGGTGGTAGCAATCTTGTCTTAACATTGCGAAAAGGTTTCACGAAATAATTCAGTGCAATATTGCTGCAACCTTGCTACAATATTTCATGAAAGATTTACCAAAATATTGCAAGAAACCTTTCATGAAAAGTTGCAGCAAAGTTTCTGCAAGGTTTCATGAAACATTTACCAAAATATTGCGAGAAACCTTTCATGAAAGGTTGCGGCAAGGTTACTGCAAGGTTCCATGAAACGTTTACCAAAATAATGCGAGAAACCTTTCATGAAAGGTTGCAGCAAGG
The DNA here is from genome assembly GCA_017163975.1 of Anastatus disparis. Classification (NCBI taxonomy): domain Eukaryota; kingdom Metazoa; phylum Arthropoda; class Insecta; order Hymenoptera; family Eupelmidae; genus Anastatus; species Anastatus disparis. Next base: position 4,762,345 of record JAFFSR010000302.1, read on the forward strand.
TTTCTACAAGGTTTCATGTAACATTATAAAAAAACTTGCGGAAACTTTCTACGAAAAGTTCCAACAAGGTTTCTGCAAGGTTTCATAAACATTTCGCAAAATATTGTGAGCAACCTTTTATGTAAAGTTGCAGCAAGGTTGTGACACCAGTTATCACGAGTCTCGGTAGACTTTCTCAGTTCAATCACTTGAATCTTATATATAAGTACAATTTTTAATCAGAATATGTTTGAAACTTATTATTCATAACATAATTAAAAATCGTATAACAAATAAGTATACTAAAATAGTAAATTATTCAAATAATATTAAATTAAAAATAATATTTTTTTTAACCTATTGTTATGAACTCAATCCAATTTATACGACCCAGTTTATTACGAACACACCAGTTATTACAACCCAAACATTACGACCATTTAACTGACAGTTTTGAGGTTATGTTTCAATAACAGTACTATTATTTACGACTCTATTTAGATTTCAGGCAATCTTTTACTCATTTGTAAATGTCGATTTAAGAATGACTGAAACCATTATCTTCCAGGTCCGTTGTTTATAAATGGAGTCGTCTCTTTCAGTTCATCACAAATTTACTTGACGCTGTCACAGAGCATCCTCGTGTAACCTATTCCATAGTTTCACGTGTGAACGATAAATGTATATTTTTTCTTTTTTAGATTTCAGTATCTTTAAAATTGATTATTGATTTTTTAAAATCAATGTATTTGTAGTTTAAAAAACAATATTTAGGCACTTATTTATTATCAATGAATAACGTCGGTCAGACGATACTATAATCTCACTTTTTTAACTTTAACAAAATTTTATGTTTGTATTTAATTTACCCTGCCTTTTTCTCTCCGTTTTAATTCAATTAATATCTTATTTAAGAGTATTTAAATACTTAAGTATGTACAGCGCTTGTTGCTTCAATAATTTCACCGGTAGCACTAATATATACGCAATCTCTTAGGTTAAATTACTTCGTTCAGGATTCGTAAGAACTGGGTTTAGAAGCGTACAAGTGTAGCAGTTATTACTTTCTTAATTACGTTTTTAAAAATTATTATTATTCAAATTTAAAGGTATTTTCAAAATCGGCACGTGGAGACCTTTTTTAATAGGTATTGTTTATATTAAATTTCTTAATAAAATATAAATGAAAATATGATTTTCAAAATAACAAAAATATGCAAAAATGAAATTTTTATACGCTAATCGATCATTTTACGATAGAGATAATTTTTAAATCGGATTATTTATTTTGTAATTTAAATATCAGGCTATTTGTAGGATGAATATAATAGGTAATATATTAAATTTATTGAACTTATTTATTAGAGATCTGCATATGATAAAATAAATTTTTTATTTCAATATATAATACGAGTTCGTCATTATTGGATCACTCGTAGCAACTGGTGTCACTACCCTATATTTGAAAAACAATTTGTGAAATGTTGCGAGAAAGCTTCGATTAAAAAATCCAGCAAAGTTTTTGCAAGGTTTCAGAAACTTTTTACGAAATATTGCGAGAAACCTTTTATGTTAAGTAACAATTAAAAAACATTTTATGAAATATTGCGAAAAAAGTTTAATGAAAGAATTCAGCAAGGTTTCCGCAAGGTTTCGTGAAACATCTTAAGAGGCGGACGTATAGTTCCGTCCTTGTCTAATTAAAATTTTTTAAATTATTAATAAATTATTTATTTTGATACAAAAGTTAGACCACAGCCCAATAGAGCAAACAGAAGCAAACGATTCTATTCTATGAAAAAATATTACCTATTTATTATCTTTTGAGCGTAGTTTAAAAACGGTTGACCAGTTATAATGTTTTTTCTCCTCAGACTTCACTCCAAAAGTAATAAGACTTTGATTTTATTAAAGTAAAACTTCTTTACCGACGTTATGCAGCTTCCATAAGAGACATGTGAAAAAATTCTACGGGAGTGAACCGATCTCGTCCCGCTTAATGCAACGGAAGTATATATATATATATATATATATATATATATATATATATATAAGGCACGCTCGCGCTTTGACGGTAATTCTAGGTAAGATACATATAAAGTAAAACGTTAGGGAGGCGAGGAACTGACTTGATTTCAAACGCGCAGATATAGTATACGTATACATGTTTATGTCGCCGTAGGCCGTATTCGGTGGAATACCTATAGACCACGCTAAATTTGTATAGGCATTGCATACGTTCATGCTAATATCTCGACGATATTCTCTCTATCAATACTCCCTTAGGGAATATTGACAGATCCATACTCCCCAAGGGGTCGTACCCAAATGCCGTTGACAGTTTTTTGGGGGGGAGGGGTCGATCAAAATCTACGAAAAGTAACGCTATGGGAGGAAGGGTTAGTTATTTACTCCTACGTTGGCTATTTTTTTTTAATCAAAAAGATCATTGCATAATATTAGCAATTTGGAGCAGATTTTTCATCCGAAAACTGCAAAATCAAGCAGTTCCGCAGTCCGTCCACTAAAACACAGTATATTACTTTCTTTTACATGTACGCGGGCGCCGCCATACGGTGCAAAGCATAAGCCGTTTCTTTTAGCGAGTGAGCTGTCAAAACAAACGAAAAATTTTTAAGCCGATTGCAGCATTTATATTTGTGCCTGTTGAATCGTGTTCTATTTTTATAACGTATTTTAAAAGGTTCATAGTTTTATGATCTTTTTCGATAAAATTGAAGTGAAAAAGTTTATCGACGATTAATATATTTAATATCTTATAAATATTTATTATATGCAATGTTTAGAATTCTGTTGTTTTGTGAAAATGCTATTTTAATAAAATAAAAAACATAAAAATATGTTCAATATTTAAAAAGTAATTAATATAATTAAAATTTTTTTTAAAAGTTTAATAAAAAAGTTAGTTTACGTTACAGGGGGGGGGGGAGGGTACTTTGATAGTTTACACATGTCACGCAAAGGGGACCGGGGGTCGAAATATCGAAAAAATTGTCAACGGCATTTGGGTACGACCCCTAAGGGAGTATTGACAGATCAAGATATCGCTCAGCATGGCCGTATATGACGTGAGTGACATCGATTCGTAGGTTAGTGAAAACAAAAGAATGTAGTTAGATATATCAATGCTCATACAAATTCATATACAATCTTAACTTTACAGAATTTTTTATTTAAACAAATTTTTAAAGTTAAACAGTTAATAAGTAAAATAAATAAGTAAATAATGACATTATTCACTTTTTTTAAATAAAACATATATCATTAATTTAAAAAAATCATTTTTATAGTTCCTCTTACGGCCTACCAACGACATAAACTTAGCTACGTAACTTGGGAGTACGAAGGATTCTGAATCCAGGCTTGACTAAAGTGCTTGTATTCATCCTTCGTACTCCCAAGTTACGTATATAACTAATACTATTATACAGTAAATATCTTAATGATTAAAGAAAACAACAGCGGCTTGCGTTTTCCATCTTTTTCTTCCTTACTTTCTTCATACATATGTGCGTCTTGGGACACCTGATATTTGATAACTAATTGTAGTCCAGTCATTGAAGCATTTCAGCTTGAAATTTTGTCAGTTAGGATGGATTAACATGAAAATTTGTTAGTAGGTAAAGAATAGTCCAAAAAACAAAAGTTATATAATGGCGATGTGCGCTTTTGCCCAGGGGGCGGGAGCCGCCCCTTCTCGGGGACAGTGAGAAAAAAAAACCATATGATTCGATGTAAAAATCAATTTAAAGCCAAAAGTTTTTTATGAGTTTTTTTGTTAAATAAATACTTTTCGAGTTATAGGTGATTGAAAACATAGATTTTTAGTGTAAAAAAGCATGTTTTTTGACGGTTTTTCATGAAATAACTTGAAAAGTTTTAATTTTATCAAAAAACTCATGAGAAACAAAAATAAAGCTTGTAAAAAAACAAAACGATTTCATTTTTAATCATCATTTTATATACAATACATAACGATTTATAAATTATTGAATATTAATACTGTTACGCTTGAAACTTTAAGAGCAATATTCAACGTTAAATAACAGAAAAATGGCATACTTTTTGAGGAAAATGTATACAATATTTTTTGAAGGTATTGAGATTACCTTTTAAACAAATTTTGTTTTATGTCAAAAGTATAAAAATTAAAGGGGTTACAAGAAAAATAAAATTATTTTATATAGTTTAACAATAAAATTTCAATATTAAAACCACTGTCATTAAGACAGCTTTTGAAATATAAAGAAATCCTTTTAGGGTTTATCTTATTTAGGTACCAACTATGTGTTCTAGAAGTTTCAGCAATTTGGGATGCTTATTTTTTAAAAAAATCAAGTTTATATTAAAAAAAAAAATTTTTTATTTTTAAAAAATTCATCCTTTTTTTAAAATATCTCAATAATTAACAGATGTACGTAAAAAGTACCAAAGTTAAAAAATATAGCTTTTTTTTCATAAATATTTTGCTATTTTTTTTATTTTTGTCCGATAAAAATCAACTGAGATATTAGTGTTAGAATACTGTAATCAGAGCCAAGTACCACCTATTTTTGGCCCTTCAAACTAAAAAATCTCAAAAAATAAAACTTTTTAAAAATTGATATTTACATGACTTAAAGATGATATAATTACCTACAGAATCCATTTTGGAGCAATTAAAAAGCTTAAAAATTAGCGGAGTTATCATAAAAAAACCAATTGTACTTTTTCGGTAAAATTTTCGGAGCGCATAAATTCGTTTATTTTCGAGTATTTTAGATACATACATATAAATATTTTACAGCTTCTTTGAGTCTGTACGGTAGATAGATTCTATTCTTTTCAGTTCCTATATGTATATTTTGTAAGTGGACACATATATATATATCGTATAAGTATAAACTCAGGTAGAAGAAAAGAAATGAGACTATGTAGCTTGCCAATTTGAAACAGCTGCCGTGTGCGATATATACGTCTATACAAATAAGAGTTCTATACCTTTTCTCTTCTTTTTCTTACCTGTCTCTCTGTGTGTGTGTGTGTGTGCGTGCGCGCGTGTGTGTGTGTGTGTGTGTTTATATTTGAATGTATTGTACATGTAACGTAAATCTATTTTGCCGAGCGTCAGTATCTTTCCAAAATTGAAAGTGTAAACACATTCTGTTTTGATAATATTAATAAAATAGTTAATATTGTAATGTTTTTGATTCTTTTTAAAGTGTTAGTGCATTCCAAATGTAACAGATAATTTTTTGACATTGATTGTTTTTACATTTTAAAAGATGTAACGGTATTCTACCGTGTTTGAATCTTGCGCGCTTAGGTATTAAAATAGGATAGACGCTCGGTCATATATCTCGTCTAAGACGAGTAAAGAAGTGCGTATCTTGACGACCGGCACACGAGAGAGAAGCTCGCCGGCCGCGAGGCGCTTTAGAGAGTTTCCGGCTACCGTTGCGTTAGCACGAAACCTAAGCCGCGCTGTGCTTATTAAAGAATTTTGCCACGTGGTCGTATAATACGGTAGACTAAGTTCGCAACTGATAGCGTGAAACGTTGTCTTAAATAAAAGTCGTTAATTTATATCGACTAGCGTATTATATTATATTGGCTAGTTGCAACTCTCAGAAATTCTTTCTGTAGAGTTTTGCTTGACCGCTTTTCGTGCGTCTTAGCGGTCAGCCATTAAGTGCCAACAAATACGTTGATCGGCGTGCATAGGATTCCACCGATCTACGTCCAGGCAACCACGTTGGCAGAGCTCAGCGGAATTCAAGAATCGGGAAGAGACGTCTTCCACCGACCTAGTCTAGAGCATCTACGTATTGGTTACGTACAGGGGAGAAGCTTCGATAACGGGCGAGCGGCGTCTACGTGCACGTAGGTAATTAGTATAAGCTGGCCAGTGCGTTATTGTAAGTAATAATTACACTGTGCGATATCCAAGTGTCTCTTCCTCGAGAGATACTTGTTCGGGCATATTGTATCATCGGTGATATAACCGATCAGCGTCATAAGCGAGTGTCATTTAGTTCGCGACGCGCCCTCCCTTTGCTCACTCTCTCATTAGACGCGTAAACTACTTTTCTTATATTACTCAATTTCATTTCCGTTTAATTCATACTTCATCTTTATTATATTCATATTTTTCTTGTAATAAATTAATTTTATTTTCTATTAAAAAGTGCTTTCAATTAATTTATATTGCCCGACTATATTAAACATAAAATATATATTTCCCGTTGCTTACTCCGACGCCTCCGCGGTCCTTGTGAGCAGTTATAAATTATTTAATTACGTCATATCATATATTTTAATATAACGTATTTTGGAACCTGCCTCACGAAGGAAAACTGCGCTACCGGCAACGCGTCTCTCGATCTGGTAAGCGAGAGAGAGGGAGAGACGCGCAGCGACGAGTTGATAGAAAAATCTTCCGTCGCACATCAATCTAACATACTAACTAGCTTTGCCGGAATCTGTTGTTAGTTTATCATACTCGATATAAATTCTAGCAGCTCCGCGTTCTGACGAAATTACTTAGTCTTAGCAAAAAGTAAATTGGAATTTTAAAAAATCTAATTTCTTTTGTAACGCGTAGTAAATTACCGTTACAAAATGGCGCCCAACGAATAGATGCGTCAACGGGATCAGGCTTACACGCGTCGTTTAATAAATCGAAATTTGCAAATGGCGTCGAGCGCGTAGTTGTCGTCGACGCAAACAGATTTCGCGTTGTTCTTAAAGAATCTGATATTAAAGATGGCGTTTCGCAATAGCTAAAATTTAATATTTGAAGTAGCACGTGTAAATTTTTTCTCTTTTAACAATAAAATTATTATTGTTTCTAAAATAAAAATGAATTAAAAATCTTTTTTTTAGAAAATAAATTCGAGATAAAATTTTTTTATGTTAATAGATAAATTTAACAAAATAGAATTAAATTGTCTTTTCGTAAAATATATAGCAAAAACTCGTAAATAAAATTGCATATTGTTGAAATTTTGCTTTTCTCCGTAATTTTCTGTTACAAGTTGCGTCCCCACGTGTCCCAGCAAAATTTTTTCTTGTCTCTTTTTTTGTAGGTAATGCGCAGGCGCAATTGACATAGCTTAGCGTGGATACAGAGATTACAATACATAACTCTGTATGCTGTCGTTCGCTTTATGAGAAAAAGCGAACAGACATTTAGAATTTATTTAAAATAGACACCTACGTTATTATATATACCCCTCTTATCGAACAGGTCGTTAGTCATATTTTTTTGACTTATAAAGTGAGAGAGAATATTAGTTTCAGCTGGCGAGGAAGCTGAAATTAAATAAATTATTAACAATCCTTTAATGTAAAAATAATTTAATCTCAATAAGAGTAAAATTTTCTTTTTGTTGTAATTTATTAGTAAATCTAATTAAATAAAAATAAAAATAAAAATTTTTCGTTATACATTAAAGGATCAGGATTTTTTTTATGGTGTGGTCTAAATGACATAACCTTATTTGCACATAGTAAAGTTTTTTTTATGATATTAAATTCTCTCTCACCAAAGATTGCCAATTCGTACCGAGGCAATTGATCGGCGCAGTGTGTGTGGTTGAGAAAATTTAGAAATTTCTCAAAGTTTTTATTTTAATAAATTTTCACCTCTTTACACTACACATTAAATACAAATGTATAATAAAAAAAAATATTGTCCTCACACAGTTAGGTGTGCGCTTTTAACTAAAGTTTAAAAACGCACAGGCTTTTGGATTTAGCCACGTATTTTGAATATTTTAACAACAATTTCTAAGGTCCTTGTTGTAATAAAAATTAAAATTACAGTGTTGGAAAATTTTGTTTTATGTCGGTCAATCACTAAAATATTATTAGTTATTGCGTTAAATAAATAAATCCAAAAACCAAAACATAAAAATATATATTTTTTCTTCTTAATTATATATACATATATTTTTTTTTTCACATCGTATGTGTGGGCTTAGTTTCTAACCACACATATACGAACTGAAATATTATTTATTATATATATAGCGAATATACACACACACTGCAAGCGTAGTAGCGTATTGCGTGCAATCAGATTTAAACACAGATATAGTCAAGAAAGAAGAAAAATAAATTCAAGATGGCTAACGTACCGTCAAAAGCAAGTGCTGATGCAGCTGAAAAATGGGTAGGGTATATATCTGAGGAGGACTTAGGAATAACTCTACAGGAGTTAGGACTAAGAACAGACGGCTTTCATCATCAAAAAACCAATCGATTAATAAATTGGCTGATTGGGAATTATTCGGCTGAAGAATTTCAGCAAACGAATTCTAATGATGATGAATTGACAATACGTTAACAGCGTCTGAGAGTAAGAAAGGAATATATAGAAAGAACAATATGTGAGAAGACAGGGTCAACTATTTTTGACCCTAATGTGCAACAAGATGAAGAACATGTTCTTAGTGTGCTCGATAAAGATCCGCAGATAAAATTAAACCTACAGGAGACATTGAGAGAGGGAACGAACAAACCACGTTCTGGCGGACAGGCACAAGCATCAACCAACCCTCCAAATCAAGTTACCGAACAGGCAACAACAGTGATGCAAACAACGGATGGAATACCGTTTGTATTGCCAACTGAGATGATGCAGTATCTTCACAATATGCAAATGCAAATAAAAGCACTGGCAGAGTCAATAGCTGCCATAACACAAAGAAGAGAGGAAACTCCAAATCCAAGATCATCTAGTGCACGGATAGATGAGCAGCAAAGCAACCAGCTAGAAAGGGGTAACGACCAGAGGCCGCCAACAAACACGAGAGTAAATTTCCAGGATACATTCAGGGTATATAATAATACTGGAAATGGCACTCTGGCTGACGTACAGGCAGGCTTACCTCCGAGTGAACTTCCAAGAGTAAGTACAGTCGAGGAAAGGGGGAATCCTATTACGTCAAGCCCAATGCCGCAAATGAACACAAGTTTGCAAAATGATCGGACTAACAACACTAATAGAACGTTAGATGTTGGTCACATAGTTCGCCGATGGAAAGTAACATTTTCAGGCAAAAAAGGACAGAGCATAGATCTCTTCCTGACCAGGGTAGAAGAATGCAGAACATTAGCAAAAATGAGTGAGAGTGATCTGCTATCCTCTCTTTCAGAACTGTTATCAGGCGTAGCAGCCACGTGGTACAGAAACAATAAACATTCATGGAACACGTGGGCAGAATTTAAAGAAGCTGCTCTGCGTTGGTACGGACACAGTAGACGTTTCCAACAAAGACTGCGGTCTGAAGCGAACAGGCGCACGCAAGGTAAAGACGAACCTGTGCGTGATTATATAACCTGTCTACAGGCGATCATATTAAAGCAAGTCCCATTGCCAGATGTTGGACAACAGCTCGACCTGTTACATCGCAACCTCTTACCCGAGATTCAGCGCATGGTAAGAAGTGTAACGTCAATTTTAGCAAGATTGAACTTAATTATATTTTATTATTAAAACTATCCTTAAGATAAATATATTAAATGACTTTATCTACTCTAATACTTTATTAAAATTTCCTTATGCTTTATTATCGTTTGAGTATTATAAAACAAGCAGCAGAGATATGAAGTTCAATAATTTTATACCAATCTTGCCTTCTTCCTTATTTGAAAATATTATTCGCCGACTTTACAGCCCAACGATGTTTGCAGGGTTCGTCGATTGAGGTTACATAAAGATTTATGACTTTTAAATTTTTAGACAACACACAACTTAGCATGCAAAATTAAAACATAAATTTCATATTCTTTTATATATATATATATATATATATATATATATATATATATATATATATATATATATATATGTATAAAATACAACAAAAGACCCACATAAATTGACAGGTAAAAGGTTATGTAAAATAAAGAACAACGTGTTTTATTTTGAGTTGGTCAGGTACGACATCTTTTCTTTTTCACTCGTTTATTACATTGATAGATTACAAATATTAAATTCAATGATCAAAATTTGTAAATTCAGCCCAACTTGCAAATTGTTTTAATAAATTCAAACCCGGTATTTACTCACTAATATAAATTTAGTTTACTTTCATCAAAACCCGAGTTCGATAATTAACGATGAAAAATAAGATAAACAAAAAACAAAATAAGATTTTCGTTGTCATCAATTTAATTGTAACTTTTAAAATTTAAACAATCTCGATTCTTTATTTTTACTCATAGTTTCTAAACCCTTTTTTTTTTTTTTTTTTTTTATATCTTTACAATATTTTTCTCTTCTATTTTATGCTTTTAATTTTTTTTTTCTATCATTTAATTGTTAAAGGACTATTCCAGGGACCTCGAAACCACCTGAAACATACAAAAGAAGCCTTAATCCCTAGTGTACGGTAACCCATGCAGCACCAGGTACTTAAAAGTACGCGATGTCCATAGGAAAAGGGCAGCTTTTCAGCACCCTTTTATACCCATCACTATCAGGCTTTTTGTGCAATTCGCAGCAACTCTAATAAGAGTCACCACTCGGGGCTTTTCGGCCGTAGGCCTAGTCTTTCCCCTGCTTAACAATAAAAAAAAAAGAGACATAAAACATACAGGTGTTATAGTGTATATTAGTGAACTGGCACTGACTCTACTAAATTTAACACCAGATAATCTTGCAACAGGCATACTTATACGCAAGATTATTTTTCAACGAGAAAAAAAAACCAAAAATGAAAAATTGTTGATTCTTATTATTGTTATATTATTCTTCCTTTATTCGCGAAATAGACAAACAAAAAAAAAATGATTAATTAAATTACAAAAGAAAACGCGAAGTTAAGTTTCTTGTATTTAACTTACGTTAAACTTTTATTGCACACGAAAAAAAAGCGAAGTTTTTAAATTAAGTCCAAACGTTTCTGATGAAGGCTGGATATCTAGTAGTCTCTGCGCTGCTCTCCCTCTGCTCTTTGATTAACAATCTAGATGATTTATCTTGTCGAGCAGATATGCGCGGAGACACTCTTCTCGATGCTTATATCAATTTTCTCTATGTGCCAATACCCCCTTCTACGTATCCCATCTAAGATACTAAATGTCCTGTTTTATTCATAAATGCACTGATAGTGCATTGTTATTAATCAAAATTCGTTACCGATACAAAACAAAATCGTTTAAAATGCATACTTAATATGATTTTCTTTTAACATGCTTTAAATTTATAATTAAGACTTTTCATACTACTTAGATAATTTAAGCGCCCCGTTTACCCTTATTATTTGAATTTTGACACTTTAGTACATTTCTTATGTCCGTATTCTATATGTCGATGAATTTCATACCGATTAATACAAGGTAACCTTTTATTTTAATTCTTTTATGTTTCTCTATTCGTTTCTTTAATCGATTAAGAGAGAAAGTCAAAAAGAAAAGTAATATATCTAAGTGTAATGCGGTGACGACGCGTTAGCGTCGCGTCTCTTTGCCTCTCTTTCTTATTCATAGTGAGAGACAAGGAGCGCGGCACCTCTCCCTCGTTCCGTCAGCAAACGAGAATCGAACGCGAGGACCGGCGCGCGGCGGGATTTTCATTCAAATTTAAATTTAAATCGATTTGTCAAAACTTCAGTAAATTGATGACTTTTTTTTTTTTAAATGACATTCTGTACTAAAAACTAGTTTAACATACAAAAACAAAATTTTTAACGATTAATTTTTCTGTTATTTTTATTAAATTATTTAATTTACTTTACCGACGCGAACCGTAAACCCTAAAATTTTTTATTCATTTTAATTAAAATTCTATGTATTTTTAGACTCGTTGCAGAAGGGATGAGATTGTTGACGTAGAGTCACTACTAGAAAAAGCAGTCGAAGCTGAATTAACGATAGATGCAGAGGGAACATATAGGCCTCCTCCACTGCCAGAACATTCTTTATTGCCTGACGTAGCTTACCGTCCTACGTCCAAGCAAAAAGAGAGTAAACACCAGGTTGCCGCGATTGAAGAAAAAACATCGGCATCCGAACAGTTTAACATAGCTAAAACGTTGATGCAAATAGTCTCTCAGTTAAATAAAATTTCTGAAAGAATGAGCAGGCAACCAGCTGTTTTGAATATGATTCAGTCTGGACAAGCTTCGCCAAATACATCACGTAAAAATCAGCAGAATTTTAAGAGACCGCCTCGTAAACCTAATCGAGGGCAAGGTAACTCCGAACAACACAGTCAAAACCAGAAAGGAAATCAGACTGAAAACCCAAACAAGGATAAAGCTAACGAGGAAAATCAAAAAGATACGAGAAATCGAAATCCTAACCGTGAATATTATCAGTGTGGATCACCTGGATATACTATCTGGTCCTGCCCACTGTGTGCGGGAAAAGGACCAGGGAACGAGTAGACAAGGTACCTATCGTTCCCGGTGAGGCTGATGAGACCTCAGAACCTTCTACTAGAAAGGTGTTAGCTAAAAATTTACCTGTAGACTCAGTAGAAATACAAGTTGAGTCTCACACTTGTCAAGTTGAGACAAGTGAACAGGTAGGGCTAAATCAGCCAGTAATCGATGATGAAGCTCGATGGTGGCTCCCGGTAGTGATCGGATATTACCGAATAAGGGCTCTGTATGACCCAGGTGCATCATGCACGGTCATGAAGTCGCTAGGGTTACAGCTAGCAGTAGCCTGTAATGTACCTTTAATACCTGCTACAGACAGATTGGTTAAAGTAGCAGATGGTAAATCATGCTTACTAGTAGGTTATGTTGACCTCCCTTTCACTGTAGGCGGAATTACCAAAACGATTCGCTGAGCGATCATGCCTAGCTTAAATGAAGAATGCTATCTAGGAGGCAACTTCGTACGAGCATTTAGAGCTATTTTCGATCCTTGTGAAAATAAGCTTTCTTTCAAAGGTACTAATGTAAAGGTAAATTTAGAAGTTGCTGCTCTTAAACAACTGTACATTGGAAAATTAGAAACAGTTGGTTTAGCTGATATTTCAGCAACTGATCAGGCTTGTGTAAAAAGTTTGGTTTCAGGTAGAGCAAAAGCAACTCATAATATAGATTATTTAATAGGCAAGAAAAATAAAATACTCTCTCAAGCTGTTCAAGACATAGCAAGTAAGCTTGCACCAAAATTTGTTGGTACATATGTCGTTACAGCTAAATCTGGATTAAATACACATGGGCTGTTAAACAAGGATAGTAATCCGTATAGTACGATTCATGGAAAGCAGGTAAAAACATACATCGCAAGGCAAGAAGATGATCTGCAATCTCAACCACCGTTGGAATCAATGCGTGCGAACGAGATGATGAGCGACCCGTCTTTTGCGATCTATACGACTCCGTGTGCCAACGGAGGGTCAGACTCAGATTGCCTACGAGCGGTGATTCTCCCCACATCGAGAAACTGAATAGGAAGCAAGGTCATCCGCGTAGAACAGTTGTTATCGTAACGCGAACTGCAAAGCATATGCGTCGAGTTGAGTCCGAACCGATCAGGCGTAAGCGAGGTAGGCTTAAAGGTTCTACCAATTTGAAGCGTAGCGAAAACATAGTAGTTTGTTCACCGGAAAAAACGCGTGTTCAACGAAAATTATTTAATGGTAGAAAATCGTAAATATTAAAATTGCTTAAGACAATGATTGCATACCTACCGCGCGATAGGCAGAGCAGCCAAACCAGGTTATGCTGCGTCTGGCGGAGGGGTGTAACGGTATTCTACCGTGTTTGAATCTTGCGTGCTTAGGTATTAAAATAGGATAGACGCTCGGTCATATTTCTCGTCTAAGACGAGTAAAGAAATGCGTATCTTGACGACCGGCACACGAGAGAGAAGCTCGCCGGCCGCAAGGCGCTTCAGAGAGTTTCCGGCTACCGTTGCGTTAGCACGAAACCTAAGCCGCGCTGTGCTTATTAAAGAATTTTGCCACGTGGTCGTATAATACGGTAGACTAAGTTCGCAACTGATAGCGCGAAACGTTGTCTTAAATAAAAGTCGTTAATTTATATCGACTAGCGTATTATATTATATTGGCTAGTTGCAACTCTCAGAAATTCTTTCTGTAGAGTTTTGCTTGACCGCTTTTCGTGCGTCTCAGCGGTCAGCCATTAAGTGCCAACAAATACGTTGATCGGCGTGCATAGGATTCCACCGATCTACGTCCAGGCAACCACGTTGGCAGAGCTCAGCGGAATTCAAGGATCGGGAAGAGACGTCTTCCACCGAACTAGTCTAGAGCATCTACGTATTGGTTACGTACAGGGGAGAAGCTTCGATAACGGGCGAGCGGCGTCTACGTGCACGTAGGTAATTAGTGTAAGCTGGCCAGTGCGTTATTGTAAGTATAATTATACTGTGCGATATCCAAGTGTCTCTTCCTCGCGAGATACTTGTTCGGGCATATTGTATCATCGGTGATATAACCGATCAGCGTCATAAGCGAGTGTCATTTAGTTCGCGACGCGCCCTCCCTTTGCTCACTCTCTCATTAGACGCGTAAACTACTTTTCTTATATTACTCAATTTCATTTCCGTTTAATTCATACTTCATCTTTATTATATTCATATCTTTTTTGTAATAAATTAATTTTATTTTCTATTAAAAAGTGCTTTCAATTAATTTATATTGCCTGACTATATTAAACATAAAATATATATTTCCCGTTGCTTACTCCGACGCCTCCACGGTCCTTCTGAGCAGTTATAAATTATTTAATTACGTCATATCATATATTTTAATATAACGTATTTTGGAACCTGCCTCACGAAGGAAAACTACGCTACCGGCAACGCGTCTCTCGATCAGGTAAGAGAGAGAGAGAGAGAGAGAGAGAGAGAGACGCGCAGCGACGAGTTGATAGAGAAATCTTCCGTCGCACATCAATCTAACATACTAACTAGCTTTGCCGGAATCTGTTGTTAGTTTATCATACTCGATATAAATTCTAGCAGCTCCGTGTTCTGACAAAATTACTTAGTCTTAGCAAAAAGTAAATTGGAATTTTAAAAAATCTAATTTCTTTTGTAACGCGTAGTAAATTACCGTTACAAAGAGTATATTTGCAAACGTAAATATGGTTGGGAAATAAAAATATTCTATCAACAAATTGGGGATGGATCCATAAAGATGGTTTTTTACAGCCTACAAGAATGCTAAACCATCCTGCACCAGAACAGCTTCTAAGAATGATTTTTTGCAACTGTAAGACTACTTGCGGTGCTAATTACAGTTGCAGAAAATTAGGATTATTTTGCAACTCGACATGTGGAACACGCTCCGGTGACAATTGTCCAAACTGTCCTCCGATTACAGATCCAGGAGAAGAAGAAAAAGTCGAAATTGATCATGAATAGAATTTTAAAAAATTTGTTTAAAATTTAAGTAAAATATTTGTATTTTTTTATTTTGTTCTTATAATAATAATAATAATTTTTAAGTTATGATAGTCTTATAATTTTAACCACACTGAAAAGACATGGGTGCTCTCCCCGCCACACTGGTATATCCGTAACGGCGCTCCCTCTTTCAATCCATTACGGAGCAAGACCGGCGCTCGAGTGGTCCCGTTTTGTAGCAGCTCCTAATAAGCCGTGTGTGCGGCACTATATATAACTTGTATAGACGCGGTAACTAGCGCCGCAAGAGGTCGTTTGCGGCGCTCTCAAGGCGCGGGCCGGCGCCGCTACGGTCCCGATTTCACAAACTATACAGGCTGTAGGATTCGGCGTAACTACGGTCAGGTGGGTGACTGTAGCGGTGCCTGCGTCTTTTCAGTGCAAAAATAGTCATTTTTAAATGTAAAATACTTAAATATATTCTAAATTCTGTAATAAGACATAAAAAATATATTATTAACAGAATAAAAGTTATTAAATTATTAAAAGTACTAAAGACTCGTTTTTTTTGGCATTTTATCATCAAGGGTTGTTTTTAAGGGTTGAAATGTTACAATAAAATAAAAATCATTATAAACTGTGAAAAAATGTCTAATTTAATATAAATATGTCATTACAAAATAATTTACACGTTCAAAATTATTTTTTTCTATTTTCCATCATAAGGGGTAGTTTTTAAGGGTTGAAATAATGTAATAAATTAAAAATTATATCATAAACTTAAAACGTTAATATTTTTCCATAATTGTATTATAAAAATATTTTTTAATGTTTAAAACTATATATGCTCTTTTTACTAAGTCAAAGGGGTGGTTTTTAAGGGTTGTAAAAATGCTTAATATCATTAATTATGTTCCACAATATTGAACAATACTTATTTTAGACATTCCAAGATTATTTTAATCATTTATAAGCGTTAATTGGCATTTTTACTATTTTTCAACTTTAAGGGTAGTTTTTACCCCTTTAAAGCAAAAAGCGCACCTCGCCGATATATAACTTTTGATCTGTAGGGTAATATAAGCTTAATTTTAAAGTTTTATGGAAATCGGTGCTAACCGAAAGAATTTCCAGGTTATACCCTATTTTTGCCTCCAATGACTGGACTATTGTTATACCTTGAAGTTATTCTACATTAAAATTGTTTAAATATTAGTTTAATAAATGTTATGATTATGGGAAATACTTAAATTCGAAGAAAATTGTTATTTAAATATTGATTCAAAACATATTATTTAATATACACTTTAATGAAATATCCCTAGTGGAAATCAGCTTTGCTAATAACAGCAAACAACTGCTAATAACTGTTATAAATAGTTTACTTTGAGACAGAAGTAGCGGTTATTTGCAGTTAATAGTAATTAATTCCAGTTATTAACAGTTATTAACATTTATAAGCACAACAATTTTGTACAATACAATTTTTAAAAATTAAGATTATTACCAGTTATTTGCAGTTATTTTTGATTTTTGCAGTTATTTACCGTTATTTGAGGATTCTTGCAGTAATTTGCAATTATTTATTGATTTCTGCAGTTATTTGCAGAAACTTGCAGTTATTTATAGTTAATAATAGTTATTCATAAAAATTTATAGTCTTGAAAATTTTAAAAGATTATATTAAAAAAGCTTCGAAAATTTTATGTATGTACACCAAAACTATTGATTAATCTATAGTTTTGTATTGCATGTCATAACGAAAACCATGCTTTTATATAAGGATGTTCACAAAATCAATTTATTAAGAAATTTATAAAATTTTGTGAGTATGTTTCAGGGTATAAAATGTACAGTGGTTGAAATTTCAATAAAATAACATACAGAAATTGAGATATTGGAATACAAAGTTGACTCATTTAACACGTAAAACATACGCGTGTATTTCTCGTCTATATGAGTTGCCTATACACATCGTGAACAACATCCTTAAATACTATTATAAATAGAACTTGAGTTTTTAGTTGGTAATACTGCTGCCTATATTTTTTCTATCTCAAGATGTTTAATACTTGTCCCAGAGAATAAAAAGCTGTCTTTATTTTTCTCCTTGCAATTCTATTAGGAAGTTTCACTGTAAAGCTCAGCGCAGATGGCGCCAGGGTCAATAAGCGACTAGCCAATAAGAATTTTTTTTTCGAATGATCTCGCACTAACACACATTTGTAAACATGCGTGTGAAATCATGTATGTGAGCTCATATGTGAGTGACTCGAATTTCAGAGTAAACAACCTTTAGTGTTTATCATTTCATAATCGATATTTAGATAAATAAATATTATGAAAACTTGTTGTGCGATGAATTGCAAGAATGTAGTTAAATTTAAGATTCCAAGTAATTCACTTAGAAAAAAAATGTGGCTCGAAGCAATAAAAAGACCGGAATTTTTACCAATGCCGTTTGATGGGTTATGTCAAAAGCATATTTTTTTGTCATAATTTTTTAATCTATATAAATAATAAAATCATGTTTTAAAATAATAATAATTTTTCTAACAATTGTTTTTTTATGTATAAATAACCAAAAAAATATTATAACATCTCTTATGTTAACCTTTCAATAAGCTCTGCCTTTCTACCACTTAGGCGAGCACCTCTTTTATGCAATTCATCTTCCAATTCATCAATTGTAAAATTAAAATATTTAGTTTGATATTCTTCATTCATATTTTTGAACTCCCGCTTTTACATCAATACTCACACCTACTTGTTTACACAACCGTATGCACATCATAGTATTGGTGTGAAAATATTTTGAAGCGAAGAAATTTCATTGGTTAGTCGCTTATTGGCCCTGGCGCCATCTGCGCTAAGCTTTATAGTGAAACTTCCTAATACAACAAAATATGAGGTTGCCCGTAAGAAAGTACTAAAAAATTATATTATTGCTGAAATCATGACCAGTCCTTTCTCTCTCTTTCCCTCCCTCGCTCATACGAACGCATGCATACATACATTCGCATGCACAATCTATAGGGTGACTTAAAAATATGAATCCTTGAATATTTTTTTTTTTAATTATTAATTAAAAAATATTTTAATTTAAATGTAATTTTAAGGAGAATTATGCATCATCAATAATATTTTTCATAATTAATAATTTTTTACGAAACTTATCTAGGATAATATTGGAATATTTATTTTTTCATTAATATAAGCTAAATATAAGTTAAATGATCTAATAATAATTGTCTGAAAAATAGTTCCTAGCGTGATAATGTTGCGTAATTTCTTAAAGTAGTTAAAAAATATGCATTACTATCGAACTATTCACAAGTTTTTTGATTTTGCTAAATCGAAAATAAGTAAAATTAAAAACATAATGAAACTATTTTATTTTTAAAAAATCGTTCCATTTAGAATTTCACTCAAAAATATAAGCAAATATTCTACTCACGTTTAGATAATATTTTGGGACAATTAAAGTTGTTGAACAAAGTAGAGAAAGCAAGCTTGCGTTTTCAAAATTAAGAAATAATAATTAGAATCAAAGCCGTGATTGTTTTAAGTTGAACATCAAATGTACCAAAAATCACATATTTGCGAGATTTAGGTGATTTTACTACGCTTTTACTACTCAACTTTAAACCAGCATAACTTTGGTTCTAATTATTATTTCTTAATTTTACAAACAGTTAATGAAGCTTACTGTCTCTACCTTGATATTAGTTATTGTAAATTTGTTGAGGAAATTTCTACACTAAATTATTCACACTTCAAGTAGAAGCTCTTTTTCCACAATTTCCTTAAAATAAGATTACATCCCTGGTGGAAATTGAAACGTTTTTTTACCATTTTATGAACAGTAGAAATGGAAACGCTTTTTTTAAATATTTTATAGCCATTTCTTTGGCATTATTATTACTAATAACCTTAAATTTTTATATACACCATTTTTTTATGTTCCCATTTCTATCAGGGATACGTCCATAAATTAAGTATTTTAAAGCATTAGACCATACAACTTCAATTTTTCTCATTTTTTGGTACTTAAAAACATATCCTAAAGATTCATTAAAATCTGTGATCTTTAGGTCTCAAATCTTGATAAATCTTTACACATACACTCTCTTGGTTAGAATTGTAAAAGCTTTTTTTATTTCGCAAAGAATTACTTTAAATTAACAATTTTTGTTTTTGTGTGAACTAATTTACTTGCGTGTGAATACGACAATTATCAATTAAAATACTTATAAATAATATGATTAAAGCACTGTTTCAGTTAAAAGTATTCAACCGAATAATATGGTAAATAGTTCTTCAATAAAAAATGTTTAAATCACTTATTATTTAAATTAAAAATAATTGTTTTTACTATGATTTATGAATCATTCGTTGCGGTAACGTTATATGGATATCAAATAAAGATTATGATATTGCTAAAAATAAATGCCGTGAAAAAGAAAAAGTACTTTCCCTATTCGTCCAAGAAATAGCAATATCAATTATAGGGTTAGACGAGTTAAAAAATTGTTGCATTATCAAAAGTAAAACTAAACCTAAAATAAATCGTACACGTTTGAGTGCAATATACAGTACGTAACAACTAAATATATTTTCTAAAAAGTAATAATTAAATTTTAGTTTAGCATTAAGAAATGTATCAATGATTCCGTGATACTATCAATATTTAGGAAGCTGTACTTAAAAGCTATAAATTTATTATGATTAAAAAACGAAAAAAATATTTTTTTATTTGAAAAATATATAGGAATATATTATATCGTTGGCTCTAACGAAGAGTAGCACCTGTAATTTCTCGCCACGAAGACTAGCACTTTTCATGACTTTTTTGTGAAATGCGCTATTCTTCGTTAGAACCCTACTAAAAAATCTGATTTCTCAGGTGATTAATCATGCCAAAATCTCATGTGATGATTTTTTTGGTTTTTACACGTTTCAAAGCATACTTAGTCAATTGCGAACTATTTTTGAAAATTTTTGAAAAATTGAACTTAGAAAATTTTTTGTAAAATGAGTCAAAATTTTTTCTAAGACCAAACTTTTAAAAAATTTTCTAAGTTCAAATTTTTGAAAAATTTTCAAAAATAGTTCGCAATTGACTAAGTATGCTTTGAAACGTGTAAAAACCAAAAAAATCATCACATGAGATTTTGGCATGATTAATCACCTGAGAAATCAGGTGATTTCTCACCTGAGATTTTTTAGTAGGGAACCGACGATATGATAGTTTCATATGGTATAATATAATTAGTTTTGCATAAAAGATACATAATAAATTATTTTTCAAGATTCGCAAAGGTAACAAGTCTCTTTTCTTTTTAATGATAAACTTTTTTTTTAAATTAAGAAGCTCTATATATTTTGAACTGTTTAAGAATAGAAAGACAAGTTGAAAGCGAGGCATTAGTGAAGAAATAATTTTTTTTCTATGGAACAAATATTAAAAGCATTGCAGAATCAGTCATACATGCATATTCTCACTCTTACTTATACGCATATACTCAATTTTGATATATTCAAAAACCGCAAAAAATTAATACAAAATTAGATTTTTAATAATAACTTATTCGTCTTTTAATCTTAAAAAGTTTTACCTAGATTTTTCAAGTTTTGCATAATACAAATAAAAAACTAGAGTAACTGTCAATATGCACCAAAAATGAATATTTTGTCAGAAAACAAAATATGCAGTTTTATAAAATATAATCTTTGACTAACTAATTATTTTTAAACTGTACAATTCTAAATTAATTTTAATATATTATTCATTGCAATAGGTTTCACTATATTTTTAGAAGAATATTTAAAATCAATCATATACATTTCACAGCAAAAACATAGATTTCTTAGAAAATTGAAATTTTATTAAATAAATATGTATAGCATAGAAAGGTCTTGAAGTTGGGTTGGTTTTCATGTTATTTAAATGGAAATGTTCATCCGTTGCTGCAAATATTTATTGGCTACATTTCAATAATATTTTTATTTTATGTAATTATAATAATTCATGTAATAATAATAATTATAAAATAAATATTTAATGAAAATTGATATTTTTTTAAGTAAATTCTTCAAATTTTACTAATGAATATTATACTAATAACTTTTAACGTATACAAAAAATATTTTTAAATTAATTTATCATTCGTTTCACAATTGAGGGTCTCGAAACAAAAAAGGCTCATAGCATTAAATAACATTAGCTATAAGCCCTTTTCGTTTCCATACCCTCAATTGGCGAAGTCATCCTACTTCCATCTTATTACTAAATATGATCTCTGGATTTTTTCCTATTGCACTGAACAATATTGATTTTATTTTAATTTTTTTTAGTTTAAAAATTTTGAACTGATATAATCCAAATTATTGTCATTCATTCAACAATGAAATCGTCTAAAATTAAAATTCGTAGCGTAGTTGCATATAAGTCATTTTAAGAAAAATAAATGGAACATAGAAACTGTTCTATTACTTTTTACCATAATATATAATAAATTTTTAAGTACAGAGTTTTCCATAAATTAAGGATCACTCAGAGAAAAAAAGTGCTAGAGCAAAATCGTCATAACTCTGTAGATATAAGTTACATAGAAATATTAAAAAAAGTATTTGAAAAAAAGTGAAAAAGTTATATTTTTAAGAATTTCAATAATTTTCCCAAATTGTTTATTTTCTTTAGCAGCCCTTACAAAAAATATATAAATCATGCCACATTCGGAAATTTGTTTACACTTGCATAACTTTTTTTTTCAATTATGATCTAAGAGAATCTAAAAAAAAATGTTTATGAAAAAAGATCAAATGAGTTTTAATTTACCTGATCCTTAATCTAGTAGGATTTTTTTAAAGGGTTTGGAAGCTGTATTAAACATTCTGATGCTGATTCAAAAATTCACTTTTTTATTTTGATGATTACGAATTTATGGACCTCACTTATAACTATAAAGTTGAATCAACACATAATTTTGATTTGCTCATATTTAATACATAAATAGAACAATAATTTTTACAGGTGTGTACAGTCATTTCTTAGCCACAGAAGAGAATTTTAATCCATCTGAAGTCGAAACCGAACTAAATAATGTTAATTTTTATATTTTTCAGAAAATGGCTGATTTAAATTAAAGAAGATAGACGCTTATAGAAGGATTCTTCTGGGTTAGATTTTTCGTCCAAAAATCTGGGTAACACTTTGTGACAACCTTGGGAATCAGGAGGTTGCACTAAATTTATAAAAATATATAAGCTGTAATTAATTAATTAACAAAAAAAAAAATCTTTATTTTAGAAATTTCTACAGTAATCGTACGCTTGCTTAAAATGGAGTCCAGCCGCGTATAGCGTACGCAACGCCGCTTGCACTAATTAAATAACTATCAGCACGACGAAAAGCAGATAGTTATATAAAAAACAGATACGCACAAAAAAGGTACGAGCACACAAAAAAAAAAAGAATTAGAAAAGCACGAAGGGAATATATGCAATAGAACGCGCACGCGATCGCCCGGCACACACATCGCACAAATAAAGCCATAATTTATGCTTTTTTACTTAGCACTATGGCACTCGCAATAATACGAGGCTTGATTTTAAATAAAATAAAAGATGAAGCTAATTAGTCTCACTCTCACAACAAATTATAATATTATAGCGCACAACAAAAGGTACTGTATATTACAGCAGGTCGCAACGCTCTTTACTGCTCGTAATGGCTCTATATTGGACGCCGGCGACAGAAAAAATAATGCAATGGCATTTCTTCTTGTCTATGCTCAGCTACATCTCTCGTGCTGTACACTGCGCGCACCGTAAGAGAGAGACAAACGATCCTAAACGGACCCAAGCTCAGCTACTCGAGTCAAGCTGCTTGCCATCTACATAAGTGCACAGTATACGTGCTATAGATATTCGCACGTGTGTGCCAACGATTTTGGGTTATAGTTTTAACTATTTGACTCGCGTGGTCTGCTTTCCGTCTCGCCAGAAGTTAAATGCTCCCTTCTGTCATCTATATGCGTTACAAATATACATATAAGTAATATAGCCAATCTGCCATGTTACAATCCCCCCCACCACACGGAAGTATACGGTGGGACCGTATACTTTCGTCAAACGCAAAAAAGGCATAAGCTAAACAAAAACAAAAAATGAAAATTTATGTATAGAAAAGAAAAGTATTAGGGCTTAAACTAACTAGGAGAGTATCACATTTCCGGATCACGGATTTTGCTCTAACTTTGAGATAGGTTTTCAGATGTCAAAATATGGAAAAAGCCAGAGCTATAGACCCCAACGCTTAATATTTCTCTAGTTGCAGGCAATTAAAGAAAATCACTAAAAAAGTTACTAGATTTTCAAACGCTTATAATTCTTTAGCATTAATAGCTAGACGCTTGTAACTGTTTTTAAATGAAAGCTACGTTCAAATCCTTTCGAAAAAGCACCTATAGCATATCAAAATATTATTTTTTCCCAAAGTTACAGCGTTATGAAAATTGTACTACATTTTAACATTTATCATTAATTAATATTTTTAAAAGGAAATTCAGCTCAAATTCTTATAACGCTGTAACTTTGAGAAAAAATAATATTTTGATATGCTATAGGTGCTTTTTCGAAAGGGTTTGAACGTAGCTTTCATTTAAAAACAGTTACAAGCGTCTAGCTATTAATGCTAAAGAATTATAAGCGTTTGAAAATCTAGTAACTTTTTTAGTGATTTTCTTTAATTGCCTGCAACTAGAGAAATATTAAGCGTTGGGGTCTATAGCTCTGGCTTTTTCCATATTTTGACATCTGAAAACCTATCTCAAAGTTAGAGCAAAATCCGTGATCCGGAGATGTGATACTCTCCTAGTAAGATAACCGGTGTTATCTGCAGCGGTGTGAAATGTATTTATAAAATTCTTCTCCTGCTGTATCTGCTGACTTTTAGCTAAATTAAATGATTGTAAAATGTAGGTGTTTCGCGCTGTAAATGAGGGTGCTTAATTTTAAACGACGCGACTGGCTTCTCCATATATTATTTACAAAAATTACAAATCTTAAAACTAGTTATCTTAATGCTAAAGAAAATAACAATCATAGCCCATTCTTACATATATTTCATTCATACACATTCCAAAAAAATATTAAAATTACATTTTATATAACAGAATTTAAAATTAAAAATAATAATGAAAATTTTAGTGTTTACTCACTGAAAGGTGACGCTCTGATGGTATGTGTCGATGCATACTATTATTTTATAAGATTAATTATTTTATAATTAATATTTTGCAGCAATTTTCTAATTACACAAAAAAAATATTCTATTTATAGATTTTATTCTTAATTACGTAATAGAAATGCATAAAAAAAAATTAGCACTTGCTCGTGTGTCAGTAGAAAAGTGTGAATAGCTAGGAATGTCAGTACAATGTGTATGAGGAATAATTAAATAGCAAAAGAAAAGGGGTAATTTAATAAACACACAAAATAGCTTAAATAATGGATCAGCTGAATGGGTCGCGAGTTTAGTTGATAAGGATTTTGAATAGCTAGATATGATGCTGGAGGGTTAATAAAGGCATATTAATGATGGTATGAAAGGGTTTTGCTGAATTAAGGGCTCGGGTCGATGGGTTGCTTTTCAGCGCACTGTAGCAGAGATGTACTCTGCATAGCTAAAATTTGGAAGATTGTAGTGCTCTGCTCTGTTTTCTCGCCCTTGCTCTGCTCTGCTCGCTTGCTCTGTTTTGGCTCTGCTTTTTTGCTTTTATTTTGCTCTACTCGCTCGCTCTTATTGTGCTCTGCTCGCATGCTCTGGTTTGGCTCTGCTCGCTTGTCCTTGCTCTGCTTTGCTCGCTCGCTCTGGTTTGGCTCTGCTCGCTCGCTCTTTTCGTGCTCTGCTCGCATGCTCTGGTTTGGTTCTGCTCGCTTGCTACTGTTTTGCTCTGCTCGCATGCTTCAGTTTGGCTCTGCTCGCCTGCTCTTGCTCTTCGTTTTACTCTGCTTGCTCGTTTTTGCATTGCTCTGCTCGTTCGCCCTTGTTCTGCTCTGCTCGCTTGCTCTGTTGACACTGGGTGCAGTCGCTGATGCGGACGTTGATTTGTCCACAGCCATAGCACTTCATAGGCTGAGAAAATTCTCGCAACCAGTGTCCTAAGTTACTACACCTGAAGCACGGCTCTACTTGCTTTCGCCAAAAGTTTTTTCTGATTGGCGGTAGGTTCGTTTTTGGTTCAGCTTCATTTGCTCGGCTTGCTCTTTGAGTTTTACTCTTTGCTCTAGGTTTGGGGCGACGATTTTCCTTCTGTACGCGCTCACTCTTATTTGACGTCTTAGCTAAAGGGGTTACAGGGTGATTGCTAATAATTGACGCTAACACTGGCATTGGGTGTTGATGCATCGGAGCATCTTCAAGCTTAAAGGGAGAAATAAAAGCTGTCTCGTTCAATTTAGACTTTATACCAGTGCAAGCTGTAGTGGGGACTAAGGGTTCATCTGGAGCTGGAGGGGGTCGGCATACGTTTTTTTGGGCTCTGCAAGTCTCTTCTTTCTGGCTTAAACATTGCGGTTCTCTGAAGCTATTAGCATAACTTGTATGCTCTGGTACAGGGGGTTGCTTTATAGAATTTGCTGAAATGGTCGGGAAATAGGGCGGCTGTATTAAAGGTGGTGAGACGAGCCGATATCCAGAAGGTTCTGCAATATGCGGGAAATGACTCCATGGACTAGGATAAGTAGGGAAATACGAGTATGGATAAAAATAAGGAGTTGTTGCGCTATAATATTCTCCATGGTATGTCGTTGCAGTATTGGTTGCTCTCACAGGATGAGGTATGCTCGCTGTACTAAAAGAAGGACATGTAGTCGTGGTACACGTGACAGTGAGTGGATAATTGTGTTGCTATTGTTAAGAGAAATAGGATTTTCTAAGCTATTCGAGGGATTGACGAATTGATTGCATGCACTTTGCTCTGTTGAGAGGTTAATAAATTCTAGCCGTGAATCATATGTCACCTCATCTATTATTATTTTGCACGCGGTGGCTCTTTCGCCGAGATGTCGTCTAAGCTCATAATGCAAAACTCGTTCTTTAAATATCGGAATAGTTCCGGCCATGCTCACTCCTCGCTCGCTGTATTCAAAGAGCTGCTCTGCGGATAGTCAATCTACTATATGCGCAATCTCGTCCACTGCCTTAAAAAATTCATTCCTACATATATGCTCAGAAATCCATGGAGGCTCTACATTCGACTGTTTGCTTATCATATTTACAATAAAAGGGTATTTACAACACAAGGATATGCACAAGTAAAAATTTATTACTAATAGTTAATGCTATGGGGAGATCCTATCTCAGGAGGTTCGAATAAGAATAGCTCTGGCTTGCAAAAAAAAAGAGAATTATTAAATGCTTTATGATTTTTAAAAAGTGAAAGAAGACAAAGCTAAGTTGGATGAGCGCTACAACAAAAAAATTTTATTTATGATGAATAGAATTGTCTAATAATCAATTGTACATAGCGCGCCCGTATTACTCAAAAGCTAAAAATTAAAATTTTTGTAAAGCCAGATGCACGCTAAAGCAAAAGAAAATTATATGGAAGCTATTGGGTACCGACACGCACTAATGTAGCCACTATAGTAATATATTCTGCGCAAGCACAAATAGGAATATAGATTGTTCAGCACACTTAAGATATCCAATCATATTATATACACCAAAAAAACACAGCTTTGTTTAATATGGAATTGTAAGACGCGTAATGCTGAAAGATAATGAAGCTAGAGGGAAATGAGCTGCAGGGTAACACAAGGAGAGACAAATACAAGCAACAATGCAATGATATATATGGGTAATTCTTTCATACTTTTAAAAATCATGTTACTGCGTCATTTCTCCTAAATATGAGATAGCACATCTTGTTAGCAAATGTTCACTGATTTATTGAGTTATTAGAAACTAATTTTGCTATATTTTTAATGATAATTAGACGTGTCATTTTATGGCGGATGGGGAAAAGAGGTTTTTTTTTTTTAATTTAAATGTTACCAGGCCATGTAAAATGATAAATTATCGCTATAAAAAAAATGACTACTGCTTTTTTGATTTGAAATTCACACCAAAGCTTTATCTATACACATACTTTTGGAAAATCAAGAGCATGGGTGTGTGCCTGTTAACAAAAGTACTTTCTGAAAGGTTATTAAAATGTTACCAAAAATTTATATATTTTACTTTTTTCTGGAAAATACGATGCTGTAAAAAAGACTATTCAGCGGTGACATTTTAAACTACATCAAAAGGTAATATTTAGAATCACAAAGAGAAATTTTTTTATTAGGAACGTGTGCCTAGTGTAGATAAAGTTCTTTGTTCGTTTGAAATTATACTTAAAAAACGTGACTCACTTTTAAAAATAGGTTTTTATCCACTAATATGAAAATCTAAGCTTTGATTCACCTTTTCTCTGTTGTGAACTTTGTAATTTACTATTTTATAATACTCAATGTAATCTTTAAGTTGCTTTTGAAGTATTATTTCGAGTATTCTGGAAATCATTGTATTTTTCCCGGCTATTAAATTTTCCAAATTCACATCGATTACCTAGTTTCTATCAATGTTTTAATTCTAAAGAGTTTAAACTTTAAAAAGCTCAGTTTTAGTATGTATTAATAGCTTACACCTAGAACGTTGAGTTGAATCATCACTGAAATTTATAGATTTAAAAACCGATTTTCTAATTTCGAGATTTTGTTTATATAACCGTGATTTTTCTATTATTCATAATGCTACGATGCTAAGATTATTTATCAAAATTTTTCGATTTTTATATTTTTTAATGTTTATTAAATAAACTAAAATATTTGGTTAAAAGGAATATAAGTATTTTTATTCGAAAACATAAACTACACAAATCTATGTCAAATTTCATACCCTAAGATTGACAATTTTAGCAAAAATAAATTGATATTCCACTCACTTATGATTTGTAATCAGCAATCCCAAAAGCCATTGGGTAACTAATATCACTCAATTTTAATACCCGAATTAATTAATGAATTTTCCAAAAAAATTGCCATTTCTGGCATATTTTATTTATTACAAAAAATTTTGTAATTATTAATGTAAATTGCGTATTTAAATATTTTCTGTAACATATTAAACATGTAAAAATGAAAAAGCTCAATGGAAAATGATCTATTATAGCCCAAAATACTTAAAAAACTGATCTGAGATAGGTAAAATATTATACCTGGGTGTGATAATAATGAATATATTTAAATGTCTTATATTAAAAAAAGCTATCTTCAAAAGTGAGTAATGCGATTTTTTCTTTTATTATCATTTTAATATATCAATATTTAAAAAAAATAAATTTGATACATGTGTCTTCAATTTTTTTCAATTTATTGAAAGTAAATTTTAACACTATGAAAAATTTACTCGAAAATCTGTCTTTTGATGTTTGTTAAAAAGACTACCCTTAAAAGTGAGTAACACGATTTTTTTCTTTCATTATAATACGTCAACATTAAGAGAAAATTAGTTTTATACGTGTGCCTGTATTTTTTTTTTTTTCAATTTGTTGCAGGTGAAATTTTAACATTATGAAAGATTTACCCATATGTATGTGTATCGAAATATATTTATATGTATGTTTAAATGCAGTGCTATTATCAAATAAATTATTTAGCTTAAGGCTCTCGCTCAAATTAAAAATAATGCTCTATGTATAAAAAAAATGTGCAAGCAAAATGTTTAGCACAAAAAAAAAGAATAAAAGAAAAAATATTTTATTTCTTTGCTTACTGCACGCTCTTAAAAAAAAATGTTGCTGCAAAATAAAAGTTGCGGTTACCTCATACCAAGCGACGCCAAGAACAAAAATGGCCGCCAGAGCGTCTCCTTCCAGCCTCGTCGTGTGTGCGTCGTTCGTAATGGCGACCACGTGGCGAAGCGGAAACGCATGAATAGAAAAATGTTCTTTTCAATGGCATAGCCAATTGTCTTTCACTTAAAGCACAGTTTTTTTTTTCACAGCACAGTTTCTTTTTCTTTTATTTTAAGCACAGTTTTTCTCCTATTTTACGCACAGTTTTTATTTCTTTTTAATTTTCAAGCACAGTTTTTTCTATTTAATTTTAAGCACAAATTTTTTGTTTTCAATTTTCGATCCTGTGACTCCAAACAAAAATTTTCACCGAAATTTTTGTCGGCCCCACGTTGGGCGCCAGTTGTAACAACCTTGGGGATCAGGAGGTTGCACTAAATTTATAAAAATATATAAGCTGTAATTAATTAAGTAAAAAAAAAGAATCTTTATTTTAGAAATTTGTACAGTAATCATACGCTCGCTTAAAATGGACGCCAGCCGCGTATAGCGTACGCGACGCCGCTTGCACTAATTAAATAATTATCAGCACGACGAAAAGGAGATAGTTATATAAAAAACAGATACGCGCAAAAAAGGCACGATTCTTACATCTTACAACTTTAACATTGTTTGTATATCTATACATATAAAAAATTTGATATATATAGATATAGAAAATACATGGGATATGGTGGCGCCCTTAATAGCTGGGTAACTCATTTTTGGCAGGAATTTCCCATTTAACGGGATGTCAGAGCTATAACAATCGAGTTTTGTTTTTCTTATTTTATTAATATCTTTTCGAATTCATAAATTAAACAAATATAATGACTTGTCCGCACTGAAGCTATGTTAATACAATAATTTTTGTTAAAATAAAAAATCATTTAGACTTGTTATTTTCTTATGAGCTTGGATTAGAAATTAGATATCAAACTCAACAAACCTAACCTTAAAATACGATACATTAAAAGTTTGTAGTACAACTTTTTATGTATAGTATTTTGGTGGATTTCTTGAGTTGTCCGCACTAGAGTTTAATTTTACAAATTTTTTCTTTGTAGTAAAAAAAATCGATTAAACGCATCGTTTATTCATAAGTTAGGATTTGAAATATTATTAGCAGACGCACAGCTTCGTCATGCTCTTAAATCCTTAAAATCGATGGTAAATTAAAAAACTGGTAGAAAAACTAGCGCATATTAAAAAAAAGCTTTCTTTCTGAATTATTTGCGATAAAAATGTAAAAATTTGTAATTTATGAAATTTTTTTTCATAGGAAACTTAATGAATAGATTGCAATTCTACGAACAGCATTGTAATCTTCAAGATTATAACTATAAGTAAGAATTTTATGACAATAAATAATATATTTGATACCAAAAATTGGGGAGCGAGTTGGAAAGATTCACACTCCTACATCGTCACAACTGTTATATTTATTATAGATACTCTGCGCTAGACGGCGGATAAACGAAAAATCCACTTCACTAAGATTCCTTCCCGCAAAGAGAAATTAATTGATCGCTAGTAGAAACATGAGTTCTTCCGAACTATCCCATTTTTGTTGTTAGAATATAAAAGCTTCGCTCCAGAAAACTTTTGCGAACTTAGGAAATATGATTGATTATATATTATCTCAATGAATGTAACCTCAGTTTCGCTTCAAAAGACAGAGCATACCCTTATGTTCTTCCTTAGTAAATAGAAATATACTATTAAATACTTTTAAAAGAAATTTGTTTAGTGGAAAAAAATATCTACTTGGGAATAAAATAATAAAAGACTATGAAAATATGCGAATACACAAGTATTTTTCTACTATTGACAAGAACACTCGAAAACAAGCAAATTTTATTCTTGCCTCTAGCAGAAATATATTACCGAACAAAACAAAAATAATCTCTACTCCATTTTAATGGATCCTTCTTACTTCAAGAAATCGTATCTGCCAGTACTCTCGATATTTTAAAACATGAAGATAATCAACATTTTATTTTTCTACAAACACAAATTCCATAATTATCTATCCTTCAATTACACACGGAAAAAAAAGTAGATCAAAAATTACAATCCTTATTGTAAAGCAATCACATACTGTCATTTTCGGCAAAAATTACCATACTTTATAATAAAATATACTAGATATATTGTAAAAATTCCTATACAACTTAGAAATTTTTATAATATTTTTAGTAAATTTTATTATAAAGTAATAACTTTATAATTTTATTTTAAATCACAGTCTGTGGTAAGTTTATGATAAAGCATGGTAATTTTTACAAAAAGTATTGTAATTTTTACTCTATTTTTTTCTCCGTGCAGAAACATAAATAATTGAGTATATCTGACATGCTATCATCCATAAAAGCCTATATAAGTAGTCTTAAAATATAAATATTAATATTTTAATTTGTATTTTCAATATTTAAATTTCACTTCAACTTTTGTCCATAATACTTTTTAACACTCTCAAAAGTTGTATCGATATTTATCTATACTCATTACTTATAGGTTCTCTCTTAAAAATAAATAAATTATTTTTTATTAATTCTAATTATTTAGAGTAATTAATCTGACTTAAATCTGGTTAAACTGTATATGAATGTTTTCTTTTACAATATAACTAATCTATAGAATTTTATTTATTTGAATGTTAACCCATTAACGGTCAAAACGAGAATTTCGCGCACGCAATTTCAAGTAAACGATCCGAATAACAAATGGAGTTCATTCCCTTCCAGAGTCACTTCTATAAGGTTTATGGGGTCGCTCTTTCAGAATTTGAGATTTATTTTTCATAAAATCTTGAAAAATCCTATTAGTTTTTCGTTTTATTTATAAAAAAGGCTGAATTAAAAAAAATTTTTTTTTACGAAGTCGAGTATTTTGTTATTACTGCTTTTAAATAATCATATAACCACCAAAAATCGTGCAAAAAATGTCTGGCGTTTCTGAAAACATGGTTTTGGATGTTTTTTTCTGCTCTGGTTATTACAAAATAGCCATTTTTGTCTAGCGGTCTAATGAAAAATTTGGAGAATTTTTAACTTAAAAAGTAATCACTTTACAAAATAATTTTCTAGAACAAAAAATGCTTAGAATCAGTCAAAATATATATGTGAATTTTTCTAGAATGTTTTGGGCCATTTTTATAGTTTTGGATTTTGACCATATTTTGAAAAATCTAAAAATTTAAGGAGTTTTTCATTAGATACACTGCTGGACTAAAATAGCTATGAACAATTTATTGTCATAAGAAAATGAACTACAAAACGACTATGCAACCCTATCACAGATATGGATTTTGTTTTAATGAATACACAGGCCCACAAAATGAAAAAAAATGTCTGAACTTTTGACCGGACATACATATTCCCATGTATTTTTCGACGCTGAATCCGAATCTGTAATAAAAATATAGGGTTTTCCTACCTTTTCTCAGAGTTTTATTGAAAAAACCTCATTTTTTACGGTTTTTTTGCGGTTTTTCGAGTCTAGAAAAAACAAATCATGAGATACGGTTAATTGGACTTTAAAATCGAATTCTACGGGAAAAAATACACGGGAAACCATACCTTCAAATTTTTTTAACGCGATTCTAGTCCTCTGTATGGGGCTGAAAAGATGAGGAAATCGGTAAAAGTCGAAATTTTGCCTAAAATGGATTTAAACAATATTAAAATTTAATCATGCGTCTTTTGAAGAGTCGATAAACATTGGAAATACTATCCTGGGGGTTTTTCAGATTGCTGATCATGAATTTGAAGTCAGATTGTGTAAAAACTACTTCTAGAGGGCGGTGACAAGAACTGTATATGGTAAATTTATCGATTTTTTAAAAATTTTACGTCTGAAATACTAATTTTAGAGTCTTTCACAGCATTGACTGTAAATTCAAGATATTAACTTAGCCTATTGTGTACGTTAAACTTAACATTTTGTCTATGTTTGTCTCTCTCTCTCTCTCTCTCTCTCTCTTCCGATGTTTTTTTAAATTGGCTTACGCTTACGTACACGTTTCTCTTCGAATGACCGATGTAGTGGATTTCTGACACGTTTTTGTCCTTTTTTCGCAGCTGTTTCTCTTTTTATCATCCAGCAGTAATCTGCTAACATGTTGATACCCCAGTTTCCTTGAAATCTACGTTCAAACTCCTTTAAATCTTGGTGAAATCGTTCACCATGCTCTTCACTGAAGTCTCCGTTATTTTCAGGAAACTGATCAACGTGTGAATCAAGAAAATGAAGTTTTAAGTTCATTAGACAACCCAATTTTTCAAAATTACGTACCATTCTTTTCACAATAGCTTTATAATTCGTGTCTTTGGCATTACCCAAAAATTTCGTCGATACCTCTTTAAAACTTAACCATGCTGCCTTTTCAACATCAGTCATGCTTTGTTCAAAGTTTTCGTCTCTAAATAAAGTTCGGATTTCAGGACCATCAAAAATACCTTCATTTAATTTAGCATCAGATTTATGGGGAAATACTTTGCTTATATATTGGAAGCATTGACCGTCCTTGTCCAAAGCTTTAACTAATTGCTTTATCAATCCAAGCTTTATATGCAGAGGCGGTATCAAAATTTTCGAAGGATTAACGAGTGGATCTTTTATAACATTCTGTTTTCCAGGTTCAAACGATTCTCTTGATGGCCAAATTTTCTTTTTATAGTGTTTTTCTCTATCTCTGCTATCAAACATGCATAAATAACATGGGTACTTCGTAAATCCAGATTGTTGTCCAAGTATCATAGATAAAATCTTTAAATCGCCACATATTTGCCATTTCTGTTCTCTATATTTTATTTTCGTTAAAAGTAGTTCAAGATTGGAATACTCTTCTTTAAGTACTGTTGAATGTGCTAATGGTATAGGAGCATATTTATTTGTGATATTGAGGAGTACTGCTTTAAGGCTGCGCTTTGATGAATCAATGAATAGTCGCCAATTTTCAGGTTTGTATATGTTGGGTTTCAATTCATCAATAAGACCTTTCACGTCCGTGCAATAAACCATATTAGAATCAGTCTTGAAATAATTTCTAAAGCGCTCTTCTCGATTACGATATGCACATACTTTAGTACCCTTTGTCAACATATTTCGTCTCTTAAACTCTGAAGCCATAAACTCTGATTGTTCCTTAGATAAACCACTCTTTCTAAATAAATCGTTCAGACTTTTTTTATCAAACTTTTCAACAGTTCGTTCTTCACCCTTAGGAATATACTCTTCATCACTATCCAGAGAATGTTCTTCAGGTGAACTTAGATCTTTTTCATTTAGTGTGTTTGTGTCAGAGACAATTTGATCTGTCAATTTTTAATTTATACTTATTCTGTTGTAAAACTGGGTACTGTTGTTTAGAAATGAATTCGGTTTCATTTTAAAGCTCCGTTCAGTTAATCACTGTTGTACACTGTCATTGATCTTAAAGCATTGTTTATAAACGAATGGGACTTATGATCTTTTTCCAAAGCTATATATATCAGTACTCTATAAGGGTACCTAAAAAAAACCTGCTGCTGCGAAGTATTGGTCACGATGACAACTGCCCTGAAAATGGGATGTGTAGAATGATTCGGTGTACTCAATACTTTGCAGTAACGAACCCAGCGAAGGCGCGCTGTGCTGCAGGGGAGCACTAGGATGTGAGAATGATGCCGTAGTGTGTCCGACGACGAGTTGACATTGTCCTCGTCAAAGTCGGAAAGCTCTCATACTTAGGCCTGGGGAGGTATGAGAGTTATCACCCCTAGGACGGCGGACTCACCTGCGATCGGAACAGGATTCCTAGTGTGTGGGGTTTAATTCAACAATATGGCTAATTCAAATTTTCAACCTTTTTTAAACTGCGCTGGTACATCCAATAACAGTTTTAACCATACGTGTAATGGATCTCAAGATAATTTCTGTTATGTATGTTCAGAATATATTGGACAACGAAACAAAAGAAAAATCACAGATAATATTAATTTTATCTATCAAAAATGTTTTGATATTGAGATTTCTCAACAGGATAAAATTTGGGTTCCTCATTATATATGTGCTTCATGTTATGCCATGATGAATCGATACAACACCAGTCAGGCTAGGTCCAAATTAAAATTTACTATACCTACAAAGTGGAAGGAACCAAAAGATGAAAATGATTGCTATTTTTGTTTAACAAAGATACAAAGGTTTAGACAAGATACAGAAAAAAGGAATAGTATATCCTAATACTTCTTGTATAGAATTTCCATCCAAGAATTTTATAGATATTTTTGAAAATAAAGATTCGAGAGATAGTTTTACAACAGGCTTAGGGAATCTAAATGTAGATGAAAACTCGACAGATGAAACAACTGAAAATCTGATTGCCGCAGACGGAAGCTCATCAAATGAAGAAGATCTAAGTTCACCTGAAGAACATTCTCTGGATAGTGATGAAGAGTATATTCCTAAGGGTGAAGAACGAACTGTTGAAAAGTTTGATAAAAAAAGTCTGAACGATTTATTTAGAAAGAGTGGTTTATCTAAGGAACAATCAGAGTTTATGGCTTCAGAGTTTAAGAGACGAAATATGTTGACAAAGGGTACTAAAGTATGTGCATATCGTAATCGAGAAGAGCGCTTTAGAAATTATTTCAAGACTGATTCTAATATGGTTTATTGCACGGACGTGAAAGGTCTTATTGATGAATTGAAACCCAACATATACAAACCTGAAAATTGGCGACTATTCATTGATTCATCAAAGCGCAGCCTTAAAGCAGTACTCCTCAATATCACAAATAAATATGCTCCTATACCATTAGCACATTCAACAGTACTTAAAGAAGAGTATTCCAATCTTGAACTACTTTTAACGAAAATAAAATATAGAGAACAGAAATGGCAAATATGTGGCGATTTAAAGATTTTATCTATGATACTTGGACAACAATCTGGATTTACGAAGTACCCATGTTATTTATGCATGTTTGATAGCAGAGATAGAGAAAAACACTATAAAAAGAAAATTTGGCCATCAAGAGAATCGTTTGAACCTGGAAAACAGAATGTTATAAAAGATCCACTCGTTAATCCTTCGAAAATTTTGATACCGCCTCTGCATATAAAGCTTGGATTGATAAAGCAATTAGTTAAAGCTTTGGACAAGGACGGTCAATGCTTCCAATATATAAGCAAAGTATTTCCCCATAAATCTGATGCTAAATTAAATGAAGGTATTTTTGATGGTCCTGAAATCCGAACTTTATTTAGAGACGAAAACTTTGAACAAAGCATGACTGATGTTGAAAAGGCAGCATGGTTAAGTTTTAAAGAGGTATCGACGAAATTTTTGGGTAATGCCAAAGACACGAATTATAAAGCTATTGTGAAAAGAATGGTACGTAATTTTGAAAAATTGGGTTGTCTAATGAACTTAAAACTTCATTTTCTTGATTCACACGTTGATCAGTTTCCTGAAAATAACGGAGACTTCAGTGAAGAGCATGGTGAACGATTTCACCAAGATTTAAAGGAGTTTGAACGTAGATTTCAAGGAAACTGGGGTATCAACATGTTAGCAGATTACTGCTGGATGATAAAAAGAGAAACAGCTGCGAAAAAGGACAAAAACGTGTCAGAAATCCACTACATCGGTCATTCGAAGAGAAACGTGTACGTAAGCGTAAGCCAATTTAAAAAAACATCGGGAGAGAGAGAGAGAGAGAGAGAGAGAGACAAACATAGACAAAATGTTAAGTTTAACGTACACAATAGGCTAAGTTAATATCTTGAATTTACAGTCAATGCTGTGAAAGACTCTAAAATTAGTATTTCAGACGTAAAATTTTTAAAAAATCGATAAATTTACCATATACAGTTCTTGTCACCGCCCTCTAGAAGTAGTTTTTACACAATCTGACTTCAAATTCATGATCAGCAATCTGAAAAACCCCAGGATAGTATTTCCAATGTTTATCGACTCTTCAAAAGACGCATGATTAAATTTTAATATTGTTTAAATCCATTTTAGGCAAAATTTCGACTTTTACCGATTTCCTCATCTTTTCAGCCCCATACAGAGGACTAGAATCGCGTTAAAAAAATTTGAAGGTATGGTTTCCCGTGTATTTTTTCCCGTAGAATTCGATTTTAAAGTCCAATTAACCGTATCTCATGATTTGTTTTTTCTAGACTCGAAAAACCGCAAAAAAACCGTAAAAAATGAGGTTTTTTCAATAAAACTCTGAGAAAAGGTAGGAAAACCCTATATTTTTATTACAGATTCGGATTCAGCGTCGAAAAATACATGGGAATATGTATGTCCGGTCAAAAGTTCAGACATTTTTTTTCATTTTGTGGGCCTGTGATATTAAAACTACTAAAAGTGTATCTAAGCGAGTGTGCATATGCGTGTGGTGTTAGTTACTAAAAAATAGTCATTTTCGTTCAACAGTGTATGTAACGAAAGGCTTCATGAATTTTTTATGCAAAAAGAAACAATTTGACAAAACAATTTTGTAGAACAAAAAATGCTTAAAATTAGTCAAATAATACACGCGAATTTTTCCATGATGTTTTGGGCCATTTTTGGATTTTTCAAAATATGATCATAATCCAAAATTCTAAAAATGGCCCAAAACATTCTAGAAAAATTCACATATATTTTTTGACTGATTCTAAGCATTTTTTGTTCTAGAAAATTATTTTGTTAAGTGATTACTTTTTAAGTTAAAAATTCTCTAAATTTTTCATTAGACCGCTGGACATGGCTATTTTGTAATAATCAAAGCAGAAAAAATTATCTAAAACTATGTTTTCAGAAACGCCAGACATTCTTTGCACGATTTTTGGTGGTTATATGATTATTTAAAAGCAGTAATAACAAAATACTCGACTTCGTAAAAAAAAATTTTTTTTAATTCAGCCTTTTTTATAAATAAAACGAAAAACTAATAGGATTCTTCAAGATTTTATGAAAAATAAATCTCAAATTCTGAAAGAGCGACCCCAAAAACCCTATAGAAGTGACTCTGGAAGGGAATAAACTCCATTTTCTATTCGGATCGCTTACTTGAAATTGCGTGCGCCAAATTCTCGTTTTGCCCGTTATTGGGTTAATTTTTGCATAGATATGAATCACATAAAATAATTTATGTAAGATTTTATAATTATATTAAAGATTAAAATTATATAAATTCTTACAGATTGTTTAAATATTCTATCACTAAAGTTTATTTACACATTATCAATGGAAGAAAAAAAAGAGTGTATAAAAGATATTTATCGGTAGATTATCATTTAAGGTGATGTGAATTGCTAAATAAATCACACTGTGGGTCACGGGTTCTTTTATAGTCTCATAGATGGCGACATAGATATCTAAAATTTAAAATAGAAAGGGCAAAAGTATAATTACGGGAAATGTGGCAACGCTGGATTCAAATCACGCAAACTATAATATGTTCAAGACATATAGCAAATTTCGTCTGCTGGTGACTGTAAAGATGTATGATTGAAGGAAAGTTGCTAAGCAAAAATTATAACCTCATCAAAGGTTAAAATTGTATTTTTATTTATTTTCATACTTCGATACTCCGACGCTATCGATAAATTTAAATTTTGATTGCAACTCATTTTTATTGAAAATATAAATATATTTTTGGTATATCTATTATTTTATATTAGCAATTTATTGTTCTTGGCACTTAAAGTTAGTTTATTATTGTACTTAACAATTGATAAACTTATATTCCTAATTACTCGACTTTAGTAAAAGTGAATCTATGTTCTAAGTAATTAATTTAATAAATAAGAAATTTAAGTGTTATTTCTCCATGCAAACTATAATAGCAAAACCATGCAATAAATTTAAAAACTAATATGACTACATTATAGTAAAAAGTCGTTAAAAATTTTCTTACACATTATAAAATAATATATAAATTCATACATAAATAGTATGAAGTTGAGCATATTATTAAACATGAACTGACGTGCTCATTTCTATATATATATTTAAAATTTGTAATTGTACAAATCCAAGTAGGCTTATTGTTATTTGCTTGTAATAAGATGTTATCATAATTGGAACCATGATTCATTTAGATACTTAATTAATTATGTCAATTCAGTAATGAATTTATAATTTTCATAATGTGTACTTGAAAACAAAAACATGCTAAAAATTTAATTAGAATTATCTACAAGGCATTACTTTGCATAAATAAGCATCATTTTCTGATGCAAATTACAATAGTAAAAGAAAGCAATGAATATTTATTTAATTACAATTTTAAACTACTTATAAAATTATGATAAAACTACATATAAAACTACAAATCAAATTACATTATTGAAAAAAAGTCATTACCAACTTTTTTTATATTATAAAATAATATGTACTCAAATGCATAGATAATATGCATTTGAGCATACTATCCAACATATATTACACAAATTCATTCATTGTACAAATCCAATTAAGACTTTGAGTCTTTGTCTCACATAAATGTGATCGGAATTCAAACAATTATTTTATTGTTTCATTCATTGTGTCAATTTACAAACAATTTTCATGAATTCTAATACTTAAAAATATTCATGCAAAAACAATTTCATTATAATAATGTATTAAGCATCATCTACCATAATTAAACTTTATCCCAAGATAAATAAAGTGTACAATTAACAGAAAAATATATTATAAACAATAACTACAAAGAGAATGAAAAGGAAACAGTTTACAAAATCATGCAGTTTATATTTTTTTAACTAATCTATTAAGTATTTTACTTTGTTAGAAAGAGGCATAAATTGTTTATCTTAATGACGCTGTAAGATATTAATTATGTTTAAGTAATGATCTTAAGGTTAGTGATATAAGAGTTTCTAATAATAATGTATACATATATAATAAAATGAATATATAACATTTTTCGTTATGTATATAAAAATCATGTAGGAGTTATGCTCTTCAGAGTGTTTACGTGTTTATAATTGCTTCAAATTTGAAACTATGTTTACAAATTATCTTTTGTTCCCACATAATTTTTGTAATTATTAATGTTATCAAAAATTATGAAATTAAAAGATCAAATAAGTTATTATAAAATTTTTATATACATGTATGTATAGGCTGCACAATAAATTGTGATATTCCTCTTTTTTATTTAAATAAAATAGTAGCACTTTACTTTTCTTCTCTTGAGGAATTCTATATAATGTAAACTTGTCAATGACTTTAAAAGGTTATTCTTTTGGAATTTACTTTGTGTTTTTTCCATTTACTATTAAAGAAACATAAGAATCACAAAAAAATATTGAATGTTTTTTTTTATAATAAATAATAAGTATAACATCTATTTTCTAAAATCTGTAAAAACAAAGTTTACAAACTCTGTAGCTTCATAGCTTTGAATTATATAAAACATTTTTGCTTACCTATGGAAATGATCTACATCTTTTTGAAAAATCGAAGACTTGATCAGGCACTTTTTATATTTTCTTTTACTCTTGTGAAGTGTCTTTCCATATTTAACACTTGCAAATTTTAACAGTTTACAAGAATATTGTTTGGCAGACGACACTTCAAAGTTAGGTTAGGCTGCGATCACATGGTGCAGAATAGAAATGCAGGTTGCATAATGAAAATAACCAATGAGAATATAGCCAAATAGCTCTCATTGCTTATTTCCATTATACAAGCGTTATTCTGCATATCTATTCTGCACCATGTGATCGCGGTTTTAGATACGGGAGTTGAGCCGCGCGAGGCAGTGCCAAATTGCTCTACTCCCGTATGGCATTTCATTTCAAGATTTGAAGATGGCGCAGTTGTTATCGTTTTGATGTACGATTATGAATTTTTTTGATCGAAAATATTTATTTAACTTATAATTGTAAGCTTGATCCATTGTTATATAAACTATATCAAATAAAACTGAAAATATATAATTTAAATATTTGTGTCGTTACATAAAACTTGCAACATTTACAGTGTCTATATTTTGTTTCAATTTAAAGTTCAAGATAAAGTGCAATTAATACAATTTGCAAAGCAATTAAGGTAAGAAGTTGATTGTATTTTATCTCACGGAGACGTTAGCTATACTACTAAAGGGACTTTTTTATATGTATACAGACCAAAGGAAACTGATAATCCTATTTTAGAAGTATGTATATTTCTTCAATTAACATTATAATTGAAAATAAATGTATTATTATTCATATTGATTGATCAAAAAACTAATTGAATACAATTTTAAAAATGAGTCTTTTATTTATTTGGCTATTATGCAAGTGTTTTTAATACGACAAAAAAAGTAATAAAGCACACCACCTAATTATTGCTGTGATACTATATTAAAAGCTAATTTCTAAAAATGTTTTTATTGTCTGCTTATTAATCTAGAAATGAGTTACGTTAATTATTTAATTTGAACAATAAATACAGAAAAAAATTCTTTTATAATTCATTTATAAAATTTTAATTTTTAGATATATGTGTATGCAGAGGTACGAAGTCAAGAAGAAATTTATGAAAGGAAAGTATATACAGGCTTTTTAATACCTTAGCATACAAAACTAGTTGTAGACCTCGATACAATGTAATTCGTTAATGATTGTTCTTATGCTGAGGAACCCCAGGTACAATGAAAGTAGTGTATGTAACTCTCATTCATATGTTTCATTGTATTGTTGTTTCACTACCTGTTGATTTTGAAAATTTTACATTGCTTATTCCTATTTTCTTAGTCCAAGAGGAGGAAAAAAAGAAGAAATAATTCAGCAAAAAATATACAGGAGATCAAGATTAAATACACTGTACCGTTCTTGCCAACATCGAATACTATTAATATCTACTTTCTTGCTAATGATTTAATGAATATGTCTAAATATGGACATGAAACCATTATCCATATTTCCAAAAATAAATAAATATAATAGATAATGAGTTCTGTTTACCAAAACGCTTTTTTATTGGTTTATAATTTAGCTTGGAACATTATGTGCTTTGTTGAAATGCTTTATTTTAAAATTGGTGACGCACTGTCAGTCAGCTGCTTTACCATTGAGTTCACCACATGTTTGACAAGCCGATTTCTTGTAATCTCAATTATATGAAATTTCTACATGTTGAATTCGTTAAAGTTTTAAATAAAATATTGCAAACACAGTTAAAAAATAGTTTAAATGTTTACAAACCTTTCCAATCATTCTTCGAATCTCCTACTAAAAAAAAAATAGAATATAGTTTCTAACAAAAATGTTAGCCTAACACCAAAAACAGTACAATCACCATTATTGACAAGGTTTGATTTTTCAAGTGTATAATTTAAATTTTTTTATAAATATTTTAATAATGTTTCAAAAGGTTGTGATTTAGTTTCAGAAATGTGGAAGCAAAACGTATATTGTTGTTGGATGTAGATGAAAAACAAACAAAGAAACGAAAAATAATGCACGCAAATGATGAAAATGTTGAGCTCTGAAAGTTTAACAATTGTTGATTTATTTGCTTTAAAAAGAACAATTTTATGGAACAAGACAAGAATTTGATTGTTTGAAATCTAGATAATGATGAGTGTAAAAGGTTATTTATTATTTAAAAATTTTTTTTTTTAACCATACAATTAATTTGTGCATAAAATATTAAATGCATTTCTTTCATCAACAGCATAATCCAGAGCAATAAAAAATATCCATAGATAAATATAAGACAGCTTGTCAAAATGCACTTGAAATTTTGTGTTCTGAACTTTCAGAACGGAATGGACAAAGTTTAAAAATTTCAGATGTTTTAAATACGCTTGGCATACAAGAAACTATAGTTCATTATTCAGAATAAAAAAATTCATTTGTGTATATATCACATTACAAATATTAATATTTTTTATGCATTTTTCTAAGTCCTAATTTTCGTTATTTGTAAGTTACAT
The DNA here is from genome assembly GCA_017163975.1 of Anastatus disparis. NCBI lineage: Eukaryota > Metazoa > Arthropoda > Insecta > Hymenoptera > Eupelmidae > Anastatus > Anastatus disparis. The sequence goes on from JAFFSR010000302.1 coordinate 4,805,474, forward strand.
ATATTTATTTTGTATTAAATTGTTATATGATATGTTGCAATAAATTTGGAATAATATTTAATTAATATTTTTATTTGCAAGAATTAATAAACTACAAAATTAAGATCTATTTTTTTCCTTAATATTTTAATGTACAATAACATTAATTTCTTTTTTATTGTTACAACTAAATTCTATATTTTTTGAACAAACTATGTTGTCGTTTTTTCTCTTTTCTTTTTCTTATCTTTTGAATTTTTTTCTTGAAAACTTTGATTTTGTTCAACAGAATGAGCATTTTTGTTCCAAACTTTTTACAGAAAGTACATTTCTATTATTTTTTTTTTAGATTTTTAAGCATTTCACCATTCAGCCTCACTGCCTTTAATTGCATACGGTTCGAGAGATACTCTTCATGAGATTGATCTTTAACTACTTGATCAACAGCTTTTGTAAATCTCAACCTAATAGTATAGCTGCTTGGACTGGATAAAATTGTACATTTGTCATTAAATTTAAAAAATTTACTTTTTTTAAAGGTTAAATCTAATCTATAATTAAACGGTTATCTCAGATATTACTATATTTTTCGAATCGTCCAACGTCATATGATGTAAAATATGTAACTAGTACATGCTTTCGTAAAGTTTCTTTTTGCAATTTTATGTGATTATTCATCAAAATTGGAGCGCAAGAATTTAATAAAAATAAATACCTAAATGATGAAGAGAGTAAAGTAACAAATCGTCGGCGAAAATCTTTCCAATAAGCTTTTAATCAAGCATCTGGTGTATTTTGGAGACTAGATAACATAATACAAGAATGTTCTCGAGTAATTTCATTTCAAGTTTGTCTCAGATATAGAGGAACAAATTTTGCCCGCTTCCAAAATTTCAATAAAGATTCAGTAACCAAAAAATACTCCAAGATAATCAAAATCTTCTTGACGTCTTTCTGACAATTTTAATGAAAGAGGTGGTAGACAACTTTTAGGTTCAATACTCTCTTCTAATAAACTAACCTCAGAATCTTGTACTTCAGTAATACCAGTATTTTCCATTTGTATGTCATCTTTTGTTGCCAAATTTGGTATGCAATGTTGATAATATTCTCTAAGTAATACCAAAACTCAACTACTATAGCCCATTCCTTGATAATGAGGATGTGTTGCACTATGTACAACACATGCTCTGCTTAGAGATGCGAAGTCTTCATCAACAAATTGCTGAGCAACTGTTGATTGTATCAAATAACCAGCTGCTTGTCTCTTCCTAAACCATCAGTTATTGTAGATTTATGTAGTTCTCCCTCTTGATTTTTTATTACGATCAATAAGTCCTAATAATAAAAGAGATGATGAGCAGGTGCATCAGATATAATTTGTAAATTATTTGGAGTGTTTTTGTACTGGAAAGATACACAAAGTGCCATCAAAACAATTCTGAAGCTTTATGATGAGAAAATAATGTTTCTCTGTTTACGTAAAAAAAATTACAATCTTCAGGAGTGGGACAACCTGAAGATATTCCTGGAACTCCAGTAGTTGCATCTAAACATAATAATTGATAAAGCCATTTTTCAACTTTGTCTCCAGCTTTATATCTGATTGCTTTTTCTAAAGTTCATTCTTGTAATTGTCGACCAACTACAGCTTTTGCTGACAATTCTTTTATTTTCTAATTTGTGGAAGTTATTTGTACGGTTTGCGCTCTTAATTGCTGCAACTGTTTTAATGTCAAAGAACGCCCTATGCCTTCATACGTATTAATTGTTGATACCATTAAAGTTTAGTAAAGTCCAAGCATAGCCTTCACATACGATAATGGTATAGCAGCTGCTTCATCAATAATTAACAATTCAGCTAGACCAAGTTTTTCTTTAGCATATGCAGGATGAATATATTGAATTGTTTGTATATGATCTCTAAAAACATTTACACGAATAGTTGCTTTATTAAATTCTTGATTGGTTAATTGAAAAAATTTATAGTCCGTATGTTCTTGATAATTTTAAGCTGTAAATCCTTTTCAAATACATTCAAATGCAGTCTTTAAATTGTCTGGACTAGGACTTGTAATAAAAATGTTGGAATATCAAAATGCAACAGCTCCCACAATTATGCCATCTCCTTCAACAGTTTCTATTATTATGGCTAATAAATTTGGCGTTTATGCTTCAAAATCTTGAAATGTGCACATATCATAAGTAGTACCTAATATTATATGTTTTATTGTAATAACAATACCGGATTTTCGTTAATAGTTTGAATAATCCAAAAGAATCGTCTTAATCGAAATCGATTTTGCCCGATTTTTTTTTCTTCTGTAAAACCTTTATGAGTCTCTTTCAATGACTGCTAAATCGAAGTCTGCTATAAAAGAATAAAATAATACAATCACGATTAGCATGAAGACATTGTTTAATTGGTAATGAGATATTAGCAAAATTTTTCAACTTTTCGAAATTTATTAATTTTGTATCAAAAATAATCTATTTTAATTATAATTTATAATATTTTTCAAAATATTTACTTATAAAAATAATTACTTATTTAATAGCGGCGCCATGGAAGTGCTCCAAATGATCCACTTGGATACTGAGTTTGTAGGTTGTATTGTCCAAAGTTTTGAGCTAATTGTTGGGCCAAATATTGAACCTCTGACATCAATGGTGAAGTTTGGAACTGCATTGGGTAAGCTGCTTGGTTCACTACAGGAAGAGGTGCCAGAAACTGTGGCATAGTTGGTACTGTTGCTTGTGGAGCAAGCGCTACTGTTGGCTGCATTGGATATAATATCTGCGGGATTACATTCGATTGTGGTACACCTTGTGCAATTACATTTGTTCCTTCAACTGCATAGGTTATGCAATTGGAATTTTGCTGGGTGGTGGTGTTTGGTTGTCTTCTTTGTTGTTCAATTGAATTCGTTTGTGATGCTGCTTGAGAAATTAAACTTGTTTGTGTTGCTGGTGGTGGATTTAAATTTGGTTCTGTTGCTGGTTGTGAGATTATATTTGGTTGTTGCTGTGGCTGAGGGTCTGGATGTCGTTGTTTATGTTGTTGTGGGTCCAAATTTTCGTTAAGTTTGTTTTTCATAATTTTATACAGTGAATAAACAGTCTGAAAAAACAAACATTTTATAAATTTATTTTTTAAGTCAATTAAAGCTTTCATTATTGGGTACATTAGTTTTAGAAATCAATCAATACCTTTTCCATGTTTTCTATCTTGCGGTCGCAGTTTACTTCTCTATATGGACGGCGGTACCATTCACGTTGGCCGACCCAACGTCCACCACGACCTCTTCCACGAGCTCCACGAGCTCCACGACCAACTTCTCGTCCATTACCCTAAGAAAACAAGTATATACATTTAATACAATAAGAATACTAAATGAAAACTATCGTAATAACTCCATTTAATTAACGTATACTTTTTTTTGTCATTATTTTCTTACCAAGCCTACATTTCTTTGTATTGCACCTCCATGATCCCCACCACGACCACCATCTCTACCACCTCGGTAACCATCTCCACCATGGACGCTTCCATTCACATTAGAGCCGAGCGATTCACGTCTCCCATTGACTTCCTGACGATACTAAAAAGAATAATATTGATATAAAAAAATTATTTTTTCACGTGGAGATTCGTTAAAGATATTAATTATTTTTTATAATACAGTACATGAAAAATTAAAACGAATACAAAATGAAAATTTTCGTAATAACTCTATTTAAAGTATACTTTTTGACAGCAACATTTTCTTACCAAGCCATTTTTTACTGTACTTGCATGACCTCCACCGCGACCATCACCTCTGCCACCTACGTAACCATCTCTATCATGGACGCCTTCATTCACTCCACAGTCGACTATTTCACCTCTTCTATTGACTTCCTGACCATAGTAAAAAAAAAATATTTATATAACAATAATCATTTTTAACATAAATATTACTTCAAGATTTCAAATTTTGTCATAATAAATGAATATAAACAATCAATAATAATACTAAATCAAAATTATCATATCAAATACACTTAATAAAATTATATATATTTTCTTCATCACTATTCTTACCAAGCGAACATCTTTTCCTCTCCTACTTCCATTACCTCCACCGTGACCACCATCTCTGCCACCTCGACAACCATCTCCACCATCACTATTTTCAACCACATCAGCGTTGTTTGTTCCTACGCCCATAACTTTGATTCTTCTATCATTGCCTTCCTGTCCATTAAAAAAAAAATATATTATGATATAAAACAAATTTTTTTTTCACATAAATATTATATTAAGATTTGTAGTTTCTTATATTAATGTGCATAAACAATTAATAGAAATAAAAAATCTAATTTATCGCAGTAAGTACATTAAATAAAAGTATACATTTTTTAAAATTCATTATCCTTACCAAAACACTATTGTCTGCCATTGTACTTCCAATACCACCACCACTGCCTTCTCCATTACCATCTCCTCCTCCATTAACATTATTAGCTTGGGCACCTATTACCTTATCGCAGTCTTTGCCACCTCCATCTATTTCATTTTCACCATCATTTTCATCATCAACTTTTTTACTACGTGCATCTATTACTTTATTGCAGCCTTTGTCACTTCCGTCTATTTCTTTTTCACCATCATTTTGATCATCAACTTTACTACGTGCCTAAAAATACATATTCATTGAAGTAATATTTTTTATTAATCTTTATTAATTACAATATTATTTATTTATTGTATTTTAGAAAAAATGTAGGATATTTTGTAATTTCATTTAATAATAAAAATATTATTAGAGGTACATATTTATATGTTACCTACAAAATATACTACAACTTTTTTCAAGAAGTTTTAAACAGACACAAATGCATTAATTTTAAACTCTCTAAAGATTATTTTATGTCAGTCATACTCTCATGAACAATCTATGAATTTTTTTATCCATTCTTCCTAGCGCGTAAGGTTTTTGAAAATTCGATGAGCTAATTTTACTTTTGCAAACAGATTTTGTTTCAACATTGATTAAATTTGAGCATGAATACAAGGGTTTCAAATTATACACAAAAAGCGGTACTAAGCTTAAACCTGAGACATACATTTCATCATTTATTTTAAAAATTAATATCATTTTTTATCTTTACTTTTAAAACCTTGCATTTGTGCAAGAATTACACCAATACTAAAATGAAATCCGTTACAAAATGTTACATTTTTTCATAGGATTAGCAGAACTCCTAAAGAGCAAGGGGTAGGAAAGGATCATGCCTACAGTAGAATAACCTTAAAAGAGCTTTAGATACAGTTATTTACGTATACTTCAATACTTTTTTCAATATTTTAAAATTTAAATTTCTATTTGGTCTGTGCCGCAAAAGAGTAAGAAACTACGATTTTGTCTTTATAGAATAATAATCAATATTTTGATAATGCTTACATATATTTAAAAAGGAATTATTATATTAATATATTGTTAAAATTTTACTATAGTTTATATACATTATTTGATCATTATTCTTACCAATGAATTTCGAGTCACCCTTACTCTATTTCCATCGCGACCACGGCCCCTGCCGCCGCCGTTTTCGTTTTCTGGAATCATGTCCTCGTTAGAATTCTGAAAACAAATAATTGTATAAGCAATTACTTTTTTAAGAAAAACTTTTACAAAGATCATTTCGAATTTTTTTGACAATTTATAAAGAATGAAAAAAATTATTATAATAAGAAATTTTAACATTACAATAATAGACTTACATTTTGTTCTCTTTGTTCGTCTGAACGAGGAGGCCAAGACCTTGTTACACGTCTATCTATACAATCACAAAAGTCATTAAATTAAATTTCTATTAAGCATATTACATTTTAACATGCAGAAATAAATCATTATGTTTTTTTTATTATTATTAATTCCATTTTTCAATGGTAAATTTTTTCATAAAAAATACAAAACATACTTACTTGTATCCATCGTTCCGCAACGGTTGATGAAATTCGTTTGACAATTAGCCAGTTCTTTCTTGAACAGTAAAGAAAGGAGGGGGAATTGTTGAATTCCAGATGGCGCTAAACGATACTGCAGTACCAAAATGTCACGGTTATTTACGTAAGGTGGCAAAATTTAAATATACGAAAAAAGTTTTGATAAATTATGGAAATGGTATAAATTATATTCATAATTTTAGTTTTTATAAACTATAATATAATAAATAAGAATAATTTTGCAAATGTCAGAAATTTAATAACTTTTGGAACTAATAAAAACTTTATAAACATTATTCAGTTCCCAAAATAAATTATGATTATTATCAATATTATAATTCAAAATTTATTGCAAATTAATAAGAATGTATTTATTAATTATCAAACCAAATATAAAATATTTTATATAGTTAGATTTATAATATTCATATAACAATTGAAATACATTTTGAAAATCTTTGCATAATTAAAAACACGAACCATAATTCAAATCAAATCAATAAATATCATAAACAGGATATTTTTTTTGTAATATCTAATATACAATATTTAACATTTGCGGTATATATTAAAGTTAACTCATAATCTGTCATCATTACTCAGGATGAGATATTTTTAATGATTTGCATATTAGAGGTCGTTTGCCAAGTAAGAAGATAGCTCTGACTCCATATCTTAACTCAAATACAACAAAGAGCTCTTACAACTTAACAAAATACATTACTAAGCTCATTTAAATGATAGTATGTTTTTTAATATTGAAATGTATTACATGGCTTTCAAAATTGTCAATAACTACATTACTGATGATAATTAATCTATTATAAAATAAAAATATTAATGGAATTTAAATAAACAACTTTATACAGATTATAAAAATCATGCTCTTTATACATTATAGTATTACATTTATAACTATTACAATTAATATTCATTTTTTCGAACATTGCAGCATAAAATACATTAACAGAGAAATGAAATCTATTAAAAATTTACTACCGTTGCTGATTGCAGGAAAAGACAATTATTTATTTTAAACACGATATTTTTATTATATAGTCTATACAATACTTAACAGTTTTAGAGAGATATGACAATTAACTAGTTTATAATCTGTCATTATAACTCAGGATGAGGTCAATTTTATGTATTGTGTTATAGAGGTCGTTTAAAAAGTTACAGAATAGCTTAAACTCCATACTTAAACTCCAAGGTAACGAAGATATTTTACAGCAACCTAAGGAAATACATTTAGTAAGTTTGAACAAATAATAATACGTTTGTAAATATTAAGATGTTACTTAAACAAAATATTTCAAATCTAAAAAATCATGCAAAACATGTAGATAAGATATAAGAAATCAACCAAAATCAATAATAAAAATATTTTTTTTTCACATTACTTAAAAAATTATTTTTGAGAATCAACAATAGTTTTGAAATATTACAATACTCACAAAATTATTAGTACATACATTTTCTTATAATAATAAATCTATTACAAAATATAAAAACAAATTCAATGATAATAATCAACTATGTACAGACTATAATAATTATGCTCTTTATACATTATACGATTGAATTTATAACAATTATAATTAAAATTAATTCGTTTAAATTTTGAAACATTAAATTCATCAACTGTTTTAGAAATCAAATCAGTACAAATAAAGTACCATTGCTGATTGCAGAAGAAATAACATTGTATATTTTATCTTACATAATTTTTTTAACTTGTCTTTATAGTAGTTACAATTTCAGACATATAAAAATTCCTTTGCTTAGAACCTGCCGTTATTACTGATGTTCAAATAATTTTCAAAACTTGTGTATCGCACGTGATTTTATTATTACAAGGAAAGCCCAAACTTCATATATAATCTCCAAGATAACGAAGACATTTGTAGAAACTTAACAAAATACATCTAATAATCTAACAAATGATATAATTTTTGTAACTGTGTAAATGTTCATTTAACTAAACATTTCCATTATATACAATTATTCATTAAGTATACACAGGTTTTTTTTTGTAATTGAGCAATAAGATTAACAATAAAATTATTTGTAAATTTTCATTAAAAATTATGATTTTTAATACTTCAGAATTATTGTTGAATATTAATCTTCACTCTCAAGATTATTAAAGAATGCAATTAATATACCAATTAATATATAAAAATAAAACAAAAAAATTATGAAAATAACAAAATAAGTGATATATACGTTATAAAATAATTTTCTTAATAGTTTATAGTATTACGTTTTTTCTATTTACAATGAATTTATATGTGCCTTACACCCTAAATAACATCAACAGAAATATAAGTGAAATCAAACATTAACTGCTGATGCTAATTACAGTTGACGGACCGTAATTAATAATATATGAGATTTATTTTTAAAATAATCTATTAAATACTTTACTTTCTCCTTTTATAAGTGATTACTTGTCTTAGAAGCCAACATTACACGAGATATAATTACAATTGTTTCGATATAAGAGGTCATTTATCAATTATATTATAGAGACCAAACTCTGTATGCTCACTTTCAAGGTAGGATGATATCTTGTAGCGACCTAAAGAAATACCATGAATACTTTTTAAAAATTGTAACTAAATAAATATATTTTTATAAATCATTAATATAGTTAACATTATTTAAGTTTCAATAATCAAACGCTATGAACAATAATATTATTTTTAAATTTCATTGATTTACTTATTATGAAATCATGCATTTCATACGTTATAAAATTAAATTTATAATAATTATTATTAATGATCAAAAACCTTTAATGCTGCAAAATATAAGCACCAATAAAAATTTTAGAATTAATCAATGATTTATTGCTGGTAATATTTTTTACATTAAAACGTAACTAATGAATATTAAACATTTTTCGATTAATACAGAAATAACTTATCTTTTTATTGGCCATTATCATTCAGGATGTAGTAGCTTATGTATTGAAGGACATTTTTCAAGTATTTAAGTATATATCATAGCGTCCTAATTCTGTACATAAACGTTTTTGACCAGATGGAGATCTTGTAGGAAGCTAATAAATTAAAATAAATATTAAAATTATACATATAACAACTGCAATATATATATATATGATTATACATTACATTTATTGAGAAAATATTATAATTATATTTGGAGAAAACTTTAAGAGTTAATAGATATTAATAGTAACTGTAACACTTATCAGACTACTCTTTTTAGATAACAAAAAGAATAATAAATTATACAAATAAAATTTCAACAGAAGAACTAAATTAAAAATAAAATAAAAAGACAAACCTTTATTTTGACAGTAAAAAAAGCCATTACTGCAGTCTCCAGTGTCAGGTTCATCACTTATATCCGCACAGTCACAATACTTATCTTTTATTGTTTCAAAAAGGTATAATAAGACTTCCATTGAGACGCTGCAAATTTTCATCAAAGTATAGTGGTTCTTTAGTAATTAATATATCACAAAGTACTTTACAATGAGTTGCTTTGACTGTCTTCATAAAAACGTCTTGTCAGGTTGGAGGTTATAGCTATAGCCAAAGCATGTTTAACCTTTTTTTATTGATTGTTTTCATTTTAATTCTCCTGATTCATTATATGATAGCTACATGCAATTATTACCTTAAATGCTTGATCAAAATTTCTTCAAACCTATAAATAAATAACAAAATACATAAGTGATTGAAGTTTTTATGTACATTTATAAATTATTCTCTTTTATTTTCTTTTTTTTTACTTACGACGACAAGAAACAGTATACGCGGTGTGTTGGTAGACTACTGTAAGGGCATGCTCCATATTCTTTGCTGTGCTCTGCTTTTTTTTTAATATTATGGCTCTTCAAGTTCGCGCATTAAATACGCAGCATCCAATGTGGCAGTGTGTATTCCGAAAATTTATTCATCCCTGTTTTCCACAAGCTTCTCGTCATTGCGCACCAGTATGCGCAGTGAATTTTTGTATACAGGGAGAGTATTATTGGTTCCTTGTTCCTCAGTGATTAACTATATTGTACCAACGAAGATAGACGCTTATAGAAGCGTACTCTTAAATGGGAAATTTCTGCCAAAAATGAGTTACCCAGCTACTGAGGGCGCCACTAGATCCCATGTATTTTTATATCTATATATATCAAATTTTTCATATGTATAGATATACAAACAATGTTAAAGTGTTACCGGACGAAAAATTTAACTCAGAAGTACGCTTCTATAAGCGTCTATCTTCGTTGATTGTACTACCTTATCTTGACACATTAATTTCATAACTTCTGTCCTTGTGATAAAATGTGCGATTCGCTAGAGCAGTCCCCCAGGTGTGTAATCCCGAAAAGTGGAACACAGGCGTTTGGGCCGTTACACTCAAAAAGTAACAAGATATAAAAATAACATTTGTTTGTATATATATGATAAACACATGCGTTGTCACTTGTATTTTTTTACATATAGATATACTAACCAATGTAATCTTGTAACTTTTTGAGTATAAGGTCTATTAGTAGTATGCTTACACATGCGCGCGTTCAGGCTTCTTTCTCAGTTGTACGTCCTACTTAGCAAATACAAAATTAATTTTATCATCCCGATCGGAAAAGAAAACAGGGCGCGAGCTTGGCCCTAACTAATTGCCAAGAAGGCCATTCTAGGCCCTTCCATGGCAAACCATTGCGTTGAATGGCGCAGCGTCACGGGGCGATAGCAAGGCCCTTGCTAGTCACGGTCTTCTCTAAATCAAGAGACGCGCGTCGCGCCTCGAAGGCATGTATGGGCTGGGCCCTATTTGCGCTGGCTGTGCCTTACCTCCGTGACAAAATTAGCGTGGGCCAACGTAGGCTGCCCGTAGAGGGCCTTGTCTGCTATGTTGGTTAGCCACGATATTTTTCCGCTCGGGATTCAATATCTGAATTAATACCATATCTATACTTTTAAAGAGATATAAAGTTTAAAACTATTATAAAACTTAGTAATATTTTGTGAAATGATTTTTTTTCCATGTAATCAATATTATTTGCAAAAATTTATTTATTGTCAATAAAAAATTTTATGATTTTAAACTATTCATTTTGTTATTCAATTTTATTCTTTTAAATGTTAACTTATTTTTTTTTTTTTTAAATTGTGACATTTAATTATATTGATTTTTTAAAAATTAAATTTATTTAAGAACAGATTACTTCATAATTATACAATTGCAGTACTTTCATTATTTAAAATAATGACTTTAAATTCAATTATAAGTCCTAAGTTAGCAATGTTTACAAGATTGTAGCTTAAATTTTTTTTTAAATTATGATAAAGTAAAACCCTTATAAATTTTCTTGGCAAGTTTATGGGAATTTTTTTACTTAATTTCTTAAAAATAATTGAAGTTTTTTAAAATTAATTATCAAATTCTACGATATACTGTCAGACTAATCAAATTAACATTAATAACATGCAAAAACAAAGTTGAATAAAAGTTCGAATTCTACAGAAGCAATAACTTGAAGAAAAAAAAAATAAAATCAATGTACAAGTATCTATAACTTCATGCAAGTATTTTCAATAATTTTCTGCCATATCTTTCTTCAGATTATATTTTTAGTTTTATATTATGACTCTAGCAAAGTCATTCAGAGCATATATTTCAATATAGCATTCATTGCTTATTATAATAGCTAAATCAATCATGTACTTTTTTTTATTTAAGGCATTTCCAAAATTAAAACATTTTTATCCATTGATTGAGGTTATCAATTTCATGCCAATTCTCATGTCATGCAGGTGATTACGAGACACATTTTTATATCGAATATTTATGTTTCAACACAACACTATGAATTTTATGAAAGTATTTCTAACAATCGCCGTCGAGGCGCTACCGTGCCTCTTAATATACAAAAAAATAATTACTATTGCGCTATAAACTACATCTACATAACAATCATGCACTAAACGAAATTCTTCAAAGAGATTTGAAAAACAAAATTTGTTTTTAACAATTACAGTAGCTCTATGAGTTAGTATACCTTTTAATTTTATTGTATTTTTTAAAATATTTTTTTTTATTAATTATTTATTGTAACAATTTCAAAATATTTATCTACTACAGTTTCTTTCAAACATAATTTTATGATTTGTAATCTATATTATTTCCATACGTTTGTAACAAACTTTCAAAGTACAATTTTTTTATTATACAATGAAAGTGATACACTGCATTTGCAGTTATTATGAAATGAGCCCCTCCAACGCCCATTACCATGAGACGCAACCAATTTACACAAATTTAAGCAATATTCGTCTCTCTGTACTCTGTATTAAGTATGTCGTGCTGTCATTTTTATGTATATCATGCAAATACATTACAAGAATACAAATATTTGTCTTTTATATTTTTAAATATTTATTTTATAATTACGGAAAACATTGTTTAGTATTATTGTTTAGTATGTAAAGTATTGTTTACTAAGAAATTTTCTTACCCAGTTGTTTTTCATTGCGAACGGCAGAATATTTTGCAGTAGATAAAGAAATTATAATTATTAAAAATAATATAATACTTTTGGAACTGTCATGAATGGACAAAAAAATATTCAAATAATATTAACGTTTTATCACATTCATTACATATTACGTCATATTTATTGTATAATATATAACAAAATCGTTTATTTGAAGGGATATACAAGTTAAATCGTGTTTTACACAAAAAAATTTTTCTTATTTTTAATTTTATACCTACACCACCTACAAGATAATCCATGCGTAATGTTGTACTAAATCATCCAAACAATCTATAGAAAATGTTCAGCACCAAATATCGAAAACTGTGCGACTACTTTCATTTTAACTGCTGCCTCATTTACCTCATTTACGAGCAGCATTTCAAATGAAACTAGTCTCACAGTTTTTTATGATTCGTGCTGAACATTTTTTATAGATTCTTTAGATGATTTATAACAAAATTACGAATAGACTATCTTGTAGGTGATATTGGTATAAAATTAAAAACAGAAAATACAATTTTTTGGTGTGCAAATATGATTTTACTTATGTCTCCCGTTACACACGATTAAATATTACTGTAAAAAAATTTTATTTTAAAATATGAAACTTAATGTTAATTTTTTCAAACAAACGTTTCGTTTTCTGTACAATCCTCAAATTTTTTTTTACCCAACATATAATACATCCAATTTCTATATTTATATAATACTTGATATTATTATAATACTTTGAAATAATTCAATTTTTTAATGAAATTTTTTATTTGCATTATATTGAAAATTATATAAAAAATGTTTATAGTTTTTAAATAAATTAATGATACTATGATTACATTCAATGAAGTGTAACTTTTATAAAAGTAATCCTAGCAAAAAATTACCTCAGTGAAAACTTCATTTTTTAAGGTAATCTTTAAATTTCCTTTACATTATTTATATACATTAAGTTTAAAAACAAGTTAATGTTATTCAAAAAAAATGAAAAATTTTAAAAAATTGTTAAACTACAAAAATATTTGAAAAAATGACTAAAAACAATTTAACGAGCTATAATGAATTTGTATTTTGCCTATACTTTCATTTCCATTTTTGGTTTTCATTCTATGACCAACATTATACGAGATATTTCTATTTGAAGAATTACCTTTTTTCAAACATTTTTACGGAAACTTGTATAGTAAACTGTATACAATTATATAATTTTATATTGAATTTTTTTATATTTAACTAATTTCAATTAACATTTTTATTATTGTATTTTTAAGTATGGTTCTGGTGTGGTAATACAACTACTTTTGAAAATTATTTTAAATTGACAGTCTTAACCAAAGCATTAAATCAATCTTCAAGTTTTACGTATATAATATTATTTAACTTCATTCTAAAGCTATAAGATATTACATTTTTTATAAACTGCATTTTACTTTCAATATTAGCTTCTTAGGAAATTAAAATTACCTTCAAGAAATTTCTAATTATAAAGTAAGTTAAAAAAATTTTTAATATAACAATTTTCAAAAATTTTACTCTATAAGCTCTTGACAAACACGCAAGCGTGATTAACAATAATAAGTATTTTATACTTACACTTTATTCTTTTCAAATGGATGCACTTGATTTATGTGCCGAGTTAAATATCTGTTATTTTTAAATATTCTGTCACAATATTTACATCTTACCATGCATGTCTCTTCATGACGTTTCAGTGATACCTTATTTATCAACTTATGACATTTTGGACATTTTAATTTCTGACCATGAACGTCTTTTTGATGTTTTTGGAGATGTTTAACCAACATACCACATAGTTCACATTGTGTGAAAGGATTTTTTTTCAAATTTAAGTGTCTTTGTAAATTTTTCTTCTGCTTATATTTTTTCCCACAATCAGCGCATTCATACTCTTCAGAAATTTTATGCTTCTGATTTTCATGAAACTTTAATTTTTTTTTGGTTACAAAAAGACTCGAGCAATTTTCAATTGAACATTTATGAAGTCTCTTCCGTTTTTCTACAACTGTTGTAACGATAGTTTTGTCACGTGGAACATCCATTTTCTTAGATTCTTCACATTGGCAAGAAAATGGTTCATAGGCGCTGTTACTTTCTTTGCAGCTATAATTTATTGCTTCGGCTAAATTCATACCAAGGTTCACTACAGCGTGATAAGTGCCTCTGCGAATGTAAAATAAGTCTCCTGGGTTCTGAAGCTCGAACGTATACGGTATTTTCCAACTATCTAGTAAGAGCGGAGAAATCATATACAGTTTATGTTGTAGAATTTGAGAGCATATTCTTTCGTCACAGCTTGAAGCTTTCAAATGATTCATAAATTCATTTTCAACTTCCGCTCTGAAACAATTATCTATCAAATACCATGATTTTGGAGCTCCATACTTTAGTACATTCAGGCTGCCCAGTGCACCATCTTCTATGTGAAGAGTTGTATAGCTGTTTTTGGATGCAACGTAGTGCATCGATTCATTAATTCCTGGCATTTCAGGCACACCTTTTGCTTCGTTTGCACTTATATGTGATTCGAAAGTTTTTAACAAACATGTTGTTTCATTTGGTGTATTTTCGATATCACGAAAGTATACGACACCTTTTCCATAGTTTTCAAAAACATTTTTGAAAGCTTTCACAGCGATTTCCCAATCTTCAGCATTTTCTATAATCAATGTCTCGTCACTTTTAACGTTTTGCTGTAAATGATATGTTTTTTGCTGCATAGTCAATGGTATAGATTCATTAAAATATACTCCTTCAGCATATTTCTTCAAATGCTCGTAGCATACATTTTCCGCTCGTAGGTACGACGAAAAATTTATGCTTTCTGTGACATCAATCACATTCCGAAACTGTAAAAAAATAATTTAATTTTTTTAAATTTTCAAAATTTGACTACTACATTTTTTGCATGGAAATTGTGATATCAGTTTACCTACGTATGCTCGATCATACACACTTGATGAAAAAATTTACTTTAAAAATGTATAAAGTACAACTGATACCGTAGTTACTGGTATTATAATTTCCATTTAAAAACATTATTATTAAATCTTAATTATGAATGTTTGAATCCAACATCGAAAATATTAAAAAACTAACAGACAACTTTTATATATTGAAACATTTATTTACTGTAATCTATTTCTATTTTCAATTTCTTGCCGACCCGGTAAAAATATGGGTAACAGTAATCGTATATGTACTTCATTTACGAATGGTTTATTCGTCCATTGATGACATAGTAATATTAAAGTATCTATAAGTGCAAAAGAAACATATAAAAGTAATTCGACGGTCGAGGGGAAGAAGGTGTCATTTCAATTATTTTTAAAGAAAGGTGCCATTTCATTTTTGGATGAAAAGAGGTGTCGTTTTATTTTAATTTAAAGAAAAGTGTTATGTCAAAACAATTTTTTTCCATTTAATTATGAAGTTGGTCCTTAAATGAATAATTCAATTACAAAATTAAAATAAATTTAATAGATAAATTAAATATATACATTTAGAAATGTCAATTCTTTTCAGCCCAAAATGAAATGGCACCTTTCTTTAAAAAAAAATTGAAATGACACCTTCTTCCCCTCGACCGTCGAATTTCTCTATAACTATTAAAATATACATGGTTAAATATTATTATATGAATAAGTAGATAAACAGTCCTATCAATAACGTTTCATCAACATTTGATTCTTAATTAAATCGTTTACATATTCGTTTTATGGCAATTGCTTTTACTTTTAAAAATGATGGTTATTATAATTAATTTTCGGAAATTTCATTATACTTTAACACTCGATCAATGTAATATAATTTCATAAAAAAATTATTTAAAATAATTATATTTATTAATCTTCAAAGAGCTGCAATGACAGGAGCCATATTACCCTAAGAAACAAGTCTTATATCAAAGAATAATTGTGTACAAAATATTGATCATGGCTTCTACCAGTAAACTGGTATCGAAAACCTCAAAAAGGTCAATAAACCTATTATTATTAAACAAAAAGTGAAGTCTTTATTTATGCAATATTTGAATGTTTGTCAAATCATATTTTTCGTTTTGAACGCATGCACATATATCTTGCTAACTTTTATTTAAAACAAACTTATCTTGTTTTGATCTTGAAAGATACGTTTATTACATATCTATAATTTATGGCTCTATAATAAAAAAAAATTTTTTCTTTAAACAACGACGTATAATTATGTTCTTTGGAATGAAATTATATTTTTTTTTATTAATAATAACGATTGTATACAAAAAATAAAGATTAAGTCGTATTAGCTCCAAATTTTGCATACAATATTTTTTATATAACTAGAAAAGAAGGTATTGAAAATTGGTTTTCTTAGTGAAGTTTTCATTGTAGAGCTATTTTAAGAATTGAAAAATAATTTTTATTCAAGATATTTTATTTATTTTATGTAAATTATTCGATCAATTTTCTTTTAAATTGACATGGAAATTATTTGTGACTGTTAAAAGAAGGACAACTTTTTAAAACTGATTTTCTAAGCGTATTTTTTAAATAGATAATTTTAAAAATAATGAACAAATATTTCATTTTCCATTTGTTTTCTATTTTACGTTCACTTATTCATAGATTTGCTACTAAATTTGTGAACAAGTTACTTACTACCATTAGAAGAAAACTAGAATTTGTTAACTAATTTTCTTAGCGTACTTAACATTTCAGAGCATTATAAATATTTTATCAATAATTTGGATTTTTATAATTTGTTTTTTTACGTTAAATACTCCATTTGATATAAAATTTATATGGAAATAATTTGCGACTGCCATAAGAAAGAAAATTTTGTAAAATTTCTTTTCTTAGCGTAGTTTAAACTTTTCATCATTATCAAAATTGTATAATATTATTTTTGACAAAAAAATTGTAAGGTAATGTATGTGTTATATGTAATATATCGGGAAATATTGATTATGAATAATTTTTTACACTATCATAACATTTTCAACAATTAATTGAAATTACTGAAACTCTATAGAAAGCATTGCGCCAAAATACTTGGCAACGTTTTTTTAATCATAATTCAAAGCTATGTAAATTAACATTTGATTTTTTATTTTCATGTAATTTACAAGTGGTAAAATGATACTAATGAAATAGGGTTACTATGGGGCATATTAAACCAAAAGAAAAGCCACGAGTGCGTTTTTTTGCATCAACGAATCGTATTCTATATACAGTTGAAGACAAATCCATTTATACAAAAATGGAAGACTATATATGATGTTATAAAAGCGATGGACAGTTTAACGCTTTCAATCTCTATACTATCAGTATTCAACCATTTTTTAAATGTTTCCTCCTCAACGTTAAAATAAAATATTTTTTAATAAAACAATAAAATAATTAACTAGTTTTTTTTAAAACGCTCTGATTAAATGAAAACAATAATTTATAACAAAACGCTTATATTTTAGTTAATTTGAATTATTTTACAAATTACGTTATAATATATATTATAAATTACGCACTTGATTAATATTTTATTACAATTTTTGATAAAAGCGTGATGAATATTTTAAACACATTTACAATTATATTCTTTACATCTGATTTTCTATTTTAAGAAATTATTTTTTTGTCCTCAGGCCACAAAATGTGTTTGCCCTGTGGTCCTCGCCTCAGCCGCCTCCTATAATTTACACGGTCTTTGAACAAAAAATTACTTGATGCTATCGCGGACGCAAATGTATCACCCTTGCTCGTTCACAGCTTACACTCGGCTAGAATAATACTTTTTGCGTCCTTTATGCATAATGCACTTATTTTAACAAATGTAAAAATCTAATTTGTAGTGTTATTGTAGTACATTCAAAAGATTTTACCTATTTCCAAATTTTCTTCTTTTTAATAAAAGCGTTTCTTTCAGTTACATTTTTTATTTTATTTTTTAACCGCTTTGTTTTTGAGAAAAGTAAGGAACGAAAAAATATTACAAACACACACATTCACTGTAGCGTTTCTTACTTTGTTTAAAAACAAGAACAAAACATTCTACCCCTTTGTTTTTGAGAAAAGTTAAAAATGCAAAAATATTATAAACATACACTTTCACTTCAGCGTTCCTTACTTTTCGGAAAAACAATGCGGTACAATTTTTTTTATTGTGCATGAATATTCATAATAATATCTATTGCGGTCAACCTTCAATTTGCGGATACATTGATTCATACTTAAATAAATAACAAAAATATCAATTAGACAAGGACAGCTAATCCGACATGTTCTAAAGCTAATACTTATTTTATCGCGTTCCAAATATTTTGCTGGGGTGAACCGACGAGTTGCTTTTATGTCATTTGTATTGTACATGATACCTTACCATGGATAGTAGTCGCGCAGCATAGGTTTTCGTAGCCGACCTATGTTCACAGCTCTACCAAAGTTTTTCTCATGTTTTTTGATCTATTGATTAAAACTTTCTAGAGTGGAAATTCGAAAGCATGGTAAAAAAAACGTTATTAACAATTTTTGTTAACAAAATAAAAAATTACAAAACTTGTAGAAAAATAAGTTTTATCGTATTCTTTGATCATTTTTTAACAAAAAACCTGTATACAATTATTTTCGTGGGACGCTTAGTTTCATTTTAACAAATTCTCAAACTTTAAAAAAATATTTTCTTCGCGTTTTTTCATCGCGTATTTCGCAATTGTTTATGTATTTTTTCAACGTTTTAAAGATAAACAAATTATTCAAATATTGTACTTCAATAAAAAAAAAACACTCTCGTGCGTGAAAAAATATTACAAAAATCCTTTTGTTCCTGCAGCACCCAGAGCGTTAAGGGCGCTGAAAGTACGCAATATTAATGGTTTATTACTGATAAACTAGCAATCCAAAATTTAAAAAAATTTTTTGAAAAATCAAAGAAAAATATTAAAAAAATTTTTTGAGTATTGGTACTTAACAAAAAATGCATAAACAATTCAGGAATACGCGATAAAAAATCGCGAAAAATTAATTTTTTTTAACTTTTTAGAATTTTTTATAATTCAACAAAGCATCCCACGAAAATAATTGTAAGAAGGTTTTTGTTAAAAAATGATCAAAAAACGCGATAGAATTATTTGACATGTTTTTAAATTTTTTTATTTGGTAACAAAAATTTTTAATAAGGTTTTTTTAATCAGGCTTTGGAATTTATACCCTAGAAATTATTAATAAAGGGATCAACATACATAAGAAAAACCTTGGTGGAGATCTGGACATCGATCGGCTACGAAAACCTATCCTGCGCCTCTAACATACATTTGTCTTTAGTTAAGAGTAACGGAGAGTAGGCACTACTATAACAAGTAAAGTAGGAAGGGGGAGAGATGCGGCATTGTATGTGCGTTGCAAATCACATTATGCACATTTAACTTATCTTATTGGTGAAAAGCTACAAAAATGTATTCTTAACATGTTATAAATATATATAAACAAAATTTATGTAATATTTATAAATAATAATAAAATAATATGAAATTTTATCAAGTTTCATTATTTTTACGGTCCTGAACATATTTGAATTCCGGCAACGTTATCTGTTTGTTATTGCATTATTTCTTGCATATGGTTAAACTTATTATAACCTAGGTAACATGTGACATTTTCTTAAGAAAGGAGACCCTTGTAGAAATCACTGGGTTTCTAGATACAAATAAGCGAGACCCTTAAAACATAGCTTTTAGCTATTGATTTTAGTTCATTATTATTAGCTTAACGGGTGAAACCTGTAAACCTTCTACCAGGGGATGCGTTTATTTATTCCACAATGTTTTCTAGTTGTACAGAACCATCATTTCAATAATTTTTTACAATTTTTTTTTATATTCAATATTTTTAGATGATTCATCAACCTAATACTTTGTTTATATGTTCTCAATGTATGAATTCTGCAGAATTTAATAAATACTTTATTATTAACATCTGTTCATTTGAAATGATATAGTACATTATTAAACGGGTGTGTAAAGGCTTTATTTACGAAACGAGAAGTTTACCGCCCGAGCCGGAGGCGAGGGCTGTAACGAGTTTCGTAAAAAAGCCTTTACACATCAGTTTCATAATATATTTTATACCGTGAGAGCCGAATAATCATATTAAAGTTATGATTTTGAGGTTACAGTGGTATAAAAAATATTAATTTTAACCTTCAAATTAAAGGTTACAAGGGTTATATCTTTAAACACTGTATTTCAAAAATATTATTTTTTATTATTTCATCGATAACTGAGTCTGCAATGTAATTGACATAAAAATATAGGTATTTTCTACGAACTTAAAAATTTTCATAATATTTTTTTTATTTATGTGTCATGGAATAACCACCTTCAAATAAATCTATTGAAATAATAGTTCGGATATTTTACTCGTTTCTAAACTGTTGTTATTTTTTCTACCCTGAATCTTTAATAAAAGTTATATGCATTTCCAAAGTTTCGGAAATGTTGACTTAAATATATTTATAATCCTTGAAACATTTTGAAAATATTAATTAATTTCAAAAAAACATTATTTAAAGTTAAGATTTTACATGAATTTGTATATGAGCATTGACATATGTAATGACATTCTTTCGTTTTCACAAACCTACGAATCAATATCACTCGCATCATATACTACCATGCTCAGCGATATCTCGGCGACATTTAATCTGTAAATACTCCCCAAGGGAGAATTGACAGATTGAATATCGTCGAGATATGAGCATGAACGTATGTAATGCCTATACAAATTTTGCATGGTCTATAGATATTCCATCAAATACGGCCTACCGCGACATTAAGTTATATACGCTCATGTCTAAATCAAAATTTTTTAAATTTGATCAAATATAACACGTCAATTTAATGAAGTAAAGATCCCATTTTTAATAATCAAGTTTAAAAGAATATTAATATCTATTGACTGAATACATGCGACTATATAACTATATATACACTAAACATAGATAGAAAGCTTATGTTCAATGCTAAAAATTGAAATGCTTATTTTTTTTTTTAATAATTCGTCAAAAGTTTATCGAATTTAAACTTTGTCTCATTTTTATTGTAATGTTATTATATGCTCAATCAAAAATTTTTTTTTACCATCAATCAAAAAGATATACTACTACCTTCAACAATGAAAGCATCATTACTTTGTTTTCTTGTAAAAAAATGCGTAAATTAATGTTATTGATTTATTTGCCATTACATTTTGGTGTTGAAAATAAATATTATTATATATACTTTTTTTTAAATTGTAAGTAATATCTTTGTTATGTAGATACTTCATGTAGAATTTTCTATATATTTTTTTATCTACATGTCTTTATATAAACTAGCCATATATTATTATAGGTATATTGGTTCTGTGGTGTTGGTATGCCTACGGACGCGGTACATTATCATTGTTACTACTTAGTGAATGCCTGGTTTATTTTTTGCTTAAAGGGATGTCGGATTCGCTGAAAATCATTTTGTATTTTTTATTTAATGGATATCTTTTTTAATTTGTTATTCAAAGAAATATCTAATGAAACTATGTATCAGAATAGATAAACATCACAAAAAAATACAAATAATAAAATTTTTTTTTTACTTTTTGTGTATGTGCTTTTAGTGAATTTCTTGTGTTTCCTCCACTCAGCTTAAATTTACCGTTTACACAGAAACTTTGAATAATAATATTTTTAACTACCCAAAACTTATAATAAAAATGCACAATAAAGGAAAAATAAACAAGATTCATTCATTATTATATATTATTTATATTACTTTCATCTGTGATGATTTATGCATAATTTATATAACGTCTAATTAATTTTTCTTAAAAGTGTCTATTATAGTGTACGGTATAATATTTTAAAAATTATATTGTTAGACATATTAATGTGTTTATCTTTGAAACGATTATCGATAGAATGAATTGAAATGCAATCGTAATTTAATCAACATTTTTCACAGAAAAAGATTAATTTGTCATTTGTAAATTTTTTTTTTTAATATAAGGTGTTTTGTTGATTCTTTTAAAAAATAATTAAATAATAATGTTTTTCTTGTTATTGGTAATTATTAAAATAAACATTATTATTAAGGTAAATTTTTAACTTTATTATTGTATTTACTTAACCTTATGATTTACAAGGAACAGATCATTAACATTTTATGATATAAAAAGTGCAATATTACTTTTTTTATACAAAATTAATTTGATTGATAATTACTAATATTTTGAAAAATTATTTATGTATTATATTTTATGATTTTAATGAATATACAAAAAAATCAAGACAATTTTCATGTTCCCTCAAAAAATATATTTCATCCGTCACGTAAAATACGAAAAAATAAAAGACCCGCATTTTTTAATTCAAATGAAAACTTGAAGAGATAGAGGCAGTTGAAATTAGTGTGACGTCACAAGGATATATCGTTGGGACGCCACGCATAATGGCGCTATATCTATGTTTAGGAAAATTTTATTAGCTTATACAAGCCTGATTAATTGATACATTTTTTCATGAAGCATGATAATTTTTAAATGACAAGAAACGTCTCAATTGTAATTCATTTGTTTGCAAACTAGTATGTAAAGTAACAATATTGTACATTTAACCAAAAGCCAAATAAGTTGCTACAGTTTCAGATAACAGATACTTAGACCACTATATAATGTATTGCTTTTTTTATTTTTCATAGAATTTTGATATATTTTTTGTACCGTTTTTACCGTTTGTGTAGCAGCTGGAAATGGATGTACCTAAGAAAAAATTCAAACTGTCCGAAAAGAAAATTAGAAAAGTTTCAAAATTTTAAACTAATTGGTCGTTATCCGCTAGGTTTATGGAAAAAAAAATTTTTTTGCAATCCCCTGCAATACAATTTAAGATTACACACGATTTAAGACATTTTTCAAATTAATTCCCTAGGTGAATAATATACTATTTATTAAATTTACCATTTTTCGAAAAAATATTTTACTTAAAATATTATGCATTTAAAAAAAATTGAAATCAAGAGAACAATGTTCCCTTGTTGCTGATAGATCAAATTATAATTGTTTTAACTTAAAAATAAATATATCTTTTGAAAACTTTTTTTCTAGTTTATATTTAGATATTAACATTATCAGCTAAAAACTATTGTTTAAAATGTGGAAAAAATATTTTTTACACAGGGCGCGTACAGTGGATACTTTACTCCCTCCCAGCGAAAAGTAAGGTACCCACTGTACGCTGCCTGTGTAAAAAAATCGTATATTCTCCGCGGGAGTAAATGAAAAATCCCTTAAATCGTATGTTTGTCACCCTCGCCTTCGGCTCGGGTGACATTTAACATACGATTTAAGACATTTTTCGTTTTTACTCCCTAGGTGAATAATATACTATTATACTATAATAGAAAAACTCCTGAGTTTTAATAAGCAGATGTAAAACTTACATTACATATAAATTTATGAATATCGACTATATTTCTATGTAATTCTTAAATTACAGGAAAAGAAATCCATTAGCTTGTAGTATGCACTATGAACATGAAGTACTTACATTTTTCAATTCATCAATTCATTAGTTTTTGAAAATTTTCAATTTCTGTTTAAAAGTAAAAATATTTGAATATATAATATTGGAACCCAAAATTTTTAATTACTGAATTCATTTCAAATTTTAACCAGATAATCTTGAATGGACCTAGTGCATGGTAATACATTTATTTTACTGAAATTTTGCAATTACATAAAAATGTTGGTATCATTGAACAGAACAGGCTTTGTGTCCGTTTTACATTCCTTCAATACACAATGTCATGTTAACATTTTAATTTAGATTATTTCTTTAATTTGGGTAACCCAAAATTATGAAAACATTATTAGTTTGCATAAGCGCCTATGAAATTGAGGGGCTGGAAACGAAAAGGGCACATAGCGCGGATCGCGCGTATAAATATTGTCCAACTATACTAAATTTCAAAGTTGTTAATAATTAAATTTTTATGATTTAAATTTATAAATCATAATAGTTATCATTATAGTTATTAAATGAGAGCATTTTTATATTTTACAATGTCTTGCGCGCAGACCGCGGAGTCAGCTGTCTGTTGCCCCACGATTCTTCAACTGACTCCGCGATCTGCGCGCAAGACATTGTAAAATCTAAAAATGCTCTCATTTAATAACTATAACAGTTAAAGATCTGAAACTTTCCAAAAAAATTCTTAAACTATTATATTTTAATACTGTGTTAGCAGATTCGCCATTTTCAAAAGTTCATCACTAAACTTTTGTCTTTGAAAATAACAGTTCATGATTACATAGCTTATTTGTTTAAAAATTCGCCATTTGTAAATAAATAAATATTAAGACCTCGTTCGTTGACTAAAACTTGCGGAAGATATTGCAGAATATGTAAAAAAATTTTCAAGGCTAAATATTCAATAGAAAAAAAAACGCGACGAGTTGAAGTGAAAAAAACATTGAAATAATAAATTTAAAAAAATCGTGTTTTTGGCGAATAATTGATAAATTATAAAAAATTTTAACATGATTCCAACATAAAAAAGTTTCAAAATTATATTCTTTATACATTTAAATCATAAAAATTTAATTATTAACAACTTTGAAATTTAGTATAGTTGGACAATACTTATACGCGCGATCCGCGCTATGTGCCCTTTTCGTTTCCAGCCCCTCAGTAGATCATTATAGGTATTTCGTGATTAACAGGGTGCTCGCATGCAGCAACATTACAGACACACACACACACACACACACACACATATATATATATATATATATATATATATATATATATATATATTTATATATATATATAAAATTCATTAAAGTTCAATAATTATATATTATACCTTTAATACTCCATGAAGTTATAATTAGTAAAATTTGGCTCATTTTATCCTATAAAGATATACTGCATGAATCATTTTTATGAAAATATGTAAACAGAAGAACTATGTAAAATTTTTTAGCAACATTACCTAAAGGAAAGTGTAACCCCTTTCAAAATTGTAAAAGATTGATACAAATAGTGAGATAATAAATTCAAATAACGAGGTTGGTTTTACACGGTATAACACGTGTGTTACGTGTGTCACTTCTTTGCGATTAAGAGAGGAAGGCAAGAACGTTAATAATTGAAATATGTAGCATCGAAACAAATGTTATTGTCCAATTAAGAATTATCTCACTTAGTGCAATATTTATCTTAAATGTGGTAAACATATAGTTGTAATTTTAACGAGGACCGTTTTTTTATAAATGAATTATATTTGTCATCACATGTAAATTTGATCATTGAAACAATTAATAAATATTTATACAAACTGTAGTCAATTAAAAAATTTTTGCTAAAATATTATAATTTATGTCAATTATGAAACAAAATACAAAATTGTCAGAATGTAATAATATCTGTACAAGCAATTCATACATTTAAAAATAATTTATTTCAAGCCAGCATTTGATTTGTACGAATATAAGTCGTAATTTATTATTAAAATTTTTTATTTTTTAATAAATTATAATACAAATTCACAATAACATTATTAATTACATACAGTGTATTGTTTTTGAGAAAATTAGTGTTCATCTTTAATATATTTCCTTCGTTTTGTAATTATCGCGATAAAGATTGAAACCAAAAATTATCTTATTTACAAGTTTGTTAAATAAATGACATTATTCTTTTGATACATTTTATCATTATTTAAATTATTTTATATGTTGGATTCAAACAAAATAATTTTGTAGGTGCAAACTTTGAAAAACTTTAAGAATTTGAAGTTATTAACAAATACAAATAAATTAACAGTTCCAAAAAATAACAACTTATATAATGCAAAGTTTTATCCTAGAAGAAATTCATAAAAATATGTGAGCTACATTTGAAAAATGTACACTTACCATCAGCACTGAATATCGCTGATATTTCAATGGTTGTTCTTTAATAATCTTTTTTACATCTTCCATAGAACAATCATTAATAGACACAGCTATGTCTTCTAGACCGCCAATATAATTAGAGTTTATAAACTCATCATTATCCTTTTGTTTTCTTTGTTTTTTACGAGACATGTCAAAATTGTGTTCGACAAAAAATCACGCACGATGCAATAACAATTGCAGTACACTTCACAAAAGCTTAAATATTTACAAAGGATAATGAAAAATCTGCGATGTATATTTTTCAAAATTGAAGAAGTATCATATAATCGGAAAAATATATTTTCCAAAATTTTAGTATCGATTCTTGATAACCTAACTAATTATAAGTACGTTACGGCACGAACTAAAAACAAATGTTACGCTGCAAAAATGTTTTAAGTTACAGTTGGTGACATATTATTGTTGCTTAAAAATTTATTTTTACTTCAAACTAAAGTTTTTTATTTTAAAAGGAATTAATGTAATTATTTATTAGGAACTATAATAGCCTATAAATGCAACTTCCAGAATAAATACACTATGAATAAAACCCTTGTGAAATATAAATTATATTCGCATAAACTTTAGAGGGCGTAGCTTAGATAAAGTCACGTGACTTTATACCACTACGAGTGTCGAAACGTACCCTTTTCAATATACGTGAGCATCGAGTAAGCACATAGTCCGAGAACAATATTCTTTAGTATTGAACACTACTAAGTACGATATCAGCTACGTATAATTATATCTAAGCTGCACTCTTAAAACTAAAACGCATTTTTTACGATTCCATTCGGTGTCTGCCTGTGTACTATTGTCGATATTATGCGAACACCGTATTATTAATTGATACTTATTTTGCAGAGGTTATATTTTTTAATATGCACGAGTGTATCACCTATGTGAGCGAGTGAGCGACGTTATATAGTATATTATTATTTAAAATAAAAGTTTGCTTCAGCAAGACGTTATTGTTGACAAATGTGAAAAATTCTACAATAAATGGATAAGGGTGTGCAAAACCTGGTTTATTGAAATAAGGCAAGCATACAATCATTTTAGAGTAAATAACAAATTTTACTACGGAGTATAAGAGTTTAATATAAATCTTAGAATTTCTGCGTTGATGCAGTAAGACACAAAATTAAAATATTATTAATAAGCTGTAAGCAAATCATGAAAAGCCTATATGATCATTTACAAGTCTTGGAGGTATTTTCTACTTTTGGTTTGCGTAGTATAAAATTCGCAATGAGAGTAGTATACGTTTTTGGAATTGTGACAAATGATATTGCTATAAAACCACCAGAAACTATTGATATAAATCATAATAATGTTAGTACGATTATGTATTTCAATTGAAATTTAATATTGCTTATTCAAATTCTTTAGTTTACACATCACAATTGTAAACTTGTGCTGTACAGAATACAATAGATTATGGACTTCATAATTACCGTTATCGACTTAAGTTGTTGGTAATGCAGTCGAAATTCGTTCTGTAATATATGGTGCTTTTTTTTATAATAAAAAGTATTTCATTAATAGTTTCACATATATAAAATGATGTTGATTATTATGGTAAAATAAAGTGTTAAGTATAAATGCAGCTTTTTATTTAGATGTAGGTTAAAATTGCCAATTTAACAGAAAAGTAAAATAGTCTTCAAAAGTAATATAAGTAATTGAAGATTAGTATATCGTGTAGTACTAGTAAAAGTTTAACAATACATCGACTATTAATTGTGAAAAATAATAAAGTAGAAACAACGTTCAGTAGAAACCATTGATAAAATATGTTTATTTTGTAAACATAAACTTCATGTGGATGCACGAATATGCATAGGTCTTCTTTATTCTAAAGGATGTATTTAAAAATTGACTAACATTGACAGTCAACAATAATATATACATTTTTGGTACTACAAAATGCATAAGTGAATTAACATTTAATAAACGAAATATTAGATAATCTTTAATATTAGCAACTATATCAATAAATAGTCACCAAAAAATATGACATTCCATCGATGGTACTTTTATTTTAGTATTAATAGATGCTATTATAAAAGAACTTATCATTCGAAAATTTCAAAAAACAATACTGGAGTCTGTATTGAAAACCCTTTAAAATATGTTGATAGAATGGAAAAGTGAAAGTAAATTGGATGTTTCTCGAAAAAAAATTATATTAAATCGTACATGGTAAAGATTGCACAAAGAAGTATGAAAAATATTTAATTAAAGACTGACACCGTTATATATTAATAAATCTGCCAAAAAAAATAATATGAACACTCTTTTTATCTTTGCACAGACAAGAACTTACATTATTCTAAGATTTTGCAATTACAATCGAGGTATTTATTATGTTTGTAAATTCAATTTAACATTGTTAATTGAAGATGCTAGTTTCAGATATTTCAAATAAAAAATGTAATTCTTGATAAATAACAAAAAATTTATGATTTTTAAAATGAATGCAATAGAATTCATTTCTAAAATTTGATTTTTAGATTAATGCATACGCAAAGGTCTAAAGCCAAGAAGAAATTAACAAGAGGAGGATGTATAAAAGCTTCTTAATAGCTTGGCATTCAAAACCAGTTATAGGCCTTAGAGACAATGCAATTCGTTTATCATAGCTTTTATACCGAGGAGCACCAAGTTGAATGAAAGCAGTGCACGCAACTCTCAATTACATGTTTGATTGTATGGTTGTTTCACTACCTGTTAATTCGGAGAATTTTACATGGCTTCTTTCTATTTTTCTTAGCACAGGAAGTCAAAATTCAACAACAAATATGCAAGAGCTTAAGATTAAATACACTGTACTGTTGTTACCAACATCTAGTACTATTAATATAAAGTTCCTTACCAATGATTTAATAAATGTGTGGAAACGGTTGATTTTAGATTGTTGATATAAGATATTGTATTGGTAATAGCATTTTGCATATCTTAAATATATACAGTTATTCAATATTGTATTTTTTGTTACTGTATACATTTATTATTAAATAGTATTTTTTTTAAATAGTATTTCCGAAGAAAAGGAAACAATTGAAGCAGAAATGATTGAACAAATTTCAACAATTAATTTACACTAGAATAATGGATAATTTAGGATTATGACTTTGTATGTTGAATAGGCTTGCTTCCTTCTATAGTAATATCAGAAGGAAAGGTAAACAAATATATTTATTATTTTTTTTATCATTCTATATTGTTGATCTGCAAAATTTTTTTATTTTTCAGATAATAGTAATGAATCTTGAAACAATGAAAACTATTTTGACATATTTTAATAAAAGAGCAATGGATGCATTTCACCTAAATAATGGACAACACAGCGTTCTAAAATAATATTATTTTATATTTTGATACTTCTATAAATTTGTATTTTTGATATTTTATAGTTAGTATATCAAAACATATTTTATGTAACGTAATTTAATGTCAATATAGTCTACTAATGAGTTGTTAATGATTTAAAAAAAATATATTAATTATTTCACATAAATTAAGAAAAATTCGAGGTCAAAGCGAGGTGATTCATTGCAGTTATTTTTTTTCCAGCTGAAAGAATAATTATATAGCATATTTTTATAAATAATATTAAAGGCATAACTTTTTAAAATTATATATTTATTTAAGATGAATAAAGTAATTGTAATAAATAACATTTACTTCTTGTCTTCTGAAGTTTGTTTACAATTTTTTTATTTTCATTTTCTATAATATCTAATACGTAGTTTTCCAGAGTTTTTACATTAGTATAATGCGCTTCCTTATGAAAAAACAAAAGTCCATCAAATGGAAATTATACAGAATTTTTTTTGAAAACAATAAAAGACATGATCACAAGTTTCATTTGATAATTTTAAAATTATACAATTATTTACTGTTATTTACATTTATTTAGTTTTAGTAACAATTATTCACATTTATTTACGATTATTAATATTTGTTTACAATTAATTAAAGTTATTTACACTTCCTAACATTTTCGAAAATTTTCAAAAATTTATTAAAATTTTTTCTATATATATACTACAATTTTGGAAAATGTGAATAGCTGTAAATAATTGTAAAAAACTCTGAAAAATTGTAAATAATTGTTAATAATTATTTATAACATTAAATTATTCACAAATTTAAATTTTTGAAAATGTAAATAACTGCAAATAATTATAAATAATTGTAAATAACTATGAAAAAAGTGTTAATAATATTGTAAATAACTGTTATTAAGTGTAAATAACTATAAATAATAGTAATTAATTATAAATGATAGTAATTAATAGTAAATAACTGTAAATAACTATTATTTATGCCTGAATTCTGAGATTTTTTAACGATTATTTACAATTATTGACTATTGTTTACAGTTATTCACAGAAATCATTTCCATATGGGTTCATTAATTCTTTTTTATGGTTTTAATTTTTAAAATAGCATGATAAATAATGAAACCACACAAATATTTATATATTATGTATTTTCAGTTTGATTGATGCATACAGTACAATAAAACTGGCTTCAAATTATGTTTGATAAATATTGTTAAAAAAAATTCCGGTCTAGCAGTACAAATAAACGCGATCACAACTGCGCCACCTTCAGATCTTGAAGTAAAACTATATACGGGAGTAGAGCCTTTCAGCACTGCCTCGCGCGGCTCAACTCCCGTATGCCTTGTTTTTATTATGCACTAAAGAAAAGCATTATAGACTAAATGGTTCAACAATTTTTTGACGAATTGATTATTAACTTCACATAATATGCTAGTCATTGTACGTTGTTTATTAAAATAATTATTTTTTAGTTTAAGAATATTTTGTTTTATGACTTTATATATTTTTATTAAGTAAAATGTTTTTGAAACTGAGAATTAATTATCAAAATAATATCCTCTTAATATTTTCTACTAAATATTAAGAAAATAAGTTATTGTTAAAAAAAAGTCCAATTATAATTCATAATTTAAATTAAATTTTATTTAAACTTTGTTTAATCATTATATAAAATTAATTATTGATTTATCATTACTAAAATTATTTTCTGTCAAAATTATTTTATACAATTAATGTACTCGCAATTCATCAAGAGCACTTAGTTTATTATTTTAATCCCTTTTGGTTTTTTCGCTGATATTGAAGAATAATTTATTATATTTTTTTAATGCAAAGAGAATTGCATTTTATAAAACCGCACTGCGGTGTGATATTTTCCTAAAAATCCTTTTATTTAAAAATGTTTATTTTTTTAATAATTACTTATAAAAGGGATTAACTGTTACTAAAATCACACAATTACAAATATAAATTTATCAATTGTTTAATACAATAATGAACTAAATAAAAGTGCCTAAAAAAATTGGAAATATAAAATATTATATATATAACAAAATTATATCTTCAATAAAAATGAGTTGAAATTAAAATTAAAATTTATCGATTATCTAGAAATACCAAATTAATAAATTTTATGTTGCTTAATATTATTACAAACTACTGCAATATTACAGAATAACAGATTACTTATTAAGCAATACTTAATTCCAATTGCAATGGGAAGAATTTGGCACTTACAGCGGACATAACATTCTAAAGCCATCGAGTATTCACAACTATAAAAATTAAATTGACCCACCTTCTTTAAAATATACTTTTAATGAATGAAACTAGAACTTCAACAATAGTAAAGTTTCATTAAAAATAATTCACAATTCACGTAAAAATAAATAATTAGAATATTTGAGAATCAGGACTTTTTTTTAAATTTAACAGTGTCTAATAACAATAAAAAGCCATCTTCAAAAACAGATGTAGAAAGTATTACAATAATTAATTATGTTTTTTATTCAATAATTAAGAATTGTGGCAAAATCATTATTGGTTACAGTACACTCATTATTATAAACTATTAAAACAAATTGTGAAGTGACTGATGAGCTTTGTAAAATTAGTTATTGAAATGTTAATTTGATAATTTTTTTAATGAAATTTCCAGTGACTGACAAATATTTCATGTGCAACGTTCCAAATGTTTGTCCGTTAGTAATTATTATTTAAACTATTATCAATAATATATTATACAAAAATTGATTAATATTCGCACTAAATATAAATAAGAAAGTCTGATAGAAATATTTTGATACAATTTTTAAGAGCAGATATTAATTACTTGAGTATATAAATACAAATCTGTTCAAAATATTATTTTTTAAAAATAAATTCATTATCAAATATTTATTTACAAACATCACATAAAATATGAATTTACATAAAACAATGCTAATATATCTGTGCAAAGTTCATTGCTCTGTTTATTGCCTAAGACTATGAAAAACAGAAGCCACAATAAGTATTTTCGTAGTTGTGATCATAAATACACTATTTCAAGGACAACAACAATTTTCGATTAAGATCTCGTACAAAAATATCGCAATGTGTTAAACATTTTGTTTTGATTTATTTTAAACTTTATAAATTGTTTATTTTATCATGATTTACAATTTTATATGAAAACAATATAACTTTAAAATATTTTTCATCTTTGATCAGATAATATGAAATATCCTTTTAATAAAAAAAAATTAATATTTTTCTCAATGTATTGGTGTATAAATATATTTTTTTTTATTGTTATTCTGCAAAATTCATAAGTTCTATTTCATGGAAATCTTTAATAAGAATATTACATTTATATTTTCAAGATCAAATAACTTAATAAAAGAAAAATGAATGAGTTTTTATCACTTTTAACATATCATAATTAATATGATCAAAAATAATATTTTTTGAAAGTGGAATTCTCTTAAATCTTTCAACATTTTTCATGTAAAGCACACGCTACTTACAAAAAATTAGAGTGCGGGATGAGATGGTTTTTAACGAAAATAAAATTATTGAAGTTACTTCATAATTAAATAAAACAAGTTATTCTTGAATGTGAAGTTAATAAATTAAATAATTTCGTTTTTAACAATAAAACAATTGCCTAATAATAAATTTTTTTTTAAGACATTCTCATTTCAACTATATTTCTTAATCAGCAATATTTCACGGAGTATTATTACACCCAATAATGGTATAAACAACTAAAAATTGCTATCTGCATGCACTCCGTACTTTTGCATACTTTTATAATGTTCAATATAATGTACATTTGTTCATTTTCTATGATATGCGGTACTTTATTGTTAATTATTTTTACAATTTTTCATTCGATTAAAAGGATTTCCAGTCATCTTATAAATGTTATGATAAATATAAACAAAAAATTTAACGATGCTTTAGTGTAAGTACAATTATTGAATCTAAAAGAAAATTATATCGATAAAGTTGCATTGTTAATACTAACTTAAGATGTAAAATTATAGGTATATATATATATATATATATATATATATATATATATATATATGTATATATCAATATGTATGTAAAATAATTATATTTATTTATTTGTTGTAGCTGTTTGTAGGTATAGGTGACACAAATTCAAAAAACAAGTTTATACAATTAGTTAAATGTTATTTATTTGTTAAGTTTACATTATACAATTTTTATCTTTAATTTTCAAATGTAACAAATAGGCAGCAATGCAAATAGGAACTTTATTAATATAAGTATATATATATATATATAAGTAAAAATTGAAACAAATATTTATATGAAAATTGTTTATTTAATACAACTGAAATAGTTTTTCTAATTTCATATGTAATTTAAAACATCATTATATAAGATATCATTAGTAGTCGTCGTTTTTTAATGTTAATGATTTTTGTTGCTGAAGATGTTACTACTTGTATTTCAACCTGAAACAGAAAAAATAACGTACACACGAAAACAAATTTGGCGCTATATTTTAAATAAATTTTATCATTTTCAAAATGAACAATCCTACATATATATATAAATATATATATGATAAATTCATGCAAAGTATGCAATACAGGCGTAAAACTACATAATATTAACTACGATACTATTAATATACTAAGAATATTACCAACAAGACTATGTACAAACTTGACTACAATCAAAACGATATCAATACTATATACAAACTTTATTATCATCAATTATGAACTGAAGTCAGTTTGTTCATTACAAAAATGAAAAATACCACCATCAACCCCGCTACTTTTCTTATAGCTTATAAAAAGTAACGGCTTTTCATCTCAATTATGGTGTTCAGTGTATCGAATTTAATTTTATTAAATATTGTATGTTTATTGAACTATCGGTAATTCAATACTTAATCGTTACTATCTTCATAGTTTTTTACACAGTTCAGTTATATTAACTTTAAGTTATATTATATCTAAATAAATTTGATAAAATGGTACATTTATCACAAGGTAAATGTAAATATTTAAATAACATGCAATATAGAACATTATTTGCAGCTACAATGACAGATTACATGCAATATATTGTAAAGATTCTAATTAAAATGAATAAAACCATTGAAAAAACAATGTTGCCTAATACTTGGATTAACTTTAAAAAATGTCATGCATAAATAATACCCAATCTTCAAAAATTTAAGAAATTCATATGCAAATGTAGACTGCAATTTTAGTAGCTAATAAAGTTAATAATATAAATTATTTGCATTTGTATAAAGAATTATGATTGGAGAAAATGATATGTACAGTGTAATATTTTAAGTAACTATTATAATTCTAAACTACTATTACTACTTGTAAAATAAATGAAGTGTTGCCGGAAATAAAAAAGTTTATTTGATTACAACTATAATATATAAACGTTTCCTATTTCTTTAAATACTTTATTTATTGTCGTGGAAAGTATGCTAGCTGTCTTGTACTTAATATCATCACAAAATGATTTCTCATTCGTAAGCCATTACGACTATAATTTGCTAGGCCTGGATCCATACCAAAAACTACTTCCGTCATAAAAGCAGCCGCATAAACGCCACAAATTTTTTTATCTGGTTGATTAGTAACAGGTACGATAATGATATCATTTAAATTAATATTTGGATAACGAGTTTGTAAATATAGTTTTTCTTGCTCATGATAACGATCTATTTCCATGCGATTCAAACTATCATAAATAAATAGATCATTTCCATCGAAATGTATGCATATCCAATGCTGAAATTTATGACCACCTATAATTTGAACATGCTTTGATTTTGTTGGAGCTGTCAATAATTGTAAGTAGGAGAAATGTTGAATATCGTGTATTTCAAAATCTGGTGAAAACTCTTTTACAATTTGCATAAATAGCTGAATATCATCATCTACTAATAAATAATCAGGTTTTAATACTTTAACAATCACACTATTTATGTCAATTGCCGTATTCAAAAGGTCAAGTATAACTTGAGCTTCTTCAGGAGGCATTTCATCATATGGTTCATTATTTTCGATATTAACATTGGACTGTAGATTTTCTGAGTCACATTCTTTCAAATGAAGCTTTATTTTTTTAGCATTTTTATTACTAGGCACATTTTCATGTTCGGATCGTTGACGTATTTGTTTGACATAATTTTTCTTGATTTTTTGAAGTATTGATGCTTTTTTCATTTTGGTTTTTGATATCTTTAAGCTTGCGGAGATCATAGATTTATCATGAATCATTTCTTTTTCAGAATTATCAATTGTTTCTTGAGGAACAGTTAAATCTATCGCACATTTTTTGGGATGATTTTTTATATTCACATTTTTCTTTTGTATTTTTTCATTTTGTTTTTTGTTTTGTTGTGCCTCAAGAATATATTGTGGTTCTCTAATCGGCATGTTTCGCCGAATACGACTATCAACAATCTCCGGAAGCAAACAGTTCATATAAAATCTTGTCAATTTTGGTTCCATCTTTGTTTTCCAAAACTCATCATCATAATTTTCTGTGACACATTTGATACCTTTTTTAGTGTACAGTACGAAAATACAAAATTTCCTATTGGAAACGTGAAGCTGGCCTTGTATTTGAAAGAAATAATTATGATTTCTGTTCATTCTATCGAACTTTTTACCTGAATAATAACGCCTTATGTTTGAATTTTGATTGATTGCTTGCAAAGGAGTTAGATTGGCAACGGAAATCGGAGATTTTATTTCTACGATACCGTCGTCTCCTATTTTACCATCCAAACTTGCAGCCAAATATGGTTTATCAATATCTATTATTAAGCCAGATGGATCAACTTTAATTTTTAATTTTTTTTCTATTTCTTTAATAGCTTC
This sequence comes from Anastatus disparis, assembly GCA_017163975.1. Classification (NCBI taxonomy): domain Eukaryota; kingdom Metazoa; phylum Arthropoda; class Insecta; order Hymenoptera; family Eupelmidae; genus Anastatus; species Anastatus disparis. The sequence goes on from JAFFSR010000302.1 coordinate 4,842,154, forward strand.
TGCTTCCATATCTAGGCCATAACGGAATTGTGGTAAATCTAATGCTGGAGGGTACAAGATATTCATTACTTTTGCAACACATGATGTTGTGTCTTTTGCGTGGCAAATCTCTCCAAATTTAGAAGCTGTTAACCTTATCCGTCGCTTCTCAAACCATAATTCGCTGTTGCTTTGTTTTCTGGTTTCCTTTTCGATTTCATCTCGTTTATTGATATCCTCGTTTAATTTTCGAAAATGTTCTAGCACTAACTCTTCGTACACTTCTGGTGAAACGTCTGGCTCTTGATGAGCATCTCCATAATTTTTTTCATTATCTTGATAATGAAATCTCTTCCTTTTTCCATTGGCTTTACGCAATAAATTATTATTGGCAATTTTTGCTCGATGCTGTTCTTCCATTTCACTTGCTACGCTGAAATCTTCATTTATGTATTTACCCATTGTACTAAAGGGTTTGCCAGTATTAAAGTTAATTACAGACATTAAACAACGTAGATAATGTGAATCTGAAAAAGCAAAATTTATGCGTTTACCATCAATACACTTAGCTACGAGTGAATTGAAATTTTCAGTAGCATTCGTCGTAACTTTACGTAATAAACTTTGCGTATAACAGCTTACTTTCCTCACTGCATTATCAATTGCCTCGTACATACCACATTTTTTAAGTATCGGTATCCAATTTTTTTTTTTTTTTTCTGTTACGCAATTTAAATGTCGGTATCGACAGTTTCTGTGATTGCCGAAAATATGATCAACGACATTCAGGATATCTCGTTGCAGTTCCACCATTCGTTCTTCTTCAGAGCAATTTTGTTCATTTCTCTCACGAATATGAGTCATAATTTGCTTACGGATTCTAAAAGCTGATTTCTTAATAAATTCTCGAAATTTTGTTATATTACCTGATACTACACGCCGATCAATTTTTCCTTTGGAAGCTTCAACTATTTTGTTGCACATATTTCGGAACAAATGGTTATAACAATAAAGTCTCCCAACCCTAACACCATAAGCTCCATACACGTCATTCTCTAATAAAGCGTTATATGTATTAGAGTCACCATCACCGATGTACATTTTATATATCAATCCATGAATTTGTACACTTTTTTGAAAAGCTTTCAAGATACAGTCTGTTTCCATAGACGTAGAGCTTTTGTCATAAGGCCAATTTTTAAAGCATCGATGATCTCTAGGCTCGAGATCATATTTATGTGCTTTGTAACACGTTAAACAAAATTTATTTCGAACCTCGATGTGTAGGACTTTTTTGGTTTCAAGGCCGACAACTACACCCACACAGGTCAAAGAATCAAATTTACCACTCTTATATGTTCTTTTTCCATAAGCTCCATCTCCTTCCACCTCGATATACGGAATACCATTAATAATATGTCCTTTTTTTATTGCAATTTCTTTTTCTTCTTCTGCTGCTTTTTTCATTTCATTGTTTGCTGCTTCTTCTATAATTGATATTAGACTTCTCCTATGCTTTATGTATGCATTACTAGACATGCTTGGTATATTTACACCAGCTAATAGCTGTCGTAAGCCTTCATATCCTGTTCCTGCTACTATTGTAGCTAAAGCTGCTAAAGGATTAATAGCCATTCCTCCATTAACAATCTCTTCAGACAAAATCCATTCTTCAAAATCGCAATTTCTACATTTACATAATATTTTAGTTCCTAAATCGACTTTAATGCACTTAATTACCTCAAAATCTACGTCGTTGCATGACCCTGAATCGTGTGTCTTAAACATCTGATTAAATGAATTTAAAAGAAATACTATATCTACAGCCCTGCGACCTTTAATATTTAATTTACTAAAAAGATCATGAGAAGATAGCAATTGTTCATCTTCAGTAATGCCATTTATATCTTTAATACTACATTCGTTAATAATATTTTGATCATGATAATTATGTACTGCATTATTATACATACTGAAGTCACCATTTTCCTCCATTGTTTTACTATTAATTTCATCACAACAGAGGATATCATAATTCTGTTCATAACCATCATAATCACGATCGCTTTCAGTACAACGTTTATGTATTTCAGTACCATTAATAGAGTAATAATTATTCATATTATTAGGTAAACAATAACAATGATCAATAGCAACCACAGACTTAGTTAATTGTAAATTACTACAAAAACTTTCAGGATAAATATTTTCAGTATTTTTACAAACATCATTACCCAAAAATTCATTACTATTGAAATCTAACGTTTCTATTTCATTATCATTTTGTTCGTTGTCATTTGATGAGTTTTTAATGCTCTCATTATTAACATTCCACATTTTAATATTTTCAATCATTTCTTTATACATGCATTTATTATTTTTATCAAGATAATCAGCTACATTGCATGCATTGTTATACAAACCCGTATCCTGTGTAATAGATGCATCCTCATAAGAAACATAATGTTGCTTTTCAATAGACATCTTAGACCATCTTGCTTTAGCTCTGTATTGAATAAAATAAGTTTATAATATGCGAAATATTTATAAAATAAAGGCAAAAAATATAGACGCATAGGGTATCGGGCCGTATTACTGAGGCATTCAGATGATTTCCGGATAACAGCTCAATTATTAAATAAAATTATCAAAAAATTTTTTTATTATAAGTTTTTATTGTTAGTTCGTGTGTTTTTCTTTATGAAAATATTTTTTTTCTATTATAAAATTGATAATCTATTGATTTATAGTTAAAATAAAAAAAATTTTTCTTGGCCACATCACTGTGCCTTCAAAATAACCTCAGTCTCAATTCTGTGCCCCCAGTTACTGAGCCCCGCAAGCGATGCCGATAGTGGTAGCGTTAGAGAGGGAAATTAAAAAATTTCCAGGATAAAAGTATGAAAAAAAATACTTTTTATGATTTGATAATTAATAATAAATTCAAACAAAGAAAGTTACTATAACAGAATTAATGTATTGAACTTATTTATGATTTATAAATATTGCATAATTTTTAAATTATTTATAAATTATCAATAAATGTAATAAATTAATTCTTTTATAGTAACTTTCTTTGTTTAAATTTATTATTAATTATCAAATCATAAAAAATATATTTTTTTCATACTTTTATTTTGGAAATTTTTGAATTTCCCTCTAAATGGCTCCATTAAAACTTAATGTAAATATATGCGAAAATAGGATAGGTTGACGTGCTCAGTCATTCGGACAAGTTTAAAAAACACGCTGTAATACTGGATTTTCCATTAAAATAAAAAGGAAAACATGATATAAATAATATTTCTTTCATTTATTGCAAAATCGAAACATATTTTATTATAAATCATTTTTTGCTAAGTAAATCTGCATTTTAATAAAAATATCAACTATCAAAATTAACGCTGATCCTTAAGGTTTCTTTTAATAAATTCACACCAATTATCGAAATGCGTAAATAATTACTTTCATATCTATTTATTTAAAGAAAATAATTTCGATTGTGTGAAATTTCTTATTGTAATGTGAAAAATAGTTAGTAAAGAATAAAAAAAAAATTTGTTCATTTATATTCATTTAAAAATTCAATTTTTAAGACGATTAAATATTTAGAGCACAATAGTGGGGACTGGCTCAGTAATACGGCCCGATACCCTATAGAAGAGCAGACGCGTACAAGATTTTGAGGCAAGTTATCCCCCCAGCTTTAACATAGTTAGTATATCTATATGTTAGTACTATATACACATACAGGCTGTGTATGAGCTGCGGGGATTCATTTCTAAAGTTGTCTCACTCTTCCTATTCGCTCTGCGCTTTTATACATGTCTATATTCGTTGATTAAGGCATGAGAATATTAACAGCGAAAAAACAATGAACAATAACAAAATTTTGCCGATGCATTGCCAACATTTTTTTCTAATTAAAGTTTAAATTACTTCAATTCATTATTAAAATACATAAAATATTTAACGAAATGTAATAACCATCAGAGACTCATATTTCGATGGCTGTCTAGATATTCAGAAATTTCATATTAAAATTAATATTGGATTAAATAATAATAGGAAAAAGATGTAGTTAGAGCTCTATTAGATGCTCTATATTATGAAAAGCCCTGAACTAATAATCTAGTAGTTTTTTCGTGCAAAATTACTTTAACCCGTACAAACAGTGGTTACAAATTTATTTTTTACTTGAATTATATAATAAACATATTTCATAATGCTACATTTTTAAAGTTAGACACTCAAAAGAAATATGTTCTTCAAATATATGTATTTCTTTTTTATATTTATTAAATTCTTTTATATTGAAAATTAATACATAAAATCATTATTTCACAGAAAATATAAAAATCATGAGAATAATCATGAAACTACACGGAAAAAAATTATAACGTCTTTTAATCTTGTCATTAGCATTAGTATAATTTAATATTTTTTAGGAGACATCGCATATCCTTATGAGTTGCTTATAATACTAAACTGAACATACAAAGAATGCCGTTAATGTCGTCTACTCCTAAATGTTGAAAACGTGACATGTCCAAGTAGTATTAAATAGATTTTAATTTATTAATAGCGTAAATCTTTCGTAAACCTAATACGCAACAAAATTTGTCCGTGGATGTACAGATGATAATAAATTATTCTTTAAATTTTGTTAATAAAATCTTTATAGGTGACAAGATTTGTTAACAATTTTTACATGAAATTTTATGTAAATCGACTGAAGGCCAATTTAATTTTAGAATTTGAGAGATAAAATCGATTTTGAAGAACTTATAAAAAAATTATTTTATATCCGCATCCCTCTAGAGGTTAAGGTTGTATGGACTATACAGTCTGTGTCAAAAGTTAGTTTTTTAGAAAATCATCTATATTTTTCGGTAGAAAGTAATTATTCTATCTATATATCTTTGGGGTTTAACCACCAACAGCCTATTTGGCCTAGTGACACCTCGATCACATTTGTGTTCCGGTGTTTTCGCGTTCGAAACCATACCTTATTTTTCCCAAACTTCGGTAGGTGGTGCTCAATCGTGCAGGCCTACTTAGGCAGGGAGCATCGCTCATCCCATCCTTTTTAGCGCATCGGGAGCTCGACATGTACCCGGCAGAACGGTCCGGCTCAACTGTAAATAGTGGAGCAGCCGCGTTCTGCCTTACCGGCCCTCGAGTGACTTTCGTTGCTTTTCCTTAAAACCGAAAAAAGTCTCTCGGGGGTGGTCCACCGCGGTGTCAGTGAGCTCGGGACATCATCCATTTTCAATATTTCAATTAAAAAATGGAGAAAAAATCCCGACCTCACCGGGGTTTGAACCCCGGCCCTCTGCGTTAGAGTCGGATGCTCTAGCTCCTGAGCCACAGCGGCTCTTAGAAAGTAATTATTCAATTGTTAGCTTATTAACTTATTCGATAAAAATAAAACAATCATTTTAAACTTTGTTTCATTTAAATATAATTAATGATTATAGAGTTATAGCATTTTAAAGTCATAAATAATAATACCAAAGTTTCAAAAATGATTATATTTGACTGCAACAGAATTTATTTTGTTCAGTTTAAAATTTAGAATCTATTGACGAGGATGGAATTTTTATTTTTTATTACAATTTATTGCTAATTTTCTATGATAAAACAGTAAGTACCGTCTGAGACATCAATTTTTTCGCAGAAAATTAGAAAAAAATTTAAATAAAAAATTAAAATTAAAATTCCATCCTAGTCAATAGATTCTAAATTTTAAAGTGAACAAAATAAACTTTGTTGCAGTCAAATAAAATCATTTTCGAAACTTTGCCATTATTATTTATGATTGCATTACATTTTTGTAAAATTTATAAACTTAAAAATGTTATAACTGTTTAATAATTAATTATATTTAAATGAAACAAAATTTAAAATGATTGTTTTAATATTATCTAATAAGTTACTAAACTAAAAATTAGATAATTACTTTTTACCAAAAAATATTGACAATTTTCTAAGAAACAAAGTTTTGACACAGACTGTATAGCCCATCCCACACAGCATGAAAGGTTACTCCAATGTTTCAGTAATAAAATTCTCATTACTCAAACCTTGCAGCAACCTTTCATGCTGTGTGGGCTACAACCTTAAATGAACATCATGTAGATTCGTTATTTCTTATTTATTATGGCTTCAATTATATGTACAAATATTAAATTCAAATAATGTGACCGTATGTCACGTTAATATTTTTAAAATAATAGAAGCTTTTTAAAAAAGTTATAAATAATTGAATGCGGTAAAGTAGCAGTAACCAACACGAATAATTAAACCAAATCAGCAATGACAATTAAAATATCAATTTCATTAAATTTCATTGGCTTAAACATATCTTTATATATATATATATATATATATATATATATATATATATATATATACACACACACATATATTAACATATTAACTTACTACATTATTATCATTATTTAAAAAATAAACTTAACTTAAAAAAAAAACTATTAAAGAATATAAAAACAAATATTAAGAAATATCATTAGATTTATAATTTTATTCAAATTTTATTTCTTGCATGCTTAACAATACGATAACTTATAACTTTATTCAAAAGTCTCATAGTAAAAACAATCTGTGATGATTTATATTTTTTATTTTTTAATTCTGCCAATTCCCGTTTCAATTTTTCAGTAATCGAAATAGACAAAAATATAAACAAATAATAGACAAAAATTTGTTAAAATTTTTAAAACAACTTTTCAATAACGATAAAAAATAGATAAAATTATTTTACAAAATTTGAAGTCTCATTACAATTAATTTAAACCTATTTTCAGAAGCTTTTTTAATATCGCCAAAAATTATTCCTTTTTTATGAAAACAAAAATTTGGACTTTAAAAAGCAAATTAATCTGAATTTAAAATCAACCTTTGGGCGGTTTTTTCGGTATCTTATATAGTATGTTTTTATCGAAACAAATAAGCTCAAGAATGTACATATTATAATTTTCAAAAATTCGGGTACTTTCTATATGTTATTAACAATAAAAAGTACAAGGCAATTATAGTTCTCTCAATAACGGGCCGAAAAAAGGACATTCGATTTCTTGCGCTAAGAGGTAATTTCGTGCTTTCAGCCCAACGTTGATATAAGTTGTATTTTTACCATGTAACAAAATTTAGAATGTCTTACATCGTTGTTTCTTAATGTACACACGATTTTAGACATTTTTTACTTTTTCTGCTTAGATTAAAGTATCAACTGTACAAAAAAACGTATTATCTAAAAAAAATGACTATGTACTGTATAAAAAAATTATTTTTCATAAAAGTGAACCATCAGTTATGAAAAATATATTCAATTATTAAAAAATAATATACATTTAATTATAATTACTTAACTTATTCATTAATACTTTTATGTTCTTACAAAACAAATAAAAATATGAAAAGAAAATGACCCCCACTCTACTCACAATTTACTAATAGACAGTACATGTATTGTTATTCTCTGTCTCTTTTTCTCTTATTTTCTCTCATATCTTCATTCTGTTTATAAATGTGTGTTTACATTTGAGTTACCATGCGTATGAAACTATCATATGAGCAACAAAGAGAAAGAAACGCGACCTATATTTCTCATCTTATCAGTTTTTCTCATATCATGCACGAGACCACATTCTCGTTTAAATAAAAATGTGTTATTAATAATTGATTTTATAATAAACTTGATTTAGACTATTTTTGTTTTTTGAACTATTGATCAAATGTAAAATAAGTAATTCTTATAAACCAAATAATTAATAACACACTCTCTACTTTCTATATTTGTATAACAAGATTATTCTGTTTTATTGTGAATATAAATAGTAAGTAATAGATTAATTAATTTATGCATGTATTCATAAAATTTTCGTAGTATCAAAAATTCATTTTTTACTTCAAAAGAAATATGCATGAAAAGAATTATTATCAATGAATTTAGTTAACTAATAATCTATAAGTTAATTTAACGAATTTAAAAGGGATATTAAAAATATTTACGTTGCCGAAATAAACTTGTTGTTACATTTATTAATAAACTATCAGTAAAATATGTCATCTACATAATAAAATACATAGAAAAGAATAATCGGTACAAATTTTATTTGGATATACTTTTTGACGACGAATAAATTATGAATATTTTCATATTTTTATTTTTATTAAATTTGGTCAAGTGCTTAATAATAATAATAAAAATAATAACCGACGATTTACTTTTTTAACATAATACGGAAAATTTCTGAACACAGAATTTTTAAATTTCATATTATCGCATCGTTAAACAAGTCAGAGTGGCTAAACGCATTTGAGCCGATGCAACTTTTTTGCTGTTTCCATCGCATTTGCCTAGTCACTTATTACAGGTAATTCTTATTCAATAAGCATAAAATAAAAAATTAAGTTTTTACTTTTTATTTAAATTGTAACATCCTATTTGTCTTTCACAGCATAGCAAATTGCTGTGTGGATAGGGAGTGTGGTACATGCGAAAAAAAAAATTTTTTTTAATTAGAATTACTTAATTTACTATGAATTTAAAAGTAATATTAATACATGTATACTTATACGTTATTACGATTGTAAACAAAGTGCACGATCACCAGATAAGTATAAACAAATATAGCTAGCGCATTCTTTCTTTTTAACTGTTGCTCCTGTGTTGAGATTAGAAATATATTGACACACCAATTTCTCCGTGTAATTTCTTATTAAGTGGTAATAAATAGAAACTGTGACAATAGGAAAAAGGTTAAATATATATATTAAAGCATGTTCACTTCTTGTTTGTGACGTCATGATTTCTAAACCCAATAGTAGTTTCACACGAACAATTACTTGAACACGCACACATTTATAAATATATGATAGGGATATGAGATGTAAGAGAAAAAAAGAGAAAAGAAGAGAGTTGAAATATACACATGAGTATAAATCAGCGCATTTATAAGACTTTACGGGAGCACGGCAGAGAGAGAGAGAGAAAGGGAGAGATAGCAAAGAATATAAGTGTGCGTGTTTATACTATCACTGACCAATATGATATTTGTAAAATAATCTACGTAGGAAATTGGAATCAGTATATGATATAGTTACATTTCGTCACTGCTCCTTTTTTTTCGGTAAACCATGTCGGCCTAACCTTACGTAAGGAGCAGAACTTAAAATAAATTGTTTTCCATTTAGTATATAAAACATAAAAAAATTGTTGGAGTTTTATGCGAAAAAGGTCAAAATTTTGACATAATCGATTTTTTTAAATTTTATGTTCAAGAAATTCATTGTTACGCGTGTATAGGGTTTTACAGAGAGTGTAAGCTTTTACATGTGGTGTTGCAAGTGAAGAGAAGTCAATTTTGACGGTTTTGTACGTTTTCCGCCTAAGTTTGAACTAGCACTGATGATCTGAAAGTTAAACAAGTTTGTACGTGAAATTAAGTCATAAATTGAATGTATCAGTGATTATAGTATAAATATGTACTTGCCCGCACTTTGCGAGATAAAAGTAAAATCATAAAATATAACGAATTGAGACCGTAAATTCATGTAAAAATATGTATAAACAGACGCAGTGTACAATGAAATTTTAATTACTTTCTAACAAAACTAATTTCATTGCATTGAATGTAGATAAGATTTTTGGTAGTAATATTTTAATATTAATATATTTAACATCCCAATAAAATTTTGTAATACATGTAATAGCACATCAAATTCTATTGTATCATAACAAACTGTTTAAACGTAAATAATTATATTATTTTCAGAAAAACTAAACTTAAAATAATTCTTTGCTGGCGACAGTAGCTTACTTATGTTTATACAAATTCGAAACTATTATACCTTATATTATTTATATTCATAAACTATATTTATTTAATATCTATTTTAACGCAATCTTTTTAGGTAAACTATTTAATACAAATTATAAACATGTACAAAAGCTGTACCTAAACAAATTGAATTGCTATCAAAAAGGTATGTGATGCTATCACCTTTTAAAAATTTAGAACTAAATATTCAAAGAATATATGAACCTTGTACTGAAAACAACGCAATCTTAAAAAAATTATTTTATTGTAAAAAATTAATGTTTATATTTAACATTTTGATGAACTTAAAATTGTTATCATAACAAAACTTTTAAATTATGCTAAAACGAATTTGCAATGATAAATTATAATATATAAATAAATATTATTTTCTTATAGAATATGTGCTTATTCGTTACATAAATTATGTTTTACTGACAGCAAAAAGTTTGGGTATAAACACAAAAAATACATAAAAAAAAATTAAATCCTAAGGTAATGTTTGTACTAAAGTTTGTTATGCAGTTGTATATGTTCATCCTTTAGTAATGAAAGGATATTTTCCCGATAATAAATAATAACAGTAAAAATAAACAGCATCGAACATGTGGTATCATGAAAAGAAAAATATTTGCTGATAAAAAAATCACGTAAATGTATGTAAGGGTAAACAATAAAAATTATCAAATTAATTATTTTTCATTAAAGAACATATTTTTTTTTATGATACGGAGTGCGGCTTCGTTAGAAAAAATAATTTTATTAATAGAGATATGCGACAAGACATGCGGTCGAACTGTCTTCTCAAAACGTGTCCCGAAAAAAATATTCTTTTATATTAATTTTATATTCGTTGCCAAAATATTCATTAATATTTCTTTAGACTATGCAGCCAGTAAAAAAATTGAAAATTTTTGTACTCAAAATTTATAATGAAATTATGAAATCCAATTTTTATTTTTAAATTACAAGTATTTTACTTTTGATTCTACGTATTTCGAAAATTGTATTGGTGTCGCCATTTTCAACATGCAAAAACTAATAGCAAGTTTGAATTTAGGGAGTGATTTCTGAGAAACAATGTCTTAGATACATTAACAATTGAAAACAAATAATTTTATTGTAATGATTCTTACTGCATATTAAATATAAATGTTAATATTCTCATGACAAAATAGATTCTAAAAATTAGAATTGTGACTATTAAATTATAGAAATAATATACTATAACTTACGCTTTTTTGGCTCTTTGTCTCGTAGACGAAGGTTTCTTTTTTTTAGCCATGATTGATGGTACTTTAATGATTTCAAACTAATATAATAAAACTAAATATAACTAATCCTATAAAGTAAATTTCAACTTTGAATACTTCTCTTAATTAAAGTAAAAATAAAATCAACGTAAATATTGTAAGGATTTATTTTGTCAAGCATACAAACTTTTTCGCGAATAAATAATGCGCGAAAGTGTTAATCAGATAATCATGTGTCTCATGAAATTTATTAAAAATAAAACGCCATCTGCTGTGATTGTATTAGAATTTGAAATGGACAGATAGTGGGGGAAATATGTTGCTAACAAGACTACAATTTTAGTAAAAAAATTAAACCCTCGTTGACCAATATAAACGTTTGTCTTAAAAAATTTGTAATGTTAGAATTGTTCTTTCAAAATACGTTTTAAATAAATCTCAAAATTGGTCAAATAATTGAAAAGTAATTTCATAAAAAATCAATGTGTGGTATATGTATATATTTGCAACTGAAACAATAACTTATCTTTAAAAAAATCTTGATTAAACCTGTTACGTACGTTTGTGATATGAACATGAAATATACATAATTTTGCCTTTTGAATATACAGATGATATAAGACAAAAATATTTATACATAAATACAAATTAATAATTTAAAGATTTTTATTATCTTTAATTTTCAAAAAGTTTCATTACAATTTGTTAACTCAATCACGAGAAAACGTCATTTAAAATTTTAAAGCATATTCGCGTTGTGAAAATTCTCCAAGGTCTCCAGCTAGAGCTAGCGAAAATTGCTCAACTAAAAGTGCGTCACAGTTTAGTATCTATGACCGTCTTTATTTTCTGCTGGCCATAGTACCTTAGTAAATGTCATATCAGTATTAGTATATTCGGTGCCGTGAATATAATTAAAATAGCATAACATACAAAATCAAATTTCGTATATTATATATAATACGATTTTTAACAAACCATTTTTAATGTCAAGTTTAATTGTTAAAAATGTAATGAAAACGCGTAATAATTAATATAATTTTCATTAATTGTGTATACTATTATCAAGACTAATATATACAAGTTGACATTTATTATAGGTTATAATAAATGTCAAATCGTATGGATCAACTTTTATAAATAGAGACATATGAAGTAAATAGTTAATAGGTTATAAAATAAGAATTATGATTGAAAAAATTCTTGAACTGGATTGTGATATTCGTGGGTTCTTTACTTATATAATCAAGGATATTTGATACATGAACAATGTACTTCAATCAGATAATTTACTTCGTGGTATGCTTCAACCTGATCCTCAAATTTCGAGACTAATATTTTTGTATGAGGCAAAAATGGCAATGTTTATCCAAAGGGTTTCAACTAGACTTGAAGCAGAAAGTCTATTAGAAAATTATATTTTATCATGTATTTCTAGCATGTCTGTAGTTGATGAAAAGTCTGATGATTGATAACACTTTTGATGCCAGTGACTCATCTTTTCTTCCAACTTAAAGTCAAAGATATATGCCATCAGTGTCATTGCAAGTGTTTCTAATGAACGTGGTGCTGATTCTGAATCACTATCAACATTTACTTAACAACATTTACCACTAATATCAGACATGGCTTTGTAGAATGTGTATATATGGAAGATATTAGAAATGAAAATGAAGAAGAAAAAATGAAACAGCAACATCGGCATTGCAAAGATAGAGAATATTATTACTAATGATGCAAAGTATTTCTCGTCCAACTCAAAATCTTGCTCATTACTTACTTGGTTTTGATATTTTGACATAGCTAAAGATATCAGAAAAGCTGTAATTCAGCAACCAAGAATACTCGATTATTCACAAACATGCTTACACTCTATTTTGGGAATTTTAGAACAATCTTTAGAAAGAGGCAGAGACAAAATAACAGTAGCTTGTTATTCGTTTTTTCACGTATTAGTATCAAATAGTAAAACATCTATTACTGTTATGCGGTTTCTCAGAACTGCAATAAATCAACATTTCGTATAATGTAATTTATGAAAACTGTTTTTCCAAGGGACAAATAGAGCTACTGACTTAACTAGTATGTCTTGACTTCTTAAAATTGCTGCTATTGAACTATGTATTGGTAGTGGCAGCCTTCAACATTCTCAGATTCATCGACTTGTTGGTAAAAATAAACTGTTTTTTTTTAATAAATTTCAAAATTTCACTTTCTTTAAAAATTTTAATATTTTTTTACAATAAATAATCTATCAATTTTAAATAATAAATATTTATTAATGTTAATATTGTATTTAATTATGATAAATGTGTTTAAACCAAAAAAATTTATATTAACATTTTATTTCTTTAACAATGTATTAACTTTTTCAGGTAATTTAGAACAGGATAGAGAGCAAGTTGTGCCTTAACAAAAACTGCTAATGGATTTATTACATCATATAGACTTGAATTACATCTAGAAAATTCAAAGTCTTAGGAATATTTTGATCCTTTAGAAGTTAAAATGGTATTTGGTCGTTGAAAAATCTCGCACCATTTAGTATGTATGAATATTTAGTTGAATGTCATGAAGCTACTAGCATTGGTTTATCACTAGGATTATCAGCTACGCATAGAGCATCGATGGATATTTCCAAGACAAAATTATTATCACTCCATGTAGAAACTTTATTACCTCCAACTAGTATAGAATTAGATGTTCTACAATATGTTTAATTAGCCCTACTTATGGGTGTTGGATTAGTTTATCAAGGAAGAAATTATCAACATATTGTTCATGCTCTACTTTCTGAAATAGGGAGCCCTCCAAGAACAGAAATAAAAAATTGTGTAGATACAGAATCTTATTCATTAACAGCAGCTTTATAACTAGAATTAATTACATTATATTCAGAAAGAGAATGAGATTTAGCAAATATTCCAGACACAGTTCATTATTAGCGGTAATTTTAATAATAATTGCAGATTTAAATAATAAATTTTGTTCATTGCAATGTATTTTAGTGTAACCAAACAAATTTTTTATTTTAATTAATTCATTTATTATTAATATTTGTAGGTGGTTGAAGTGGGTGCTTGTGAAGGGCCAGCAGTTGATATAGTTACAAATAATGCAGGTGGTGAAAAAAACATATCTGTTCAAGGAGTAGAAGGTGTCGGAGCTGATGTTGGACATCCTCAAAACATAGAAAAACCCCATGGAAATAATCAAATGGTAATTTTAAAATTTAAGTTTTAATCAACAAGGTAAAAATGGAGGAAAAAATTTGTACTCGTTAGTTTCAATATTTGATTACAACTAATATATGACTTTGATACTTTACAATAATTTTCTGTAAATTTCGTCTAAATTAGAAGAAAATATTATTGTAATTGATTGTTATAGTTTTATGATAATGTGCATCATACAAAACAATTTTTCAGTACTCAATCCATGATCAACATTTTCTATCCCTCTGGGTGCCCCAATTTATTCGGTTAGAATAAGTTCCTTTATTTGTTCTGAAAGAACATTTATATAATTTTTAATAAATTAAAAAAATTAATGAAATAAATATTATTTTGTGCAGGAAGTGAACTTTGATTACCAAGGAAAACTTAAGAATATAGAAAAAGTAAATATGACAAAAATTATCAATAGTAATATGACATAACCTTTATTTTCTCCTTAAAAATTACAATAATTTCTATGTAATCTTGTATTTTAATTTAAAAATAATATTTTGTTAATTTTGTTATGATGTTAAAATTTATTTTCTTGTAGATGGTGTTTAAAATATATGAGGAAAAGAATAAAAAAGAGGTGCGAGCTTTAATGACACCGTCAGTATTGTGTACGCAATATTCGTCTCCGCAGTACCAGTCTCCGCAAAACCTGCCTCAGCAATACCCACAGCTTCTACCTCAATATTCGATGGGGGTTGCACATTTATTGAGATTCTTTAGCCAATTTTTTAAAAATTAAAAAAAATCGTTAATCAGATGAAGTTTTTGAGTTATTTTCTATTATTTATGCAAATACATAATTATAATATGTGACCTGGTCTATCTATGAGTTACAAAAACATTATTCCGTACTCATGTCTAAAAATAAGCAATTTTGTATAGATGAAATTGTAGAGATGAAGAACTTAGAAAAATTAAGTTTTTGGTGAGGAAAGTTTCTATTTTTTTCCAATATCAGAATTTTTCCATTAATATAATAAACATTTATTTGTTTCTAAATAATTAAATTATATTGAAAAAAATTTTTAAGAATCGAATAGTAATAATTAAAAATATATGTTTTCAATTAGTTAATAAATAGTTGTTAAATGAAAATAATTCAAATTTGCTTTTTAATAAAAATTAAATGAGTTCAATGATATGTACAACTGTAAATTAAACGAGTGAAGTACTGAGGATTACAGGTTTTGAACAAGGACCAAGTGATAAATGAAATGTATTATATATTATTGTATTGCAAGAAGATAGTTAAAAAAAAAATACACTACGTGAAGGAAGAATATCTGTGTAAAATAAAAATGAAATTTAAAGAGAGAAAAAATGAGAAAGTCATTAAGGCGACTTCGGATTTTAGGTTAGGTTTTATTTTTGAGTTTACAAATTACTCTTTCAATATGTAAAATTTTTCAGATTTTTTAATTTTCCACCATTCTACGGATTATAATAAATGGTGGAAAATTAAAAAATTCAAAAAATTTTAGAAACTGAAAGAGTAATTTGTAAACTACAAAATGAAATCGAACCAAACTTCCGTAGTCGCCTTAAATAAGAGAAAATAATGTATTTTAATTCTCTAAAATATTTGACTTATCAATATTTATTGATCATTACAAAACTTATAAAAAAATATTAAAAAAAGAAGTGCAAAAACTCATGAAATAAAACCTATGCTCACTATACTTTAAACAAGTAAAATATACTACATAAAAATTGAAAAATAATTATTGATGAAAATAGTAATGAGTCCTCCTAGTTGATTGTGATAGAAATCTAAGCGATTGAGTAAATCTTTACATTATGTCAATGCACTGTTATTTTGTGAATTTTATTGCTTTTTTTTAAATATTTAAAAATTATAAATATGTATTTTTTTATTAAATAAGATAATTGTTAATACTTCATAGGAAATTATACAAATTTTTATTTAAACAAAATTAAAAATTTGTACAAATTAATATTTATAAATCATGGCATCACCTAGATCAACAATTTATATTATCAAGAATCTTTCTTCACAAAAATTACAGAGTGTATCTAATATTAAGTATGTTCAAAATAGAAAAATGTACTTAACATTTTTTAAGTTTATAGCATTCAAAGTATTTTATAAATATTTTATTTGTTTAATTTAGAAATGATGTAAGTCCAAAATCATTTAGAAAAAATTCATTAGCTGTTGAAAGTACTTTTTTGAAAGGTTTTTTAAATCAGTGTCACACTACAATTCTTGGAAGTGGAGGTTTTGCAACAGTTTATAAAGCATGTTTTATAAGTAAAACTTTTTCTTGTATTTACAAGGCTCAACTAGACGTTTTTAAAAATTACTTATAACTAACATTTAAGCTAAAGATGTTGCTGTAAAAATAATTAAAAAGAATAATAGAAAAAAAAAATTTAATTAACATGGAGAAGGAAACAGTTTTTATGAAAACATTCGAATATTGTTAATATTTTCAAAGTTGATAAAGGATCTGCATTAACACTAGTTACAATGGAATTATGTGATAATTCATTATAAAATATACTACATAAAAAATGTAGTTCCGAAAAAGCAAAGAATTCATGTTTGCAAATCTATAGTTGAAGCATAAAAATACTGTCATGAATGGATATTGTTCGTGCTGATGTAAAACATAAATGTTTTAATAGGCAAACATGATCAACCACATTTTGGATGTGCTGTTTTTGTGAGTGAACCGCATGACTCTGTAGTTTGTCATGTAAGTGTATCAAAAAATTATTAAAAAATATTATGAATTTCCTGTTTGATTTTTTAAAAAATATAATTATAATGTAATGATGAATATTCAATTAATTTTAAAATAGAATTTGTGATTCAGATTTGTAAATAAAAATAAAATAATCTTTTGAGAATGTAGATATAAATATTTTCTGTAATAAACTTGATTACAATAAAATTATTAAATAATTTAAATGCTACTCTAGAAGTTGTGTGTAATAATTCGCCTATACCTCTATCAGATATTTATTCATTAGACGTTTTAGCTGGGCAAATGCTTTCGAGGAATCCTCCTTATAATAATTTGCATTAGCATACTATTCTTTATTTACCTGTGCAAAGTATAACATGATCAGACTGTAACACAAATCATGAATTTAAAGAAAATTACAATGATTTCTATAAAAAAAGTTGAAGAAAGAAATCAGAAGATAGCCCAATTCTTGTAAAAATTATTAAAATACATGATAAATTAGAAAATGAAGAAATTGAGGTTTTATAATTAGTGTACTATATGCTTTTACTTTAACATAATTTTTTTATTTATATCTTAAATTTAGTTGTTTAATTGTATAAGTAAAAATATTTTTAGTTTAATTTTTTAGGATTCTTAAATATCCAGCAGTTAACTTAACCTCACTTTTATTCATATTTTATTAAAACATAGTAGCTTATACTATTTTTTTTGGATTTAAAAAAAAAATTCTTTAGGCTGTTTAGTGTTAACAGAATAATATGCAGTCAAATTTTTGTAGACAATGGCTTTTAGTGTACAAAGTTAATTAGGATTACTTTAAAAATCTGTATATATATATATATATATATATCTATACGTGTGTGTGTGTATAATTTATTTTTACAATCAAGCATTGAAAAAACAAATGCTTTATGAAAGTATATTGTGACTATTCATTTTATCATTTTTATATATATATAATTACGTTTAGTAACATCAAATTAATAATCAAATTGTAATTATTAATTCAAATGTCCCGCTAAAATTTAACGCGAGGTTGCCAGGTTGCCACTTGTTATCATTTTTATGCGTTCAATAATCACTTTAACGCCATCTATTGGATGAAATTTTTTTGCAAAGCTTAACCGTGTTTTATGATTTATGATAATTTGAATAATAAACTTATATTCACTATTATTGATTTTTGAAGAAAAACAAAATGCTTTAGCTCAAAGTACGATTTATAACGATTAATTTGAATAAACTTTTTCATAAATCCATCAATGATTTGCTGAGAATTTTGGGTTTATACTATACAAACCCAAATTTCTTTGTGGTTTATTTATAGATTTAGAAAAAAAAGTACATAAAATAATCTTGATAAAATGCACTTTAAGCTAAAGCATTTTGTTATTACAAAAATTGAGGAATAAAGTAATTTATTAATAAAAAACATAATTATAGGTTATATCGATATAGTAGGATTCTTCTAGGCAATTACATCACCTTAAGAGAAGTATCTCGATGGACTCAAAGACGAAGGACGAAAGTCATTTAAAATTCTATTGTAAAAGAAAGAAAGTTTAGTAAATTTAAATATCAAATAAAACAAAGGTTTATATATTCATAATTATTGTATAATAAAATTGAAAATAATGCGTGTTAATTTTTTTCAAAATCAGGTTTTATAAAAAACGTAATTATTGTTCTAAGAATTAAAGATTACACGCCTAATATAAATAAAACTGATAAATAAAAAAAATAATATTCACGGAAGCACCATTTTTATTTAAAAGTATCTTAATTTCTTCACCAGATAATTTATAATTAAAAACTAATACATTAATGTGTAATATATTTCAAACGCTACTCGGCCTTTCCGTTCTATTATCTGAATTTCGTCATTTTATTTATATTGTATTTAATATTCACAATTTTTCCTTTTTGCACAATTTACTTATTTTTTATTGTGCTTATATATTACATAGTGTTGCTTACCGTTTAATGTTTATGTATCGTCTGGTAATTGTCCTGTTACAGTCGGCATGAAAAATCTAATTTGAAACAGAATTCCCAGTTTATTTCTGATGGTTCTCAAAGAAAAATGCCCACAATACATTTATCAATGTTTTCGTGCGATCTCTCTAACCTAGCTCATTGTAAAAAGCATAATAAAACATAAATTAAAACAAAATTTAGTCCACTCAAGTGGTGAGAAAAAACCTTCAAATTTTCTAAGTCTGACTAGTTCCTGATATTATCTACTGCAACGAAAATTAAAAAAAAAATAATAATAATTAACAAAATCGCTTGTAACTGAAACAAGTTTCATTTGATTATTTTAAATAAATTCCAGGCAAAAGTTGATAACGAAAATACTGTATAAAGGAGTAGAAGTCGCAAATTTTTTATAAGACGGAAATTATAATAAAAACTATATTTATTTAAATACATATCGAGGTTTCTCTCTGTTTCAACCCTTTTGTACCATCTTTTGCCTAAAGATTTCTCGTTTAAATAAATTAAATAAAACTTTTCAAAATAGGGAATGAAGTCAAAGCCAAGCTTCCTTTCTATTTTTAGTAAGTATAATTTAAATTATTACAATCATCTTTTAAAAAAAAAAATTGACGACTCCAACCCCTTCAAATGGTTTTTCCGTGACCAGCTTTTGCATTAGAATGACTTTTATTAAAAACCATCGAATAAAACTTGTAGTAGGGAGCAGTTTTGTTAATTGTTATTAAAAAAATAATTTTGTTATTGCAGTAGATCATTTCTGGGACTAGTCAGACTTATAAACTTTAAAGGTATTTTTAACGACTAAGAGGTAAATTATTTATTTATGATTTTTTATGCTCTTTACAATGGGCTAGGTTAAAGAGATTGCACTTTCAAAGATTTTTACAGATATATCGTGATCATTCTTCAATCAAAATCTTTAGTTTCTTCCTTCTTACGTTTTTCAGATATAAAAATTTGTAACTTCTAGTTACTATAACTGAATTGAAATTTAAATCTTGTTGCGTAATTTTAAACGTGATGTCTCAAATAGCTATCTGTAGAGATTACGTGTTAAATATTGGAACTTTAAAGCTCTGCGTCTCACTTTCAATACAGTAAATACTTTTAAAAATTCAATAACGCGAAATAAAAAAAGTCTTAATTAAAATAATAGTATATTATTCACCAAGGGAGAAAGCAGGCTATTGCCGTCTACGTATAGGTTGCCGGTCAAGCGTAGCGAAACCGGCAAGTACGTGAGCATCGATAGTCCGCATTTTTTCCCGAGAAGAGTATACGATTTTTTCTCATACCGGACAGAAAGTTCGCTATCGAAAACAAATAATAAATCGTTTGTGTACGTGCGCGAGCCACACTTTTGTTCTGCTACGTATATGACACCACATTCTTGTGATGATAATTCATAAATAAAAAAAGTCTATTCACTGTTCTTCTTTATACACAACACAATATGTTCCTCTGATTACAATTCACATGAATAGAAGAAAGAATTATAAAACGAGTGTTAAATTATTAAACACAAGAATAAAATCTAATTTCAACCAGAACGCGTTTACAACGTCTTGCACGCGTTTTGACTAGCTCTCTTTTTCTACTTCTGAAAGACTACATAAGAACAAGAGAGAGAGAGAGAGAGAGAGAGAGAGAGAGAGAGAGAGAGAGAGAGAGAGAGAGAGAGAGAGAGAGAGAGAGAGAGAGAGAGAGAGAGAGAGAGAGAGAGAGAGAGAGAAATACAATTGGCTTGACGAGGATCTTGCTCGGTTTTATTTATCTCTTTCTCTCTTAAGGATTAGATAGGAAAAGGAGAGAGACAACATAACGTTAACGAGCATACGTACAGCTTTGTATACTACGAGTTAATACTTTGTGACGAGGTAGACCAGGGGGAGTATAGCTACAGGGATAGATGTCTTAGCGAACTGCCAACCAAGAGGGGAGGTATACAGTCCGCTCATACTCAGCGGCGAACAGCAATACATATGTTGGCGTTTTGAATGCCAAAAGTTACTTATGAGTTGCGCGCGCACGGCTGGCTGATATCGGTTGGTTTTTAAAACGCCAACATTTGTTTTTCTGTCTCCTGTAAACTTGCGGTATACTGCGCCCTCACACTTTGGCATACAGCATACAAAAAGTTCTTTCAGTGTACCTTTCTATCCTGAAATCAGAAAGCCGATTAAGAAGTTTCTATCGGGGTATGAAAAAAAATATTTTACAGTTTACATCTCTTAATTTTCCAATGTTAATACAAGTAAATTATAATAAAAACTGTTTTATTATCGCACACGAATTACTCAATTATTTATTTAAACGTGTTCGTAATAAAATGTTTATTTTGATGAAATCATAAAAATCAATATAACGTAGTATACAGTAAATTTTTCTGGTTGATATATCAGTATATTGTAAAATTATATTAGCAATGACAAGAAAGATTTATATAAATTTTTTTATTAAAACATATTTATACGTATATTCAAAGTTAAAATCTTTATTATATTCTTTAGATTTATGTATAATCATTATTACAGATGATTCCCACGATTTGCGAACTGATAATGAGAAATTAATTTCAAATCATAATGTGTCATTACCTGAACGTTTACCGATTAATAATCATAAGGATTATAATATACAAGACAATTCATTGAATATGAACATCACAAATAATATAAATAATACTGAACAAGATAATTCACAGTGTAATGTATCAGATAATTTGACAGATATGAAAAATGATAAATTAGAAAATATGCGATACAATTCATTTAATAATATAAGTTATGAAAAAAAAGGAGCGTCAGTGGCGTAACCGGCTAAGGCGCACGCCTTATACGGTCTCTACACTTTCGCTCCAAGCGGTCGGGGGTTCGATTCCCGGTGAAAACACCTGAAATTTTTTTCAGGCTTTTTTCATCGGAAAAAGAATCTCTGAGTGCGATGGGTTAATGTTCCTGGCGTGGGTTTTCTCCTGGGGGAGTTTTCCCTACGTCACAGGTCTAAAAAGCCTGGGTAAATGCGGGAACCGACCGTAGAAATCTGCTTACCGACTGCTCTTGGAACGCGGCAGTCTATGATTTCTCGGGGATTGGGTAATTTAGCTTAGCTAAAATACGAGGTTCTGAAAACTAGTTTTAAGATAAAAAGAGGTTAGGTAGGAACATCCTCACACAGAGGTGGTGCGGGATGCCGGTATATAGCCGATAGGCTGGGAATACCAGGGGCCACTAGGGCAGCATACGAAAAAAAAAAAAAAAAAAAAAAAAAAAAAAAAATATAAGTTATGAATCAAGTGAAAGCGATTCCAATTCTAATTTTGAAAAAGAATATTCAACATCTGAAGGAGATAATGATGATACATTATTTTCGACAGATAATGATTCGTACAAGAAAGATGAACGAATTATGTTTCCAGCCAGTTATCTAACCGTATCTGATGTATTATTAATGCTCCAAGCAATACATATAAAATTTGGCACTACCCGTGAATTGCAAAACGCACTCGTTAATCTAGTAAAAGCTTTAGCTGGTTCTACTTTTAAAACTTGGAATCATAGTTCATACCTTTTCTCAAAAGCTGCTCAACCTCCAAACGAGACAATGAAAAAATACTATTACTGTTGTAAATGTAATATCCTACTTTGTGAAAAATTACTTTCAGTTGTCAAAAAAATTACAGTGCAGTGCCAAATGTTACGAATCTTCTACACTGTAAAAAAGACCTGTTGAAAATTAATATAGTATAGTAAAATTTTACAATTCAATAAAGAAAATTCACCTCTTTGAAAGTAGTAATATTACAAACTTTTTGCACTATTCACTTTGATATTGTAGATTTATGTGTTTTGTTAGTATTATTACAATAAATGTAGTAAAATTAATATTCTCAGAGTAGGATAAATTAATTATCAACTATGAGAGTAGTTATTTTACTATAACTGAAATTACTATTTTGATGTAAAATTACAAACTCGTTCGTAAAAATACAAATTCGTGAGAATGCCTTCATGCGCCGAACGCGGTGAATACGACGCCATGTTGGCTGTGAAATTCCGTTATGCTGTGCGTACAATTATTCAATTTTAAACGTTCATCAATTAATAAGCAAAGGACTTCGTTTATTTGGACACACATAGACTAAGTACAAAGAGATAAAAGTAAGTTATTACTTAAATAGATACAGATTATATTTTTTACTTTTAACATCGAGTTTATAAGTTAACCTCATCAACAGTTGCAAAATTAACCTCATGAATGTATTGGGTATTATTTATCAATTTTTAATTGGCAATCGTATAATAATAATTATTTTGATTGTTTGAAAAATTAGTATGTGTGCATACAAATAGGTAAAATGAACCAGCAAAATTGATGAGTTTTAATAATATTATTTGTTTTCCAGATTTCAATCGAGTCCAAACGATTCGATTTCACGCATTAGTAAAATCGCTATAAAATTTTGTAAATTTACTATATCTTTCGCAGTTTTACTGCTTTCAAAGTAGGATAATTTAATTAACTACTCTCAAAGACATAATTTTAAATAAGTCTTATTTACAGTGTATAATTACCAATCAAAGTTCAAATTATTTTATATCCCTTAATATTCAATATCAATTACAAAAATTACTAAATCAAAAAAATGTCCAGGACTCCTTGTTTGATTACACTAAGGAATTAAATAATGTAAAATCTAATATTATAAGGGTGAAATCAGATGGAGCGGAAAATAGACGACGGAACGTCACAAAACCTCAATTCCGCATCTTTGTATTCCGCCAACGGAGTAAAGACGACGTAATAGACGACATCAATTTTTATTTTGTTTAAAAAAATTATTAGTGCTTCAATAACCTCACGTAATATTTTTAATTTGCTTTCCATAGCTGTACTTTTAATTTCAATCAAACTTTTAAATTCTATTTTGGTTAACTATTTGTTTAAACAATTTCAAAAAGTCTGTGACGCTTCTATTATCCCGTCAAATTTGTTTCCCTATATTCACATGGAGCGGAATAGAAGTTCTGTGACGTTGATTAGCAATTTTATAATTAAAAAATAATGATGTTAATTGAAATATTTGGTTATAATAACAAACTATATTTTATTTTTATAAAAAAAGAATCTCATTACAATAACAATAGGTGATTATTTCCAACTTTTTTAACATTTTTGTTGTTAATTTAAAATTCGCGGATACATTTGTATGCTATTTTTAACAATTTTTCAGCTACATTCCGCGCCATGTGAATATAGGGAAAAAATTTGACGGAAAACAAGGCGACGGAATGAATGTTTTGTGACGTTCCGTCATCTATTTTCCGCTCCATCTGATTTCACCCTAAGTGATATTTCTGATTCTGATTTGTACAAAAATCATACCCAACAATCCAACATTTTATGTTTTGATTTTAGTACTGATGGAGCACAATTATTTAAAAGTGCAAAAAAAAGATTTGTGGCCTTTGCAATTACATCTTAATTGTTTCTCTGGAAAACTTAGATTTAAATACCCAATAATTTTAGCATTATGGCAAACAGAAAAAGAACCTACTGCAGCATTTTTAAATCTTTATTTATCGATATTAACAAAATCATGCGATGAATTAATTTCAAAAAGAATAGAAATCGTGGACCATGCAACAAAAAAAATCGTTTTATTAAATTAGTTCCTTTCTGTGGATATGTAGATAGTATAGCAAGATCTATTATGTAAAATAGAATCCAATTAAATGAATATTTTGGCTGCAGTTGGTGTTACCACAAAGGTCAATATTATAAAGGTTCTATGCGCTATCCAATGCTTGAAACCGATCAGGAGCTTCGTACACACAATACATATTTAAAAGATGTCAAATTGGTCGTGCAATCGAAAAAAGTATCTGAAAATGGAGTCAAAGGTGGATCTGTTTTGCTGCAATTGGAGAACTTTGATATTGCATGGAATCTACCACCTGACTACATGCACGGTGCTTTAATGGGTGTTACAAAACAGTTATACACTGTTTGAAGCAGTAATTTTTTAAAAATTGATCGTGAACTATTAAATAATAGAATGGTTAATATAAAATTATACTGCAATTTCAGACGTTCTTTACGTTCTTTGCAATACACTCACAAGTATACAGCTTTAGAGTGGAAATTATGACTACTGTATGTGAGTGTCCCATGTTTACACGGCATATTGCAAGAGGGTATGTTCATTTCATATTTATTATTTGTAGATAATATTTTTACTTTATTAAAAGAATCAATCACCAATGAAGAAATAAATTCTTGTGAATATAAACTTTAGAGGTTTGTTGGAGAATCAGAAATTATAAATGGAAAAGAATTTATAACTTTCAATGTTCATTCTCTTCTTCATTATTGCAAAGCTGTTCGTAAAACAGGACCTTTATGGGCGAATTCGGCCTTTCCTTTCAAAAGTGCTATTTATATATTTGTGAATCAAATTAATGCTCCAAATGGATCAATCAAGCAAATTGCAGATAAATGGATGAGAAAATGTAAATTTGAAAGTTACATTGAAGAAAATAAATCAAATTCTGAGGCATCTTTAATGTACAGTAAATCATTATTTAATATTAGACAACCATTACAAAATTGCACACAAATCGACAAAGTTACCTTAATAGGTACTGGAACCGAAAATGAAACAGTGGAAAGATTACAGTTTTTGATAGATGTATTTATGATTCATTTTTCAAAGGTAAAAATGAAGTTTCAATTTTGAATTATATATTTAAAGTAATAGATAAGAAATCTGCTTATGTTGTATATGATATTGAACAAATTAAAAGTAAATCTATTGTATTCGATAGCAAAAATCAGCTTTACGTATCATTTCTTCCGAACAACTATGAAATGCAGTAAATAATTTATCGATTTAAAAGTAAAAAATAAATTGAAATTATGTTTAAATTTTTTGTTTTTGTATCTTATGTAAAATTCAATTATCTCAATCTATAGCCACTGTAAGAATAATACCACCCAATCAATACAAAAATATAAAATCGTGAATTAGCATTTGATAGTACCATTCTTAAGATAACTATGTCACTTGTTATTAATTGCAGTCAATATGATTGTTACCAAGTATTATGAAAACTTTCATGAAAATAAAATGCTTTTGTTTTTATAAGAATTGATTAGGGTTACATTCAAAATTACATTCAAAATAAGAGTATAAATGACACTCAATTATAATATAAATGAAATATTACATTTAATTACATATAAAAATATGAATTATACTGCGAAAAAAATAATTAGAATTCTTAATTGAGAATACCTTGTGTTAGTAAAAGAAATAAGGTCATCATTGTTAATTATTAACGAATTTGTTAGAAATCATATTGCATTATGATTATAAATATTAGGAGGATTATTCCATAAATATTTCATATATGAGATAATAACAGAATCTAAAAGAGCTTTGTGATTGGTCAATATAGCTCTCAGAGCTATCTCACACGTCAAACACTTAAGAAATAGGGTTACAGTATATTTATAATAAATCGTAAATAACCCTGGTAGAAATGTGAACATAAAAAATGGTATATAATACAATTGATGGGCATTATTAATAGTAATATTTTGTCATGTCAAGATTGTCTAATAAATAGTCAATTTTTGCCGAATCTGCAGAGCCTAAATTTTTTGTATCGACAAAAGATGCTAATAGAAATATGTTGTCCATAAAGTGGGCATTTTAAGTACCTAGAAATATTTTATTCTATAAATCCAATACATCATTTCATTCACCTTTAAATTATAAAATATGTTTAATGAATAAAAAAAAATGAAAAAATAAATCATCGCAAACACAAATAATTATATAGATTTATTTATGAGTATTTTTTTGTTTTAAAGATTTACAGAAATAGCATAAATATAGCGACAAAAAAAAGAAGAAAAAATTAATAATGGTAAATATTTTGATTCTAAGATTTCTTAAATTTTTTTTTAGGCAAACATGGCTACAATTACAAACAGTAAAGAAAATTGTAAATTGATAGAAGCACTTAATATTAAGAAAAATAAAAAAAGAAAAGATCAATCTTCAAGCAGCAAATTTGTGGGAAATAAAAAATTAAAACATGACTTGACTATTAGAAAAGAAAAACGCAAATCAAAAAATTCATTACCTAAAAGTAAAAGTAAGAAAAAGGGAGACAAACAATTGAAAATGGTTTCTGATGAATTTTAGGAAACTCCAATCGTTATTAAAAAAGTAAGTGATATTTATAAATTATAATCAGACTAAAAAGAGGAATGCAAGGGATATTTTTCTTCTTATTTTGAGATATTTTTACTTATACAAAAATGAAAAAAAACTTCTTACATTTAGTGTGATATTTGAATTATTTTTTAATTTTAAGCCATTAAGTTTTCAAAAATTTTTTAAAAATTTTTATTGAAAATTCCAAATTAATTGTTAACCCTTTACTTAAGCTGCTATATCCCCACTTCTTTAAATCTTCGTTTACTTATAACGTCCCCACGAAGGCGAGTTTGGGCGTTTGCTTAAGTAAAGGGTTAACGTTCATTCTTATGAACATTAATAATTTAGAATTTTAAACTGGACACTAGATCAGAAATATGCCTTTATTTTGTTGTCTTCTTGTCAACATTTCAGAAGCAACAATCTTCACCGTGTAGTATAAGTATACCAATATCCTATTACTACTTTGTGTCTTTTGGCACGTTACAACTTTTTTTAGTATATCTAACAAGGAGAGCACCCCATCTTTGAGAAACAGATCCATCTGAGACTGCAAGATATGATTTTTTTATGAAAAGAAAAAAACTTTTGATTTTTTCTTTTTTTTAAATAGGCCTTATAGATGAAAATAGACATTTTTTTAGAAAATATTATAAATAGAGTGTTTATAAGATCTTAATTAACAAAACAACTAAGAGTCTTACAAAAAAATGTATAAAAGATAAAGTAAAGAACTGATTAAATACTTGAATTGAAGCTTTATTGCATTAAAAAAGTTTCTGTAGTTTAAAATTTGTGCCTAATTAAAAATTACTATATATTTGTTAATATTTTTAATATGTAATATATGATCAATTTTTTACGTTATTTCATTAGCATATTTTAATCATCTGTAACTTTTAAACTACTAAAGATTTTTTAATACATCGAAGCTTCAATTAAAGTATTCAACCTGTACTTTATTTTATCTTTTATACATTTTTTTGCAAGAAATTTAGTTGTTTGGCAATTCAAGTTTTATAGGCGCTCCTTTTTATATTTTCGAAAAATTGTCTATATCTTCGTCTATAGGACCTATTCAAAGAAAAGAAAAAACAACAAATTCTTTTTTCTAATTAAAAAATAATATCATGAATTTTCAACCGAATCCGTTTTCCGAAGATGGATGGGGTGCTCTCCTAGTAAGCTAGAGGTACTCGCATCTTATTGACAAGCCCGGAATCCTTTGTAAGCGCCCGAGTATGTACGGCCCTGAAACCGTACAATACTAGAACATGCGCGCGCAAACACCAAAAATGACCAAAGTGGTTGAACATGCAAGCGCGCGTATGTACGTACACGCGCTTGCATGTGTAGGTACCGCTGAGAGTAAACGGCGGTTCTCCCTCTCTTCTACTAACTAGGAGAGTGTCACACCTCCGGATCACGGATTTTGCTCAAACTTCGGGATAAGTTTTCAGATGATAAAATATGGAAAAAGCTAAAGTTATAGTCATAAATACTCAATATTTCCCTAGTTACAGGCAATTAAAGAAAATCACTAAAAAAGTTACTAGATTTTTAAACGCATATAGTTCTTTAGCGTTGATAGCTACAAGCTTGAAACTATTTTTAAATTAAATCTGAGCTCAAATCCTTTCTAAACAGTAGTTACAGCATATCAAAATATTATTTTTTGCCAAAGTTAGAGCGTAATAAGGATTGGACCTAATTTCAGCTTTTATTATTAATTAATGTTTCTAAAAGAAAAATCAGGTCCAATGTTTATCACGTTCTAACTTTGTGAAAGAATAATATTTTTACATGCTATAACTACTAATTCGAAAGGATTTGAGCTTAGCTTTAATTTAAAAAAAGTTTCAAGCTTGTAGCTATCAATGCTAAAGAACTATATGCGTTTAAAAATCTAGTAACTTTTTTAATGATTTTCTTTGATTGCCTGTAACTAGGGAAATATTGAGTATTTATGACTATAACTTTAGCTTTTTCCATATATTATCATCTGAAAACTTATCCCGAAGTTTGAGCAAAATCAGTGATCCGGAGGTGTGACACTCTCCTAGTAATTCAGAAGAGTGAAGAGAAAGACTGAAGAGAGCTGTTGCAAGCAGTGCGAAGAGCTCGTGACTCTCGTCACTCTTGGATCAGCTCTTTAAGTAGATGCATCATACCTTGCTAGAAGCAATAGAAGGCGCTTGGCCATTGCATTGCTCACAAAAAGGCAGATAATATACACGTGTTAGCGTGATTTGTAATAACGTTGTAAATTGAGAATACTAAATAAAGAGCTTATCCTATTAATATACCTTATCCTACTAATCCTGTGCTGAGCCCCGAATGTTAAGACACCTGGTTCTTAACAACAACGGGCTCTTCACCTAATATTCAAAAAATACTAATTTTTATAAAATAACAAGTCTGCTATAGCTAAGCAAGGCGCGTTAGCTATAAACGACTTGTACAAAAAATAATTAACAAAGGAAACACAAAAGAGTCTGCATAAGCTAGGCAAGGCGCGCTAGCTTATTAACGACTCTATTTTATGTATGCCCTTATGCCCTTTATAGGTTAAAATCCAGAGGAGATACTTCAACAACAGGGACGCTAAAGAATTCGCAATAGCTAGGCAAGGTGCGCTAGCTATTAACAATTCGTCCACGTTGCGGATTCCATAAAATAATTGGGGTTAATAACTGGTATTTAGTGTAATTTTGGGGTTAAATAGATAAGGGAACGTTACATTGGCGCCCACTGGTTCTCAACCGTGGTTGAGAAAACCCACGCGTGATTAGAGCAATATAATTGTAAAATTGAAATAGTAACGAAAATCCGTCGTATGATTCCTAATTTTCCAAATAGTCTGTTCCAAGGAACAGACTATAACAGAATAAAATATTTGGAAAATAGAATCCAAGATTTAATAGACACAAATAATCAAAGAAACGATTTAGTTCTTGAGTGTTTAAAATCGATAGACAAAAGGCTGGAAAAATTAGAAAAATGAAATGATGAATATGAAATATAATACAAATAAGCAACACAGAGAAGTAAAAGGCGAGATTTTACAATTAAAAACAAATATATTTCTAATAACAAAAAAGATGAAAAATTTAAAAATAAATTAGTAAATTAAAAACATGAACAAAAATTAAAAAATCTTTAAAAAATTGAAAAATTCTAAAAAAAATATATAAAACTTGATAAAAAAAAAAAGTGTGAAAACGCAAGAAAAATGGTATATAAAATACCATTAGTATAAAATAATAAAATAATTATGTAAAAGAATTTCCTTTGTTCTGAATAAAAGCAAATAAAAGATTGACCAAAAATTTTACTTGATGTTAAATTCTCGAATAGAGTATTCGTCAATGATAATCATAAAAATACTTGAAGGTCGCGAGGTAAAACAAGAAGATTGAGTATTACAATGTATACATTAAATTTTTGTTTAAAATCTTTTGTTATAACCGCGCAAACTCAAGTCTTAAACGCGAATATTTTTAAAGAATGTCAAATAGGAAAGTCAAAAGGTCGATAGCTAAGAAATAGACAGAAGGAATTCTTAAGCATAGGTTCTCAACGCGAATGAGAACAATCATTGTAATAAAATAATATACGCTCTTTAATAAAATAAAAACAAAATAAATATTTTAAAAGATTAAAAGAGCCATAATAAAATGATTGTAAGCGAAATTAAAATTTTGAAATTTCATTTTTAATAATTTAAATTTATTGAAATTAAAAATACCTTATTAAACAATTAATTTGAATAAGAAAATATTGAACTAAAAATACTTAAAATTTTAATTTCGGAAATATTAATAAATATTGTAAATTAGAATAAAAATAAAAATCAAGATGGCGAAAAGAAGATCAGAGATACTGATGCAAGAATGAGATAATCTTGATAAGACTATAGAGGAAGATGTTAACACAAAACAAAATGAATGGATGAAAGCTGTGTAATATGAGCTGACATTGTTGTTTAATAAACAACAAAAGTTGGATAACAAAATTACAGCTAGTCCAGACAAATCTATAGTCTTTAACTTAGAAAAAACCGCAGATGCGGGAACAATAAATTTCAAGGAACAGATAAATGAATTGTCAAATAAGATAAAAAACTTATTAGAAGACAATATCATAATTAAAAATCTGTTAAATAAATATAAAAAAGAAAATAAATACTTAGTCAATAAAAATGAATCCCTAAATGAAGAATTGAGTAAATTAAAAAAAACAATAAATGACGATACTGCTCAAGAACAAGAAGTAAAAATTAATGAATTGAAAGAAAAATTAAAAAACAATGGGATTCGAACGCAAGGTTTCGAACCTTATAATAACTAAATAAAAATTCCTTTGCCGAAGTATGAAGGCACTGAGGTTGAAAGGCCTATGAAATTCCTAAATGAATTCGAAAAATATATTGCATTGAAAAAATTAGAAGAGGAAGAAACTCTTGAACTTTTGCATACTGTTCTGCAAAAAGATGCAAATGAGTGGTGGTACATCTATCAAGATGATGTACTGACCTATGAAGGTTTTAAAAATTTATTCCTTGATAGATATTGGAATGAAGATGTCCAAAGAATAACTCGAAGAAAAGTTGAGTTTAGACAATATTATGAGAATGGCAAATTAAGTCGTATGGCTTATGCCACGCAAGTATATGTTTTCGCCAAAGAGTTAAATCTTCAATACTCCGATGAAGAATTAGCTGAAAAAATTAGCAAACGTTTCAGCAGAAATGTTAGGCAAGCCATGCAATTCTCTCAAAAGAAAGATAAAAATACCTTATTTAAAATTTTGTCAGATTTCGACAATGACGATAAACTGCAGGAAAAAAGAGCAGTAAATAAAAATAATAGTCAACAAAAAATATTTAATAAAAACGAAAACACTAATAAAACGTATTATAATCATAGTAATAACGCAACAAATCAAAATAACTATAAACAAGAATATAAAAAACCTCAACAGGATCCTAGTATAAATGTTACTAGAATCGAGAAAAATAAAAATAAACAAAAAAATCAACAACGTGAAAAATTAAAATCACCTGTAAATAAAAAACAATTGCAAAAAAGTGGCAAGGAATTAGATGTCTTAAATATAGACATAAGCGACGAAAATAATGACAAAAATCAGGAAAACTAAATAAAGTTGCACCTGAAGTTAATAATACAAGGGGTAAGGTTGCAACTAATGAAAAACCCCCAAAAATAATATCTTCTATACAAGAAAGCATAAAAGATGATTTAATTCACGATATTGACAAAAAAGAGTCAAAAGAAAATAATATCATATGTTGCCCAGAAATTGAAATAAAATTAGAAAACATAGATGTCAAAGCTCTAATCGATTCAGGTAGCGAAGTTACCTGCATATCAGAGCAATTTTATTTTCAGAATAACAAGGCGTTTAAAAAATGCCTTTTATTGCCAATAACTGGGAAGTTTATAAAAACAGCCACAGGGACAAAAACTACAAGAATAAAGAGGCAGTTATTAATAGAAACAAAATTTAAAAATGTAGAAATAAAAATAATCTACTTAATAATTCCGAAATTAGTCAAGGATGTTATCATTGGATATGATACTCAAAAGGCTTTGAGTATGATTATAAACACGATGCTAGAAGAAATATTAATAATAGTTGATGGTAAAGATATGAGGATATCTCTACAATTTTTAATCTTTTTATGATGTTTTCGAAAATTCATTTTACAGCCGTTACTGGGTTACCCAATGAGGCACACTATTTAAACTAGGTTCATACCTTTTGTACAATCTGGAAACTCTATTTTTTCTATATCCAGTGAATGTGCCACCAATGGTACAGTAAATATTTCTACAAAACGTAAATTTTTATATGGATAAAATTTCGGAAATTTTATCCATGTAAAAATTTACGTTATATAGAAATATCTACTATACCATTCGTGGCACATTCACTAAATACATAAAAAATAGAGCTTCTGGATTGTACAAAAGGTATGAACCTAGTTTAAACAGTGTGCATCATTGGGTAACCCAGTAATAGCTGTAAAATGACATATCACGGAAAGATTAAAAATTGTAGAGATATCCTCATATAAATTTATCTTATACCGAAAAACAAATAAATTCTTTAGCATACTCAGCTATGCAAATAACCGAAGTATATGAAGGAGACAATGATCATAATTCATACGACTTCGTAATGGAAAACGAGAATCATCGAATTCTTAATTCCGAAAGTTATTTTAATACAACTGAACTCACCAATGATGAGATTCAGGAAAAAATAAATGAATGTGATAATATCACAAACAAACAAAAAGAGAAAAATTTCATGTCGAGCTTAGATTTAACAAGCTCGTATTGGCAAATCGAATAAACAATACTAAAAACTTTTACCAAGTAAAAAATATACAGCGTTTAAAATTGATAACAAAGTATATGGATTAAATGTAGCTGCTTTTGGCATAAAAACCAGCAGCGTTGCACTATTAAGAGGACTGGACTACGTAATAAAAAATATGCAGGAATTCGTCCTTGCTTTCGTAGATGATCTGCATATAAGGTCATCGACATTCGAAGAGGATATAAATCATTTAGAGCAATTATTTATTAAAGCAATTAAATATAATTTGACATTTAATTTTAAAAAATCAAATTTCTTGAAGCAAAAAATTGAATTTCTTGGACACTTTATAACGTCAAAAGGAATAACACCAGATCCAGAAAAAATTAAATCAATAAAACATTTTAAAACACCAAGAAATGTTAAAGAATTACAAGCATTCTTGGGGTTTGTAAATTTTTACACGAAATTCGCGAAAGGTTATGCGAATGAAATATTGCCATTAATCGGCTTATTAAGAAAAAATGTACCCTACGAATGGGGGTCAAGGCAGCAAAAAGCCTTTGAAAGTATAAAGGATCTTTTCACGGAAAATATCATTTTGAAATTCATAGATATGGAAAAACTTTTCATACTAACGACAGATGCAAGCGATTATGCAATAGCTGCAATTTTGTCACAATTAGATGAATATAATCACGAAAATATTGTCTGTTTTATTAGCAGAACATTAAAAGGTAGTGAATTAAATTATTTTACTACCGAAAAAGAATTATTAGCTGTCGTATGGTCCTTACATTAGCTTGACACATATCTGAGAGGTGCTAAAGAAATAATTGTAAGAACAGACAATGAAGCTATTACATTTTTAAATAAATGTAAATTTAATAATTATAGATTGAGAAGATGGGCCTTATCAATTCAAGATTTTAATATCAAACCAGAACATATACCTGGAAAAATTAATGTTGCTGCAGATTTTTTAAGCAGACAAACATCTGATAACGCAAAATACGACGAAAATGAAGTATTAATTGCGGATATCAGAAATAAATTAAAAATAAATAAACAATTAGAAAAATTGTTGAAAAGCTTTAAAAAAGCACAAAATAATGATGCATATTGCGTCAAAATAAGAAAAAAATTAAACGAATCAAAAAATGATAAAATAAAAAACCATTATAAATTCGAAAATGATTTTTTATATAAAATAGATGAATCAGGATTAAAAATAATAATACCTGAATCATTATTATCAGAATTAATAATAGAAATACACGATTTTGATAGGCACATTGGTCCCAAAAAAACGTGTAAATTATTAATAGAAAGCTTTATAGCTCCTAAATTAAAAAAGCATGTACACAGAATTTTAAAATCATGCATTACTTGTCAAAAAACAAAATACTTGACAGTAAAATATAATGCAGAAATGCAACCAATCGTAGTAAACGAAAAAAATGAAATACTATCGATTGATTTTTATGGTCCATTGCCAACATCTAAAGGAGGCGTTAAATATATTTTAACAACTATAGATGTATTTTCTAAATACGTTGTAATGTATCCCACCAAAAAAGCAAATACATTAACAACAATTAGAAAAATATTTAACGATTATGTACCAAATTATGGTAAACCACAGTCAATAATGACTGACCATGGTACACAGTTTACGTTTAAAAAATGGATAGAAAAACTAAAAAATAAAAATATTAAAATAATTTATTCACACATTAGACACCCACAGAGCAATATTGTGGAAAGAATTCACCGAGAATTAGGTCGATTCTTTAGAACTTATGTGAATAATTCACATAAATCATGGGCGTCATATATGCAAAAAATTCAAAGCATAATGAACGAAACTACCCATGAAACAACAAGTTCTACGCCAACTAAATTACATATGGGCGAAAAACCAACTAGAATATGGGAAAAGTATTTTAAATTAGAAAATACTGACGTACCATATGATAGGAAAATTGTCTATGCAAGAAATAAAATGCATAAGAAAATAAAAGATAGAGCAAATGCAAAAAACGCTAAAAGTACTCACTATCAATTTAATTTGAATGATAAAGTACTGCTCAAATCATTAAACGTATCAAGTGCAGATGATGATAAAATTGCAAAATTTTTTGAGATATATGAAGGTCCATATATCATAAAAAACATCATTGCACCAGATACATATTTATTAACCAATGAAAAAGGCGTAGAACGTGGAAAGTTCCATATAGAACACCTTAAACCGTTCTATGAGGCTAATAAATAAATTAAATAGAAATAATAAATTCAATTTATTATAATATAAGAAAAAAAACAAAACGTGAAACGTCCCATATAGAACATTTTAAACAGTTCTAAAAGTATTTCACTTAAAAAATTATTTTAAAATTAAAAAATAATATAGTCAAATATTATTTTAAAAGACTAAATAGCAAAAGAATGCAAAAAACATAGAAAAAATACACATGCTAGTAACGTATACAAGTATTTATGCGTGCGTACACTTGAAGTACAGAAAAGGTCAAAGTCAATATCGAAAAATGTACAAAGTTAAGTGTAACAAATGTACGCACGCATACATACACTTGAAAATAGCCAAAAAAATTTTTTTTTTAGAAAAATTTTGACGACACAGCTCATTGTACGTCGCATTGTCAAGTGAGCTGCATCGTTATCTTTATCCACACCCCTCATAAGAAATAAAAGGGAAAATGGCCACACGCCTAAGAAATTCAAGTGCTCAAACCATGCGGTATTTTAATAGATAAGGGAACGTTACACCTTATGCCGTGAATACACTCTTTGTCTAATTTTGAATAGGTTTTATCTGTAATTAAATACGGATCCACTTTTATTTAAAGAATTCACATAAAAATCATGTTGAAGTTTGGTATATAATATACAATAAAAATAAATTCTTATTTCTCGTAACTTTCTGTTTTTATTTATTTATAAATTTTGAACAAATTTAGCTTATTTAGACAAATAGTTTTCTTTTTTTTTAATTAAAAGGCTTTGATTCAAACTTTCATACAATCCTAGTAAGAATTTTATAGGATTATTAATTCAAGTGATACGTCATACTCAATACTAATAAAAAAAATCTTAGACAGCTTTGGTAGTTGCTTTTATTATAATTTTATATAACAAAAATAAGTGTCTCAAAGTCAGAAAAAATCCAAGATCCTAGCCTTATTACATTTTCTTACTACTATTATTTATTATATCCAAGAATTAAAAAATCATATTTCAAAAACTTTCATCCATGCGCTCATCAACCATACTATAAATACAAGCACACCTTAAAGTTATATACGACTACACATAATAAATTAACATAAAGAGAGTATATGAGGATATCTCTACAATTTTTAATCTTTCCGTGATATGTCATTTTACAGCTATTACTGGGTTACCCAATGATGCACACTGTTTAAACTAGGTTCATACCTTTTGTACAATCCAGAAGCTCTATTTTTTATGTATTTAGTGAATGTGCCACGAATGGTATAGTAGATATTTCTATAAAACGTAAATTTTTACATGGATAAAATTTCCGAAATTTTATCCATATAAAAATTTACGTTTTGTAGAAATATTTACTGTACCATTGGTGGCACATTCACTGGATATAGAAAAAATAGAGTTTCCAGATTGTACAAAAGGTATGAACCTAGTTTAAATAGTGTGCATCATTGGGTAACCCAGTAACGGCTGTAAAATGAATTTTCGAAAACATCATAAAAAGATTAAAAATTGTAGAGATATCCTCATATATTATATATACTTATTAGATTAATCATTTTTTATTTATTGTTCAAATAAAAAAATTTTATTTGTTATAACAAAATTTTAATAAATACAAGTTTAAATTTTTGAAAAACTATTATAAAATAATTCTTATAAAATAAATAAAAATATAAGGGATAGCAAAATTTGTATTTTTTAGACTGATCAACAGATGAAGATTAAAAATATCGAGGAAAATGAATCTAACAATATGACTACAACTTCTGAAAAGGAAGAAAAAGATCTCACTACTGTTTCTCATTATAATGAGAGCAATGATATCTTATTTGATAATAATACAAAAAATATTATAGCATCTTTGAGTAAAGATCATATATCTCCACTTGAGGAAATAAAAGGTTTATCTTCAAGTCCAATTGACAGTAAAGTTTCCCCACTCGATGAAATGAAAGATGAATGAAACAATAATCAAAATATGTTAAATGAAAGTAAAGATAAAAGTATAGTAGTAAAAAAAGATAGTAGTAGTACTAGTAAAGTAAAAAAAGATAAAAAGAGTGAAAAAGAAATTCATTCAGATGGCCTCAGCATTGAATCAAATCATGCTATGAAAAAAATTTCTGAATATAATATTCTTCTAGAACAACAAAAATGTGAGATTAAAACTCTACGTAAACTGAATTTAGAACAACAAGAAAAAATATCGAATAAAGTGGATGATTATGGTAAGATTATCATTCATTTATTTATTTGAACTAAAAATTGTTTTATTTTTTATTTTTTTATTGTCAATATTAAGCACATAGATGGAGTTAGTTTTGCTTCTCTTTTTTTTTAATATTAATAACCTACGATGTTTATATTTACAATGTCCTCTTTGATCATTATAATAAAAATAAAAAAGTATGTTTTCTATTAATATATTTGTATTTGAACCGAGAAATCATTAGTTCCATTACTTATTAAATAATATAATGGTTACAGCAAAACAAAATATCAATCCATTTGAAAATATTGTCAAAGCTGATGCTTCTGTTGAGAGTGTTCGAGCAAATAACATGGTATGTAATGTTTTATTAAATAGTTTATTAATAATTATATCTTTTTTCTTATTTTATTTAATGTCGCCGTATTTATGCTTTCATTACAATACTCATTAGCGACAGAGGTTTTTAATGCATTTGTGAATAAAGCACTCTGAGAAAGCAGAGAAAGCACTGAGACCTCAATAATTATATATCTATTATGTAAATTAAAAGTAATTTCTTTATTTTTATTTTATTAGATTCATTGTGGAAATGACATATGGATATCTAAGTTGGAGTACGACAATCGTATTAACAAATGTAGTGGGAAAAAAATGAATTTTCTTTATTTGTTGAAGAATTACCTGTATCGATAATAGGAATCGACAGGGCCGTCTTTACAACTGATGAGGCTCTGGGCCAGACATCTGTCTGGGGTCTAGGTAAGGGATACAAAACTCCAAATTGTCAATTTTTTGGTTGTATCATTTTTTTGCTTGTTAACCTAAAAATTGTAAATAAAAATAGGTATATTCATTACATTATTTTATTTATTTAATTCTTTATGGCTTTTTATTATTTAAAAGCATCATATTGTCAGTACTATATTTGATTGCATGTCCGTGTTTGTGTTCATAAAATTGATAAAAATAGTATATTTGAGAATTAATTATCTGATATTAATTATTTGATATTAATTTCATTTTATAAAAATCAAGATAATCTTTTATATATTGAGAATACTACAGTAAATTATTTAAAAAATTATAATTATATAGATTTTGAAAAGTGTTTTCAGACTTTTTTGTGCCTATACTGCTAAATGATCTTTAGCAGTATATACTACCCTCCAGCCACATTTGCCCACCCTACATGAAAATCGATAAAACTTTAAAGTTTTGTGGCTCAGTGAAAAATAGTCATTATTAAAAAATTCTGACGGGGTTTTAAAAAGGACTTAAAAACCTTTAATTTAAGCCGAGTTGAGCAAAAAAAAATTAAAAAATGCATGCCTTATGCATAAAAAACGAACTAAAAAATATTCAATTTTTTTTGCCCCTATTCAAATGCCTGACATTTTTGCGGAAATTATCGAATCATAGAAAAACAAAATGAAGGTAAAAGCTAAGGGAGTCACCATCAAAATGAGCTATAGCAAGCTTATTTATGATTGATTTCATGGTAGTTATGGTCATTTTTTATGAAAAAAACGATTTTTTTTGATAGCTATTATCTCAAAAAATACGCATAATATAAAAAAATTTTTAATGAAAAAATTGTTTATTTTTGAGTCAAAAATATAAATATTTAGATTTAACTGAAATCCGGAAGAAAAAATTTTTTTTAAATTCATTAAAATATAAATATTGAGTAAATGGATTTTTTTTCAATGGGATCAAAAATGAATAAAATCTTTTTTTACTGATTCTCAGTTTGGCCTGAATATTTATTTTTTTTGACTCAAAAATAAACAATTTTTTCATTAAAAATTTTTTACGCATAAGACATGTATTTTTTAATTTTTTTTTGCTCAACTCGGCTTAAACTAAAGGTTTTTAAACCCTTTTTAAAACCCCGTCGGAATTTTTTAATTACGACTATTTTTCACTGAGCCACAAAACTTTAAA
Organism: Anastatus disparis; assembly: GCA_017163975.1. Lineage (NCBI taxonomy): Eukaryota > Metazoa > Arthropoda > Insecta > Hymenoptera > Eupelmidae > Anastatus > Anastatus disparis. Next base: position 4,882,175 of record JAFFSR010000302.1, read on the forward strand.
GTTTTATCGATTTTCATGTAGGGTGAGCCAATGTGACTGGAGGGTAGTGTAGGTACAGAGATCGAGAATAAATAGTCCGGAAATCTCGAATTAATTATCTTTTTCAATGGCAAAGATTTTGATAATTTAACATGTTCACGATCCCAAATAAAAAATTTCTTACTTACGAAATTTAAATTGACGCGCCAAAATGTGTACTCACGAACGCACGAACATTCGTAAAAATGAGTAGAAGCTCATTTGTTTGAAAACAAATTATTTGCACTAGCTTTTGTTTGTGACGAGAAAATAACATATAGCATGTTGAAAATTGCGTAACAAAAGTATTATCTGGAGACTCCCTAAAATTAGTAATAAAGTTAGATTGTTAGGATTATTGAATTTAATCAGAATATATAATAATCTATTCTACATTTCAATAATGAATCGCGTTTATGATAGTGGTGCAGCAAAAAAACGAAAAGTTAAAGAAGAGAAAGAGAAAATAGCCAAGTTACCAAAAATAACAATATTTTTAAAGCCAGAATATAGTAAGTAATTATACACTATTTACAACGAATATGCCAAATCAACTTGTATTTTTTTATAGTCGTGTAGAGATTGTATAGTAATAATTCGGAGAAAAGATGACAAAACGCAATCCTTGTGATGATAGTCGAACTTTGTGCATGACTACAAAACAAAAGCGATTTTTAATTTATTTACAAAGTACAGTGCTATGCTAGTACAATAGTTATATAATAATAAAATTTTATTCCCATCAGGCAAAAATGATGAAATACCAACAGACACTACGAGCTTGAGTGAGGATGTCTTTTCAAATAAATCAGCTGAAATTAATTTTCTGCAAGAAATAAAAACGCCCGAGAATTGTACTAATGATATTTCATCTGTAAAATGTGTAAACATTTTTTTATTTTTTACGCTGTATAATAAAATATAAAAACCGAAGTAACAATTTTTAAAAAATATAGTGAATTTCTTAGATCAAATTTTTCATTTAAATATCGATGAAATTCCCTTTCCATCGACTTCAGTGCTCAAACAACAAAGTTTTACAAGTAATATGTTAGGTAAATAGATCCTATTTAATTGAAAATAATTGAAAGAAGTGTTGTTAAACTTACGACAGGTGTTAATTTTCAGATATTCTATAATAAAAAAGTTAAATTTAATAGAAAATATCGTCAAATGAATTATAAAACTAATCAACTTTTTATAAACAGGTTAAAATACATTGAATGATTTAGAAGAAAAAAAAATCTGTCGTAAACTGTCGTAAAGTTATATAAAAATTTAAAGAGAGCATGACAATATAACATTTTATAATAATAGAAAATTCCTAACCTAAAATTAAAAATCTATTATTATTATTAATAATTTTAATACAAACCAGGGGGGAAAGAAAAGAAGGAAAAAAAGCATAAAATAATTGTTCTTAGTTATTTCAAATAATTATTACAAAGAAAAACGGAACAAACGTAGATTATAAATTAAAATAGAAAATCATAGTGTAAAAAACATCTGTCGTAAGTTTCAGATCTTCATTGCAAAAATTAGATAAAATATTATTTAAAAGTAAATATTTATAAGAAAAATATAAATTATATTTTATGTAAATAAAAGAGGCAGTCTTAAATACTTCAAAAAATATGATAAGCTATTCAACGGATATTGCATTGTGGAGAAAAATTGACGAAAACTTAAGACAGTATTGATTGAAAAAAAATCTTGTTTTGTTTAGCAATAAAGATACAGATTTCAAAGTCAGCACATGTTTATCAAGAAAGAAGTATGCAAAAAGTAAGGACCTACAACATATCACTATTCCAGTTAAAACTTCAGAATGGCGAAGTAATAGATCGTAAGTGGTTATCATATTCACCATCAACTGGACATATTTATTGTTTCATATGTCGACTTTTTTCATCTGAAAAAGATTCATTTCCCTTACAAAAAAAAAACTATAATCAATAACCGTAGTAAACTATAGCTAAAGAGTGTAGTAGTATTATAATAATGAAGTATGGTTTTTTGTAGTATTTTCGCGCTACTATAGTCAAAGATTATAATCATTCTGTAGTCGAACTATACTGAAGATTATAGTATATTATTAGTAATAATTATACTACATTACATTAATTTCGTCATACTATAATCGAAAACGTAATTAATCATAATGAATAATTCCTATAGGACTATATAGTGTATCGCTTTATAATGTACTTATGGTTATATGGTTTATGGGTTTATAATTTATGAGTTAATAGTTTATGGGTTTATGGTATATGAGTAGATGGTTTATAGGTTTATGGTTTATGGATTTATAGTTAATGGGTTTCTAAATTTATGTTATATGGGTTAATGAGCACGAGATATATGTGTTTATAGTATATGGGTCTATAGTTACATAGTTTATGGATTTATAGTTTCTGGGTTAATAGTTTATGGGTTTATGGTTCATGGGTTTATGGTTTATAAGTTTATAATTTATGGGTTTTGGTTTATGGGTTTATGGTTTATGGGTTTATGGTTTAGGGGTTTATGGTTTATGGTTTATGGTTTATGAATTTATGATTTATTGGTTTATGGGTTTATGGTTTATGGGTTAATGATTTATGGATTTATGGTTTATGGGTTTATGGTTTTATGGTTTATGGGTTTATGGTTTTATGGTTTATGGGTTAATGGTTTATAAGTTCAAAGGTTTATGGCTTATGGGTTTATGATCTATGGGTTGATAGGTTTATGGTTTATGGGTTAATGGTTTATGAGTTTAAGGGTTTATGGTTTATGTGTTTATGGTTTAGAAGTTTATAGTTTATGGGTTTATGGTTTATAGGTTTATGGTTTATGGAATTATGGTTTATGGGTTTATAGTTTATGGGTTTATGGTTTATGGGCTTGTGGTTTATGGGTTAATGATTGATGGATTTATGGTTTATGGGTTAATGGTCTATGGGTTTATGGTTTAGGAGTTTATGGTTTAGGGGTCAATGGTTTATGATTTTATGGGTTTATAGGCTATGTGTTTATGGTTTATGGGCTTTTAGTTTATGGCTATATGGTTCATCGGTTTATGGTTATTAAGTTTATAGTTCATGGGTTACTGAATTATGGGTTTATAGTTTATTGGTTTATGGTTTATAGGTTTATGGTTTATGGGTTTATGGTTTATCGGTTTATGGTTTATGGATTTATGGTTTAGAAGTTTATGGTTTATAGGTTGATGGTTGATGGGTTTATAATTAATGGGTTTATGGTTTATGGGTTTATGATTCATGGATTTCTATTTTATAGGTTTATGGTTTACAGGTTTATAGTTGATGGGTTTATCGTTTATGGGTTTATGGTTGATAAGTTCATGGTTTATGGATTCATGGTTTATAAATTGATGATTTATGGGTTTATAGTTTATGGGTTTCTGGTTTATGGGTTTATGGTGATTGGCTTTATAGGTTTATGGTTTATGGGTTCATGATTTATGCGTTTATGGTTTATGGGTTCATGGTTTATGGGTTTTGAGTTTATGAGTTCAAGGTTTATAGGTTCATAATTTGTTAGTTCATGGTTTATGGGTTCATGGTTTATGGGTTCATGGTTTATGGGTTCCTGATTTATGGGTTTATGGGTTTATAGTTTATGAGTTCATGGTTCATGAGCTTATAGTTTATAGGTTTATAGTTTATGGTATATGGGTGAATAGTTTATAAGATTATAGTTTATGGTTCATTAGTGTATGGTTAATGGGTTTATAGTTAATGGGTTTATGGTTGATGAGATTATTATTTTCTGGATTTATGGTTTATGGGTATATAGATCATGGGTTAATAGCTTATATGTTTATAATTCATGGATCTATAATTTATGGGTCTATAATTTATGGGTTTATGGTTTATGGGTTTATGCTTCATGGGTTTATGGTTTATAGATTTATAGTCAATAGGTTGATTGTTGATGAATTTATAATTAATGGGCTTATAGTTTATGAGTTTATGGTTTATAGGTTCATGGTTTATGAGTTTATAGTTTATGGGCTTATGGTTCATGGGTTTATGGTTTATGGGTTCATAATTTATGGGTTCATAGTTTATGGGTTTATGGCAACATTGGTTTATGGGTTTATGGTTTATAAGTTTATAGGTTTAATGTTCATAAGTTTATGTTTAATAGGTTTATAGTTTATGGGTTTATGGCTTATTGGTTTATGGTTCATTTGTGTATGGTTAATGGGTTTATGTTTAATGAATTTATGGTTAATGAGATTATTATTTTCTAAGTTTATTGTTTATGGGTTTATTGTTTATGGGTTTATAGTTAATGGGCTTACGGTTTTAATGGGTCCATGGGTTTATGGTTTAGATGTTTACGGTTTATGGGTTTCTGATCTATGGGTTTAAGGTTTATGGCTTTATGGTTTATGGGTTTATAGGTTTATGGTTCATCGGTTTATCGTTTATGGGTCATTGGATTATGGGTTGATGAGTCATAGGTTCATGGTTTGTTGGTTTATGGTTTATGGGTTTATGGTTTATAAAATTATGGTTTATGGGTTTATGGTTCATGGGTTCATTGTCTACGGGTTCATAATTTATGGGTCTATGGTTTCTAGGTTTATGGTTTTGGGTTCATGGTTCATGGGTTCATAGTTTTTGGGTTAAAGGTTTATATGTTTATGGTTTCTAGGTTCATGGTTTATGCCTCATAATTTATGGGTTCATAGTTTTTGGGCTTATTCTCTATACGTTTATGGTTTACGGGTCTATGGTTTATAGGTTCATGTTTAATTGGCTTAAAGTTTATAAGTTTATTGCTTATAAGTTTATGGTTCGAAGTTAATGGTCAATGGGTTTATAGTTTATAAGTTTATAGTTTATGGGTTAATGGTTTATAGGTTTATGGTAAATAGGTTCATGGTTAACGAATCAATGGTTTATGGGTTAATGGTATATGGGTTTATGGTTTTTTGGTTTATGGTTCATGGGTTTATGCTTTATGGGTTTATGGTTTATGGGATTATGGTTTCACGGTTTATGGTTTATGGGTTTAAAATTGATGGGTTGATGGTTTATGGGTCCATAGTTTACAGGTTTATGGTTTATGAATTTATTGTTTATGGGTTTATGGTTTATAGGTTTATGGTAAATAGGTTTATGTTCTATGGATCAAAGGTCTATGGGTTTATGGTTTATGGGTTTAACGTTGTTTGGTTTATGGTGTATGGGTATATGATTTATGGGATTATGGTTTATCGGTTTATGGTTTATGGATTTAAGGTCGATGGGTTCATGGTTTATCAGTTTCTGTATCATGGGTTTAAGGTTAATAAGATTATGGTTTATGCGTTGATGATAAGAAAGTTTATGGTTTATGGGTTTATGGGCTCATACTTTTTATGTTTATGGTTGATGGGTTTATGGTTTATGGGTTTGTGGTGTATGAGTTTATAGTTAATGGGTTAATAGTTTACGGGGTTTATGGTTTATGGGCTTATAGGTTTATGCTTTTTATGTTTATGGTTAATGGGTTTATGGTTTATAGGTTTATGGTGTATGGGTTTATAGTTTATGGCTTCATGTCTTATGGGTTCATAGGTTTATGACTTAAAGGTTTATGGTTTATGGGTTAATAGTTAACGGGTTCATGATTTATGGGTTTATGGGTTTATTCTTCCCATGTTTATGGTTAATGAGTCTATGGTTTATTAGTTTATAGTGTATAGGCTTATAGTTTATGGGTTTATTTTTTATGGGTTTATAGATTTATGGCTTATAGGTTTATGGTTTATGGGTTAATAGTTAACGGGTTTATGGCTTATGGGTTTATGGTTTATAATTCTATGTTTTAAGGATTTTTGGGTTCATGGTTTATGGACTCATGGCTTATGGATTTATGGTTTATGGGTTTATGGTTTATTGGTTCATAAGTTTAAAGATTATGGGTTTATGGTTCATGGGTTTATTGTTTATGGGTTTATAGTTTATGGGCTCACGGTTTTAATGGGTTCATGGTTTATGGTTTAGATGTTTACGGTTCATGGGTTCATAGTCTATGGGTTTCTGGTTTATGGGTTTTTGGTTTATGGGTTTATGGTTCTTTGGTCTATCGTTTATGGGTTAATGGTTTATGGGTTCATGAGTCATAGGTTCCTGCTTCGTTGGTTTATGGTTAATTGGCTTATGGTTTATAGGATTATGGTTATGGGTTTATGGTTCATGAGTTCATGGTCTATGGGTTTGTGGTTTATGAGTTTATGGTTTATAGGTTTATGGTTTAAGGATTTTAAAGGATTATGGTTTATAAATTTATGGTTTATTTATTGATGGTCTATGGGTTTACGGATTATGGGTTCAAGGTTTATAAGTTCATAATTTATGGGTCTATGGTTTCTAGGTTTATAGTTTTGGGTTCATGGTTCTTGGGTTCATAGTTTTTGGGTTAAAGGTTTATACGTTTATGGTTTCTAGGTTCATGGTCTATGCCTCATAATTTATGGGTTCATAGTTTCTGGGCTTATACTTTATACGTTTATGGTTTATGGGTCTATCGTTTATAGGTTTATGTTTAATTGGCTTAAAGTTTAGAAGTTTATTGCTTATAAGTTTATAGTTCGAAGTTAATGGTCAATGGGTTCATAGTTTATAGGTTTATAGTTCATGGGTTCATGGTTTATAGGTTTATGGTAAATAGGTTCATGATCTATAGATTAATGGTTTATGGGTTAATCGTATATGGGTTCATGGTCTTTTGTTTTATGGTTCTTTGGTTTATCGTTTATGGGTTCATGGTTTATGGGTTTATTGAGTCATAGGTTCATGGTTTGTTGGTTTATGGTTTATGGGTTTATGGTTTATCGGTTCATAAGTTTGAAGTTTATTGTTTATGGGTTTATAGTTTATGGGCTCACGGTTTTAATGGGTTCATGGTTTGTGGTTTAGATGTTTACGGTTCATGGGTTTATGATCTATTGGTTTCTGGTTTATGGGTTTTTGGTTTATGGGTTTATATATTTATGGTTCTTTGGTTTATCGTTCATGGGTTAATGGTTTATGGGTTGATGAGTCATAGGTTCTTGCTTTGTTGGTTTATGGTTTATGGGTTTATGGTTTATAGGATTATGGTTTATGGGTTTATAGTTTATGAGTTCATGGTCTATGGGTTTGTGGTTTATGTGTTTATGGTTTATGGGTTTAGGGTTTATGTGTTTATGGTTTAAGGTTTTATGAATTATGGGTTTATAATTTATGGGTTTATGGTTCGCAAGTTGGTGGTTTATGAGTTCATGTTTTATAGGTCTATAATTTATAGGTTCATTATTAATGAGTTCATGGTTTATGGATTAATATTTTAGAAATTTATAATTCAATAGTTTGTAGATTATTAGACTATGATTCATACATTATAGGTTTATGATTTACAGGTCAATGGTTCATAGGTTAATGTCTTATGAGTTTATAGTCTATGGGTTTATAGATTATGGGTTTACGGTTAATGGGTTCTAGGGTGAATGGTTTATAGGTTTATGGTTTATGGTCTATAGGTTTATGAAGTATGTGTTTAAAAGTTTATGGTTTTTGGGTTTATGGTATATAAATTTATGATTTAAGGCCTTATGATTTATGGATTTATGGTTTATGGGTTCATGTTTCATGGGTTTATGAGTTTATGGTTTATGGGTTTTCAGGTTTATTGTTGATCGGTTTATGGTTCATAGGTTTATAGTTTATTGGTATATAATTTATAAGTTATGGGTTTATGGCTTATAGGATTATAATTTATGGTTCCATGGTTTATGGGTTTATGAGTTTGGGCTTATGATTCATGGTATTATAGTTTATGGGTTCATGGTTTATGGGAATATGGTTTATGGGTTCATGGTTCATGGGTTTATAGTTTATAGGTTCATGGTTATATAGGTTTATGGTTAATAAGTTTATATTTTATGGTTTATAAGTGTATGGTTTATGGGTTTCTTGTTTATAGGTCTATGGTTTATGGGTTTATAGTTTATGGGTTGTTGGTATATAGGGTTATAGTTGATGGGTTTATTGTTTATGGGGTATGGTTTTCAGGTTTATAGTTTATGGATTTTTTGTTAGTAAATTTATGGTATATGGGTTTATGGTTTATGAGTTTATAGTTTATAGGTCTATGGTTAATAAGTTTATGGTTTATGGGTTCATATTTTATGGTTTATGGTTTATGGTTAGTGAGTTCATGGTTTCTGGGATCATGAATCAAGGTTTATGGTTCATGTGTTTATAATTTATGAATTCATGGGTTATGGGCTCATAGTTTATTAGTCTATAGTTTATAAGTTTATGGTTTTATGGGTTCATAGTTTATAGGTTTATGGTTCATAGGTTTGTGGTTAAATGGTTTATGGTTTATGGGTCTATAATTCATCGGTTTATGGTTAATAGGTTAAGAATTTATTGGTTTATGGTTCATGCGTTCATATTTCATAGGTTCATGGTTAATGGGTATATGGTTTATTGGTTCATGGTGTATGAGTTTATAGTTCATGGGTTCATGGTTCATGGGTTCATAGTTCATGGGTTTATGGTTCATGAGTTCATAGTTTATAGGTCTATGGTTTATAGGTTTATGGGTTATGGGTTCATATTTTATGGTTTATGAGTTTATGGTTTTAGGGTTCATGGTCTATAGGTCTATGGTTCATAGGTTTATCGTTAATGGGTTTATGGTTTATGGTTTGTGGTATATGAGTTCATAGTTTCTGGGTTTATGAAATAAGATTCATGGTTCATGTGTTTATAATTCATGAATCCATGGTATATGGGTTCATGGTTTCTGAGTAGATGATTTTCAGATTATGGTTTCTAGGTTTATGGTTCATGAATTCATGATTTATGGGCTCATAGTTTATTAGTTTATGGTTTATAAGTTTATTGGTTATGGGTTTATAGTTTATAGGTTTATGGTTCCTAGGTTTATGGTTAAATGGTTGATGGTTTATGGGTTTATGGTTCATGGGTCTATAATTCATCGGTTTATGGTTAATGGTTTGAGAATTTATTGGTTTATGGTTCATGCGCTCATAGTTCATAGGTTTATGGTTATGGGTATATGGTTTATGGGTTTATGGTGTATAAGTTCATAGTACATAGGTTCATGGTTTTTGGGTTTATAGGTTTATGGGTCAATAGTTAACGGGTTTATGGTTTATGGGTTCATGTTCTGTGGGATTGTGGTTTAACGGTTAATGGTTTATAGTTTCATGGTTTAAGGATTTTTGGGTCCATGGATTATGGATTTATGGTTTATGGATTCATGGTCTAAGGGTTTATGGTCTATGGGTTTATAGTTAATAGGTTTATGGTTTACGAATTTATAGTTTTATGGCTCAAACGTTTATGGTTTATGGCTTTATTGTTTATTCGTTTATGTTTTATGGGTTCATGGTTTATAAGTTTATGGTTTATGGTTTATGGGTTTATGGTTTATGGTTTTATGGTTTGTGGACGCATGGTTTTAAGGTTTATAATTTATGGGTATGTGGTTTATGGATTTTTGGTTTATAAGTTCATGGTTTATGGGTTGATGGTTGATGGGCTTATAGTTAATGGGTTTATGATTTATGGGTTTATGGTTTATGAATTTCTATTTAATGGTTTATGGATTTTAGGTCTATGGATTTATGGTTTATAAGTTTATGGTTTATGGGTTGATAGTTGATGGGTTTACAGTTAATGGATTTATGGTTTATGGGTTTATGGTTTATTAATTTGTGGTTTATGGTTTCTGGGTTCATGGTTTATTAGTTTATAGTTTATGGGTTGATGGTTGATGGGTTTTTAGTTAATGGGTTTATGGTTCATAAGTTAATGGTTTATGGGCTTATAATTTATGGGTTCGCATTTTGTGAGTTAGTTTTTAGGTTTATCGTTTATGGGTCCATTGTTTATGGATTGATGGTTCATAGGTTTCTGGTTTATGGGTATATGGTTCATGGGTTTAATGTGTATGGGTTTATAGTTTATGAGTTTATAGTTTATGGGTTCATAAGTTTATAGTATATGGGTTTATGGTTTATGGGTTAATGGTTAACGGAATATGGTTTATGGGTTTATGGTTTCAGGTTTATGGGTAGATGATTTATGGGTTCATAGGTTTATGGTTTATAGGATTATGCTTAATGGTTTTATAGTTTATATGTTTATGGTCCCTGGGATTGTGGTTTAGAGGTTTAAGGTTGATAGGTTTATCCTTCCGGGATTTTTGGATACATGGTTTATGGATTTATGGTCTATGGGTTTATGGGTTCATAAGTTTATAATTTATGGGTTTATGGTTTATGGCTTTATGGTTTATGGGTTTATAATTTATAGGCTTATGGTTTTAATGATTTCATGGGTTCATGGTTTAGATGTTTACGGTTCATGGGTTCATAGTGTAAAGGTTTATGGTTCATGATTTCATGGTTTATAAAATTATGGTATTAAGGTTTATAGTTTATGAATTCCGGGTTTTTAAGTCTATGGTTTATATGTTAATGATTTATGAGTTGATGGTTTATGGGTTCATGATTTATGGGTTCACAATTTATGGGCTTATGGTTTTTTGGTCTTTGGTTTTTAAGTTCATGGTTCATGGGCTCATGGTTTAAGGGTTTAAGGTTTATATGATTATGGTTCATAGGTTCATAATTTATGCTTTATAATTAATGGGTTCATAGTTTATGGGCTTACTGTTTTAATAAGTTCATGGGTTTATGGTTAAGATGCTTACGGTTTATGGGTTTATGGTCTATGGGATTATGGTTCATGGGTTTATGGCCTATCTGCTTATGATTCATGGTACATGGAATCAGAATTTGGTGGTTCATAATTTATGGGTTTAAGGTTTATGGGTCCATGGTTTATGAATTTATGGTTTATGGATTTATGGTCTATGGGTTTATGGTTTATGGGTTTATGGTTTAAAGAATTATGGTTTATGGATTTATGGTTCATGGGTTCATGGTCTATGGGTTTGAGGTTTATGAGTTTATGGTTAATATGTTTATGGTTTCGGGATTTTAACAAGTCATGGTTTATAAATTTATGGTTTATTCATTGATGTTTATTTATTGATTGTTCAAGGTTCATGGGTCCATATTTTGTGGGTGTATGGTTTTTGGGTTTATGGTTTTTGGGTTCATAATTTATGGATTTATGGTTTTCGGGTTTAAGGTTTATATGTTTATGGTTCTTAGGTTCATGGTTTAGGCCTTATAATTAATGGGTTCATAGTTTATGGGCTTATACTCTATGCGTTTATAGTTTATGGGTCTATGGTTTATAGGTTCATGTTTAACCCTTTGAGGGGCAGTGGTACGTATTTGTCCCACCTATTTGGTTTTGGATTTTTCCATATTTCTAAAACGTATATGCCTTTTTAAGACATCTATAAGACTTTTTGAACTCTTGAATACCTGATTTATTAGATTTTATAGAGAAATTGCAAATATTCATTAATTGAAGTATTTGTTATAAACAATTAATCTCAAAAAACCCGTTTTTTTACAGAAAAATGTGCCCCTCAAAGGGTTAATTGACTAATAGTTTATAAGTTTATTGCCTATAAGTTTATGGTTCGAAGTTAATGGTCAATGGGTTTATAGTTTATACGTTTATAGTTCATGGGTTAATGGTTTATAGGTTTCTGGTAAATAGGTTCATGGTCTATGGATTAATGATTTATGGGTTAATGGTATATGGGTTTAAGGTTTTTTGGTTTATGGTTCATGGGTTTATGCTTTATAGGTTTATGGTTTATGGGATTATGGTTTATCAGTTTATGGATTATAGGTTTAAGATTAATGAATTCATGGTTTATGGGTCAATAGTTTATAAGTTTATGGTTTATGGGTTTATAGTTCATAGGTTTATGGTAAATAGGTTTATGGTCTATGGATCAATGGTCTATGGGTTATGGTTTATGGGTTTATGGTTTTTTGGTTTATGGTGTATGGGTTTATGGTTCATGGGATTATGGTTTATCGGTTTATGGTTTATGGGTTTAAGGTCGATGGGTTCATGGTTTATGGGTTCATAGTTTATTGATTAATGTTTGATGAGTTTATGGTTTATGGTTTCATGGTTTATGGGTTCATGATTTATCAGTTTCTGGATCATGGGTTTAAGGTTGATAAGATTATGGTTCATGCGTTGATGATAAGAAAGTTTATGGTTTATGGGTTTATGGGTTTAAGCTTTTTATGTTTATGGTTGATGGGTTTATGGTTTATGGGTTTATGGTGTATGAGTTTATAGTTTATGGGTTTATGTTTTATGGGTTTACATGTTTATGACTTATAGGTTTATGGTCTATGGGTTAATAGTTTACGGGTTTATGGTTTATGGGCTTATGAGTTTATGCTTTTTATGTTTATGGTTAATGGGTTTATGGTTTATGGGTTTATGGTGTATGGGTTTATAGTTTATGCGTTTATGTTTTATGGGTCTATAGGTTTATGGCTTATAGGTTTATGGTCTATGGGTTAATAGTTAACGGGTTCATAATTTATAGGTTTATGGGTTTATGCTTTTTATGTTTATGGTTAATGGGTTTATGGTTTATTAGTTTATGGTGTATGAATTTATAGTTTATGGGTTTATTTTTATTGGGTTAATAGGTTTATGGCTTATAGGTTTGAATTTTATGGGTTAATAGTTAACGGATTCATGGTTTATAGGTTTGTGGTTTATAATTCTATGTTTTAAGGATTTTTGAGTTTATGGTTTATGGATTTATGGCTTATGGATCTATGGTTTATAGGTTTATGGTTTATCGGTTCATAAGTTTAAAGTTTATGGGTTCGTGGTTTATGGGTTTATTGTTTATGGGTTTATAGTTTATGGACTTACGGTTTTAATGGGTTTATGGGTTAATGGTTTAGATGTTTACGGTTTATGGATTTATGATCTATGGGTTTATGGTTTATGGGTTTATGGTTCATAAGTTTATGGTTTATGGGTTTATAGGTTTATGGTTCATCGGTTTATCGTTTAAGGGTTAATGGTTTATGGGTTAATAAGTCATAGGTTCATGGTTTGTTGGTTTATGGTTTATGGGTTTATGGTTTATCGGATTATGGTTTATGGGTTCATGGTTCAAGGGTTCATTGTCTATGGGTTTGTTGTATATGCGTTTATGGTTTATAGGTTTATGGTTGAAGGATTTTAATGGATTATGGTTTATAAATTCATGATTTATCCATTGAAGGTCTATGGGTTTATGGTTTATGGGTTCAAGGTTTATGGGTTCATAATTTATGGGTCTATGGTATTTAGGTTTATGGTTTTTGCGTTAATGGTTTATGGGTTCATGGTTTACGGGTTTAAGGTTCATATGTTTATGGTTTCTAGGTTCATGGTTTATGCCTTATAATTTATTCGTTCATAGTTTATGGGCTTATACTCTATGCGTTTATGGTTTATGGGTCTATAGTTTATGGGTTAATGGTTTATAGATTTATGGTCTATCTGCTTATGATTTATGGATTCATGGTACATGGGTTTAGAATTTAGTGGTTTATAATTTATGGGTTTTAGTTTTATGGTTTCATGGTTTATGAATTTATGGTTTATGGGTTAATGGTTTATATGTTCATGGTTAGTAGGATTATTGTCTGTGGATTAATGGTCTATGGGTTTATGGTTCATTAGTTTATAGTTTATGGGTTTATGCTTTATGGGTTCATTGTTAATGGGATTATGATTTATCGGTTTATTGTTTATGGGTTTAAGGTTGATGGATTTATGGTTTAAGGGTTTATAGTTCATTGATTAATATTTGAAGAGTTTATGGCTCATAGGTTCATGGTTTATGGGTTTATGATTTATCAGTTTCTGGATCATGGGTTAATGGTTAATAATATAATGGTTTATGCGTTTATGATAAGAAAGTTTATGGTTTCTGGGTTTATGGTTTTATGGGTCTATGGTGTATGGGTTTATAGTTTATGGATTTATGGTTTATGGGTTTATGGGTTCTTGGCTTAGAGGTTTATGGTTTATGGGTTAATAGTTAACGGGTTCATGGTTTATGGGTTTATGGTTTATGGGTTTATAGTTTATAGGTTTATCGTTTATTGGTTTATGGTTTATAGGTTGGTTGCTCATAGGTTTATGGTTTGTTGGTTCATGGTGTATCGGTTTATGGTTTGTTGGTTCATGGTGTATCGGTTTATGGTTTAGTGTTTATGGTTCATGGGTTATTAATGTATGGGTTCATAATTTATAGGTTCATGTTTAATGAGTTTATGGTTCATAAGTTGATGTTTTATGGATTTATGGTCTATGGATTAATGATTTATCGGTTTATGGTTTATGGTTTATGAGTTCAGAATTTTAGGGTTTATAATTTATGGGTTTATGTTTTTTTAGGTTTATGGTTTATGAGTCTATGGTTTCCGGGTTTATGGTTCATGGGTTTATGGTTTTATGGTTTATAGTTTGTGGGTTTATGGAATATGAGTTTATGGCTTATGGGTTTATTCTCTATAGGTTCATAGTTAATGAGTTTATGGTTGATTGGTGTATGGTCTATAGGTTTATGGGTTATGGGTTTATAGTTTATGGGTTTATGGTGTATGGGTCTATGGTTTATTTTTTTATGGTTTATGATTTATGGGTTTATTAGTTTATGGTTTATGGGTTGATGGTTTATGGGTTCATGGTTTTTGAGGTCATCGTTAATGGGTTTATGGTTTATGGGTTTATGGGTTTATGGTTCATGGGTTTATAGTTCATTGTATTTTAGTTTATGGGTTTATGGTTTATGGGTTCATGGTTCATGGGTTCATGGTTTATGAGTTTATGGTTGTAACGTTTTCTTTGTTATTAATTTCGAAGTTATACTAATCAATGATATTTTTCTACTACCTATCTTATTAAGTATTTCATACGAGCGACAACGTGAAGAAGTTGTTAATAGCTAGCGCGTCTTGCCTAGCTATTGCGAACCTTTCAATGTCCACGTTGATAAGTTATTTTATCCAAAGGTCGACTTGTAAATGCATCTATGAAGAAGAGTCGTTGTTAAGCTAGCATGCCTTGCCTAGCTTACGCAGACTCTTTTGTGTGTCTTTTTGCTATTTGTATTGCCACAAGTCGTTTATAACTTATGCGCCTTGCTCGGTTATAGCGGACTTGTTATATAATAAGTGTTTAGTTGTTATATTATGTTAGATGAAGAGCCCGTTATTGTTAAGAACCAGGTGTCTTAACATTCGGGGCTCAACAAAGGTTTAATGGGATAAGGTATGCTAGCTTGGAAGAATTCTTCATTTAAAAGTATAAATTTACAAGTTTCTTTTTAACAAAACACGTTAACACGTGTAAAATCTGCTTTGCTTAAGACAATGCGTTGGCCTATCGCCCGTTGCTGCCTTAAGCAAAGTATGATTATTCCGAGAGCTGATCCAAAAGTGACGAGAGTCACAAGCTCCTCGCACTGCATGCATCAACTCTCCCAGGTCTCTCTTCCACTCTTCTATTTCAGTAGAAGAGAAAGAGAGATGCTGTATACTTTCAGCGGTACTTAAACATGCAAGCGCGTGTTCGTACATGCGCGCGCTTGCATGTTCAACTACTCTGGTCTTTTCGGGTGTTGGCGCGCGCATCATTCCAATATCGTACGGTTTCAGGGCCGTACATACTTGGGCGCTCACATTGCCCCTCAAATTAAAATACAATTTTGAACTTTAATTGATTAAGTTTAAAGAAAAAATCTATTTCATTTTTAATAACGCGACTTATGAAGATGCACGCACAAACACTTAAATTACGCACTTAATATTACCCTGGTGTTGAAGTATGCCCCCCAAAATAAAATGGATTTTTTTATAGAGGTAAAAATAAAATATACTCTTTTCCTTTTTTATTTAAATTTGAAAATAGGATTACTTTATTTCATTTAAACAAAAAAAAATTTCTTTCATCTAATTGTTTTTTAATTAAGTTTTAATTTTTTCTATATTTAATGGCTTTAATTTCTTTTTTGATTTTTACATTTATCATTAATTGACGAGAAATAAAGTCTTTCTTTTTATTATAAATTTAAATTTATTTATTTTACAACTTAACCTAATTATTTCTATTCAATTTAATTTAATTTAAAAATTAATTTGTTTCTTTTTAACGCAACTCAACATCATTTTTCTTTAATTTTCACATCTTTCTTTTTCTGCCTTTTTTCTTTTTTTTCAGTTATTTTTTGTCTTGGTACATTGTTTGTTTTTATCTTTGACCTCTACTTGTCTATGCGTTACTTATTTATCTTTTCTGCATTCTTTCGCTTCTTAATATTTTTATTTAGTTTAAAATAATATTAGACTATATTATTTTTCCCTTAAATGCTTATAGAACAATTTTAAGTGTTCTATATGGGACTTTTCATGTTCTACTTTTTTTTTATGCCCCCCTTTGTACTTTTTTAGATTTATAATTTATTGTTTTCGAGATGAACCTTTTTTTGGTCCACTATAGCCATAACTTTTCTTAATTTAATTTTGTGCCTCCCTTATTAATGGATAGGGTATTATAGCTTTATTTAATGTTGTTTTATCTTCATTTTTGCATAACCGAGATTTTTCATAGTCTTTAGTTAAATAACATTTTAATGCGTTTTCGAATAAATTTTTCGCAACATACTTGTAGTTATTCTTTATTTTTTCATTTGAAGAATAAAGAGGTGCTTATTTAAAAGTTTTCGTTTCATGTTTATACGTTGATAATTGAGCAGATATATTGCTGGATACTTTTTTATTTTTAGAAATTAAATCTATTGGTTTAATTTCTGGTTTCGATGATATTATTTTACCTTTATGAATCTCATCTTTGGTAAGTTCATAATTATTTTCCTCGTGAAATAAATTTTCTTTATTTCTATTCGAGGTGAATGCACATGAATATGAGTCATTATCGCTCTCATGTGATTCAATGGTTTTTACCTGAGTGTACTCATTTGATTCGAGTTTTTGCTCAGGATTCTTTAGATTAGCATATTCGCCATCTATGTATAAGAGTATCTTTTCAAGTACTCTCCTCAAAATCATGTTTGACATTTCCAGAAAACCATGTTTTGTATTGTACTCTTTAATAACATTTGGAATTTTAAAGTGTATACTTATTCTTTTTTCATCATGTATATTTAACATTTTTTCTTTTTTAATTACTTTGAATTTCTTATTTGTTTTTTTAATGATATTATTACCTTTTATTGGCAACGTTTGACGTGTATGAAGCCTTTCTAAGTTAGCGAAATAAGATATTTTTGAAGTTTTAATTTTTTTTATTTTTGGGGATTTTTTATGAGTTGCATCCTCACTTTTAATATTATTTAGATTAGGTGCAACTTTACTCAGTTTTCCTGAGGTACATAATTTCCTCATACCATTTTTCTAAAATTTTCTTATCCACAGGAGCTTTGAGTATTTCTCTTGTGGAATTTTTCTGTTCATTTGGATTTTCATCCATTAATTTTGTTGCATTTATATTTTGATTAATATAAGCTTTATTTATATTCTCGTTTTTACTATTTTCCTTAATAAATTTCTGTTAATTATTATTTTTATTTACTGTTCTTTTTTCCTGCATTTTATCGTCATTGTCGAAGTCTGACAAAATTTTAAATAAAGTATTTTTATCTTTCTCTTGAGAGAATTGCATGGCTTGCCTAACATTTCTGCTGAAATGTTTGCTAATTTTTTCAGCTAATTCTTCATCAGAGTATTGAAGATTTAACTCTTTGGCGAAAACATATACTTGCGTGGCATAAGCCATACGATTTAATTCGCCATTCTCATAATATTGTCCAAATTCAACTTTTTTTCTTGTTGTTCTTTGGACATCTTCATTCCAATATCTATGAAGGAATAAATTTTTAAATCTTTGACAGGTGATCACATCATCTTGATAGATGTACCACCATTCGTTCGCTTCTTTTTGCAGAACAGTGTGTAATAGTTCGAGGGTTTCTTCTTCCTCTAATTTTTTTTGAGCCATATATTTTTCAAATTCGTTCAAGAATTTCATAGGTCTTTCAATCTCTGTGCTTTCATATTTTGACAAAGGAATTTTGATTTTATTACTATAAGACTCCAAACTTTGCGTTCGAGTCTCATTGTTTTTTATTTTTTGTTTTAATTCGTTAATCTTGTCGTCCTGCTCTTGAGCAGTATCATCTATTTTTCGCGTTAGGTTATCTTGAACCATTTTAAACACTTCATCGTCATTTATTATTTTTTTTTAATTTAATCAGTTCTTCATTTAGAGATTCATTTTTAGTAACTAAATCTTCATTTTTTTTTATACTTGTTTAAGAGATTTTTAATCACAATATTATCTTCTAACAAGTTTTTTATCTTGTTTGATAATTCATTTAGTTGCTCTTTAAAATTTATTGTTCCCGCATCTGCGGTTTTTTCTAAATTAAAGACTATGGATTTGTCTGGACTAGCTGTATTGATTTTGTCATCCAACTCTTGTTGTTTATTAAACAACAAAGTCAGCTCATATGACACAGCTTTCATCCATTCATTTTGTTTTGTGTTAACATCTTCCTCTATGGGATTATCTAATTCTTGCATTAGTATCTCTGAACTTCTTTTCGCCATCTTGATTTTTATTTTTATTCTAATTCATTTTTCGCAATTATAATTTATTATTCTTTATCTACGAAATTAAACTGTAAAATATTTCTAATTTCTTATAATTTCTACTTAACAATAGTCATTAACGAATTTTTCTTTTGTTTTATATTAGTATGAATTATTTAAATTGTTTAAAACAAAATATTTTAATTTTTAATTTCGTTCACAATTTTTAATCATTATGATATTGTCATTCATTAATTAATTTTATTTTATTAATTTATTTCGGTTTATTTTTTATTATGGCTCTTTTAATTTTTTAATATATTTATTCAATTTATTTTATTAAAGAGCGCATGCTATTCTATCACAATAACTGTTCTCATTCGTGTTGAGAACCTATGCTTAAGAATTCCTTCTGTCTATTTCTTAGCTATCGACCTTTTGACTTTGCTATTTGACATTCTTTAAAAATATTCGCGTTTAAGACTTGAGTTTGCGCGGTTATAACAAAAGATTTTAAGAAAAAAATTTAATGTGTAGATTGTAACACTCAATCTTCTTGTTTTACCGCGCGACCTTCAAGTCTTTTTGTCATTATCATTGACGAATACTTTATTTGAGAATTTAACATCAAGTAAAATTTTTGGCCGATGTTTTATTTGCTCTTATTCAGAATAAAGGGAATTTTTTTACATAATTATTTTATTATTTTTCAACTAATGGTGTTTTATATACCATTTTTTGGGCATTTTCATGCCCTTTTTTTGATTTTCATTGTTTTATTATTTTTATTTTTAAATTTCATCAATTTTTATTTTTATATATAATCATTTACCTATAAAGTAAACTATAAAACCATGAACCATAAACTCATCACCCCATAACTAGTAAATATAAACACATAAATCATTAACCTATGAATCGTGAATCCTTAACCCTTAAACGATTAACCTAAAAATCATAAACCTATAGACTATGACTATAGAAACCGTGAACCTAAAGGGCCATGAACTATGATCTCATTAGCTGTAAACCCATAAACTTTTAATCCGTAAACCATAAACCCACGTGCTATGAACCTGCGAAATATTGATTTATAAACCATAAACCCATAAACCAGAAACCCTTAAACCAGAAACCCATAAACCAGAAACCCATAAACCACCAACCCATAAACCGGAAACCCATAAACCAGAAACCCATAAACCAGAAACCCATAAACCAGAAACACATGAACCAGAAATCAATAAACTATTAATTTATAAACAATAAATCCATAAATTCGTAAACCAGAAATCCATAAACCCATAAACCATAAATCCATAAACCTATAACTATAAAACATATACCTATAAGCCATAGACCTATAAGCCATGAACGCATAAACCATAAGCCCATAAACCATAAAACCATTACCCATAAACCTATAAACCATAAACCCATAAACTATTAATTCATAAACCATAAATCCATAAACCATAAATCCATTAACCATAAATTCATAAACCCATAAACCATAAATCCATAAACCCATAAACCCTTAACCATAAACCATAGAGCCATAAACGATAAACCCATAAACCATAAACCCATAAACCCGTAAACCATGAACCCATAAACCATAAACCCATAAACCATAAACCCATTAACTATAAACCCATAAACCATAGAACCATAAACCATAAACCCATAAAACATAAACCCATAAATCATAAACCCATAAACCATAAACCCATAATCTCATAAATCATAAATCCATAAACCATAAACTCATAAACCATAAACCCTCAAACCATAAAACCATAACCCATAAACCTATAAACCACAAATCCAGAAACTCATAAAGCACAAGTCCATAAACCATAAACCTATAAACCATAAACCATGAATCCATAAACCATAAACATACAAACCATAAACCAATAGACCATAAATTTATAAATCATAAACCCATAAACTATAAATTTATAACCTATAAATTCATAAACCATAAACCTATAAGCCATCAATTCATAAACCATAAACCCATAAACCTATAAGCTATAAATTCATAAACCATAAATCTATAAACCTATAAGTACATTATAATGCGATACACTATATAGACCGATAGAAATTATTTCATAATAGGACGAAATTAATGTAATTTACTATAATCATTACTTATAATATACAATAATCTTCAATTTAGTTCGACTGCATAATAATTGTAATCTTTGATTATAGTAGCGCGAAATACCACACGAAACTATACTTCATTACTATAATACTACTACACTCTCTAGCTATAGTTTACTACCGTTATTGATTATAGTTTTTTTCTGTAAGGGTCGTATTGAAAAAATAATCCAGATTGACTATTAATTTCGTCTTTGACGGTTACGTGGCGTTTTTATTAATTTCCAATCATATTTTTGGACCTTCCTTTAGGATTAACATGATTAACAATTTATAGCCATGTGGAATCATCAAAAATAAAATAAATTAAAAACTTTTGTTGATTTTTAAAAAAATTTTTAATTCTTTACTAAAAATGTATGACATCCTGCAGGCTAATCCGACAGGACTTTAGCGTGAAATGCATGCAGGATATTCTGCAGAATATCCTTAGGATATTTTGATAAGGGTGAGCCCGAAAACTACCAGCTCTTAAACCCGAAATTATTATTCCTTGACCTCGGTATCAACTTCTTTCGAGCCTAAAATTGTCTTCTGTCAAGCCCGAAAGTGGACCTCTCAAGCTCAAAAGCAAACTACTTTTAAGCCCGAAGTTTACCTGGACTGACCCCGAAAGTGACTCCCTCCAAGCCCGAAAGCGACAACCTTTGAACCCGACCTCAACCTTCGTTCGAGTCTATTCTCGACTCATATCGATTTCACTTCGAGTAAAATCAAGCCCGAAACGAGCCCGGCATCGAGCACCGATTCGAGCTCGCCTCGAGCTTATAACTAGCTCGACATTTTTGACTGGGAATATATACTCATATATGTACGTTGACTCCATTCGAGAAATTCAAATGGCCTTTGTGCTCAGATTTGATCGCGTTTTAGCTTCAACTTGAACTGCAAAAGTTATGTTAAATAACTGCACAAAGTTTAACATCAAACTTGTAGTATTTTTAAAGTGGAACTTCTTTATTTTATTCAGTTACGTTTAAGAGTTAAATAACATAAAATAATTCAATAAATATGAAATTGATAATAACCCATTTTCATTTTGTTTTTCTAATTAAGATTCTACCAATAAGAACAATATAATATTATTTAATAAAAAATAGCTTTAGTTTACTTCAGCTACAGTTCTTATTGTAATAATAATAGCGAGTTTTTAAAATATCTTTTTTTTCATCATTGCTGTGTCAGATTTTTTTATTAATTTGAATGTCTGGGCTTTGGTCACAGACAAGATCAGTGCCAGGGACCCGACAGGTCTGCGCATTGTTTCAGGTGCGGGAAAGCAGGACATACAAGAGCGCAATGTGGAAACGATGCTTGTTGCTTCTTGTGTCTACAAGAAGGTTTAGACGGCGAAAATACCGAACATGTGGCTGGTAGCGGAATTTGCAAGGTGTTCAGGCGAGCCCTAGAAGCCGAGAAGAGGAAGAACCTAGAGTCATTAAAAAATTCTAGAAAAAGAGGTGCTTTATAACAGAGAATGAAGAAAGAGAAGAACAAGGTTCTATAAGGTAGGCGCAGCAGCGAAATGGTGACCCCACCCCGAAGTAATGCCGAGAAGGCTTAAGTGCCGGGGTGGAATAAAGGTCACGAGGTGGATGTTACTGGCCTTTTGCCCGCGTGACGATTGCATCTTCTTGCAATCGTACCGCGGTCAGAAGGACAGGGGGTTAGACGGTCCCCTGGGACTCTGATGCCCTGGATGTGGAATGGAAGGTCCATTCCACAGTCAAGGCTGACGTGCACTCAGGAACCCGTCACACCGGTGGCAGGATCCCCTCCTGCACGGCGATAACGCTTTGCGGAATCGCACGGCGGGCGTGGATCCTGTCGCTGAAGGTCTGGTTTAGGCAGATTTCCCGTTTTTTTACTACCATAAAAAAAAAAAAAAAAAAAAAAAAATTAATTTGAATTCGCAACAGAATAATTAATTATTTGATTTTTGATTGGTGAAAAAAAATTTTCTGTATTATAAAGTTACTAGCATCCCCCGTCTCGGCTTCGCCCGCGCAATAGTTGGGCAGAAGTCGGTAGGTATAGAAATGGAATCTCAAAAACTATTATTTATTAAATCATACTCTTACAAAACTTCAGAATACACAACATTTTTTGTTTGTGAACCATGTGATAATAGAATGAATTTTCACAACAAATAATTATGTATGATTAGAGAATATGCAATAAAAATTTATTGTGTTGAAATTACGGAATATCATAGGTGTATAAGTGTTTCTGCCGTACCAGTTTAATAAAGTGAAAGACAAAATCAGTCGCCACCTATTGGGCAACCAAGGAAAGTAGCAAGGATAGAGCATGTTGACCGCAGAACGCCGAAAAAAAGTAGTCCCTATTCCCTACGCATTAAGATCAAGGTCTATAATTATTTTATTGCAATTATTAATTTAAAGAGTAATTATTTATATAGCCTATGACACTCGTCACATTATAAAGAATTTAAATTTAAAATTTGAAAACGTTCGGTTCAGTAGTTTTTGAGATAATTGAGAACATTCAAACAAACGCTGTCCTTTTATATAATAGTAAGATAAACAAAAATGCTAAAAATTTTTTATTTTTAAATTTTTTAATAATCTTATATTTTATAAATTTTTTTTATGAGCTCATACTTTATTGGTATTTTCTATGCTTTTATAAAAAAGGCCAAAGCTACCTTGATATAAAAAACAAACCTTAGTTTTTTATAATGTTATATTGAACTGCACATTAATAATTGTTTCAAAAATATTAAATTTCTTACGATAAATTATGGTTTTACCTGAATATTCTATAAGAATCGCTATATTTTTAAAGTTTTAAGGAAACATAGCTATTCAAATAAAATTAAAAAAAACCTTTTTGAATTTAAATAGTAACATAACAGTGTTGGATGCATTAATCATATAATTCTCAGCTTTATTCTCAAGTTTAGATTTGTCATTGTTCCAAGCATTATCTTGGACCTTATTACAATATTTCATTATGTAATAATGTAAGACGCTATAAAAGATATTACAATATCACCTATTTCAAATATTGTTTACAAAAATTTCAAATCTTTTAATAAACTTCATCTAACCAGGAGAGGCTATGAGCTTTGGGTCACAGATCTTGATGAAACTTCGGGATATGTTTTCAGGTACCAAAATATGATTAAAGCCAGAGCGGTACGGTCTAACGCTTCGAAAAACTGAAATTATAGACGTTTCTAGTCTTATTTTAAGAAAAATGTAAAAAAAATGCTTCTAATTGAAGTGTAAATAATTCAGTATAGAAATGTCTTTAATAAATTAACAGAAACTAAAATAAAAGTAGAGAAAGAAAGCTTTAATTTGCCGTTTTGAGAATTGAGAAATAATAATTAGAACCAGAGATATGTTTGTTCAAAGTTAAGCAGCAAGAAAGTACCAAAAATCATCTTAATTCTGAAGGACAATGATTTTTCGTACTTTCTTGCTGTTTAACTTTGAACAAACATATCTCTGGTTCTAATTATTATTTCTCAATTTTCAAAACGGCAAATTAAGAGGAGGTCACGTATCGCTGTCCTTTTCTAATCAAAGAATTAATTTTTAGCAAAAACTAACAATTTTAGCAAAAAATGAAAAGAAAGCCGCATCTCGTATCAAAAAAAGCAAAATTTTCTTTGATAAGAAAGAATTAATTTTATTGCTTCGTTTTCAAGAAAAGCTTTAAAAACCAAATTGTTTACCCTAACCTCTATGTTTTAAGTTTTTCAAGCTTTTCTTGAAAACGAAGCAATAAAATTAATTCTTTCTTATCAAAGAAAATTTTGCTTTTTTTGATACAAGATGCGGCTTTCTCTTCATTTTTTGCTAAAATTATTAGTTTTTGTAAAAAATCAATTCTTTGATTAGAAAAGGACAGATATACTCGACCTCTTCTTAAAGCTTTCTTTCTCTAAGGCTTTAATCATATTTTGGTACCTGAAAACATATGCCAAAGTTTCATCAAGATCTGTGACCCGAAGCTCATAGCCTCTACTGGTAAGTACAGATTTTGGACAATCATAAAAAATGTACAAATATTTTTTTTAATTGCTCAAATTTCATAAGTTTTAATAAAAATTTGATATTTAAGAATCATAAAAGTTTTTTAAAATATTTAATGTTTTCGAAACATTATTTGGTTTTGACAAAAGTTATTGAAATTTATTGAAGGTCTATAAAAATTATTAACGATTTATAAAAGTTATTTGGACTTCGTAAAAAGTATTAAAAGTTTATAAATATTTATATAAAACTTTCTAAAATTTTGGATGGTTTTTATTTTTATAAGATTCTTTAAAAAATTATTAATAATATAAAAAAAAATTTAGTATATTCGAATAAATTTAACGAATTTCAATTAACTTATAATAACTTTTGTAAATTTTAAAAAATGTTTAATCATTTTTATCATTTTTTAATAGCTTAGAATACATTTTGATAATTTTTAATCATTTTTTATAACTTTTATGAAATTTCATAAAGTTTTTCTGAATGTCCAAAATTCACACTTTCATAAAATTTATTAAAATTAACATAACC